>LPNX010674091.1:203105-242144 GCA_001517045.1 Pseudotsuga menziesii | reverse complement strand
GTGAGAGATTCCATGAAATCTGCAAGGCTAGGCATCTTCCAGGTTCGAGCTGTGAGTTTTGTGGCATAGAAGGTCGAAAAAAAGACTGAGTAATTAGGCCCTAGCTTCAATAGGATGGAAAATACGAGCTTCTCATCTTTCTTTTCAATACCACACTGTTTCAGCTGCAAAACTAGTGCTTTGAACTTGGAGAAATATAGCTGCAGGGATTCAAAATTACTGGGACTCAGGGAAATCAATTCATTTTTGATTTGATGTCCCCTCATCTCATCTGTCTTTCCAAAGAGTTCAGAAATTTTCTCCCATACTTGATCCGGTGAAGTCAATCCATCGATATGGAAAAGGAGGTCTCGGGAAATACTGAGACATAGGAGGCCATAGGCCTCATCTCTCCGATTGTGCCATTTGATGTTGTCTGCAGCAGCATTGGGCTCTGCTTCTGTAGCCATAGTCACCCTGTAGAGGCCTTTTTCTCTCAACAAGATCTCCATCTCTCCTTTCCATTCAAAATAGTTGAAGGGAGTGAGGATAGTTTTCTGTGAATCCATAGCTTTAGAAAATCTGTCCCGGCTATCAGTAGAAGGCTCCCAGTCTTGATGTCGAACCTGCAAAACAATTTTTGGAGGAGAGTAACAACCTACAATGTCTCTAATACCATGTAGAAATTCAGGCCTACAGTAGATTAATTTCACTCACAGCAATTAACAATTGATCATGCAAATTATCAACAATGGAGACTGAATATGGAGCTGTAACACAAAATTATATTAACTGAGTGTACAATAGACAACCCTATAATATCATAGGATTATGAATATATAGAATACATGAGCAAATCTAATGCATAAGGAAGCATCCAAATCTAGCATAAAGCAGGCTTACCCAAAATAGGAAAATCCCCCATAGGTGTAAAAAGCTGATCCCAAATCTATCAAGGACCCCACGAATTAGAAAGGGCGCATGGGAAAGATAAAGAGTGGTCAAATGGCAGATCATACATGCTTTTTCATGGAGGAAAGAGTGGAGGAGGAAGAGGAAACAAAGCTGATTCACCTCACCTAGTCTTGCTTTCCTATGTGCCTTAAAACACTGAAAAAGCAGGGAATAAAGCAGAAAAAGCAGATGGGCACCTAGGAGGCTAGGAATAAAGGAGATTTGATTCCAAAGGCTTTCCCAAGTTCTCCATGAGTCAATAATGGCAAGTTTGACCTCTATGGATAGGCAATTGACAACTTGCACATGGTGGGACTCATGGACTAGGCAAATAAGACAAAATAAATGAAATAATGTCTAAGTGGGTAAATACTATGGGTTGATTATTCTAACATGTCTTGCACTCTACAATATGTTTCTCATTTCCTATCAGAAGTAAATCATCCACATACAACAATAATATGACAGGTTCATCATCCTTAACCTTAAAGTAAAAGTTAGGGTTAGCTTTACATTTGGTAGATCCCAAGCTCGTAAAAAATCTATATATCTTTCCATACCAAGCTCTAGGAGCTTGATTCAATCCCTATAAATCCTTCTTCAACTTACATACGTGATTCTTTTTGTTTTCAACTTCAAAACCCTGTGCATGTTCTATGTACACTTCTTCCTGAATAACACCATTCAGGAAAGTTGTCTTCACATCCATTTGTTGTAAGCTCCACTTCATCATGGATGCAAGTGCCATGATGGTTCTAATGGAAGTGTTACTTTCTACTGGCACAAATGTATCTTCATAATCAATTCCCTCTTTTTGAGAGAATCCTCTAGACAAAAACCTTTCCTTGTATTTCTCAATACTTCCATCAGCTGCATGATTTATCTTGTAGATACACTTAGAATATACCACACTTTTTCCTTCTAGTTTGGGAAATATATCCCAAACATCATTCTTCATTATTGATTGGTATTCTTCTATCATTGCTTCAACCCATTCTTACTTCTACATTGATTCTTCATAACGGGTAGGTTCTTGATCTACAAGATCACACATCAAATCCACATAACTGGAAAATGGCTTTGGCTTCTTGCTTACTATTGTGGAGCCTTCTAGAGCTCCATACTTCTCGTCTTCTTGTATAATCTCTCTTTCACAAGCATTATTTCTCTTTCGTGACATATTCATAGTGGGAGGTTCTTGAGGTTTTAGAATTATGGTCTTCTGGTGTTTCATCTTCGGGGAAGGGTGAAACTTTTACATTTATTGGAGGTACATCTTATTCATATACTTCTTCATGCTTCCAATTTCTAGATCTCCTGAGAGATGATTCTTCATCAAATGTTACATCTCTACTAATATCCATGTGATGGAATATTGGAATGTATATTTTGAAGGATTTGGAGAATTCACAATATCCAACAAATATTCCCTTCTTTATGGAAGGGTCCAACTTGGTTCTATTTTCTTTTGGTATGTGAACATATACTGGGAAACTGAATATATTGAGGTGGCTCACTTCAATATTATTTCCTATGAACATTTCGTCTAGAGTCTGGAATACAAGAGCACTATGGGATACTCTATTATGCACATAAACTGTCCTCCTTGCTTCTTCAACCCATATATACATTGGAAGATATTGATCATGTATCATTGTCTTCACTAGTTCTATAATGGTCCCATTCTTTCTTTCCGTGACACCATTATGTTGAGGATTATAGGGAGTAGTTAGTTCCCTCTTGATTTCAACTTATTTACAAATGGAATAAAAATATTTTGAAGTATATTATCAACCATTGTCTATTCTGAGTGTCCTTATTCTTCTTTCTGAATGATTCTCTATCAAGGATTTCAATTCCTTGAATTTTCCAAATAATTCATCATTTTCTTTTGAGAAATATATCCACGTCTTTCTTGAATACTCATAATAAATGTAACATAATGTAAATAACCACTCAAATATGTGGAGGGAATTAGACCACATACATATGAATGGATTAATTCCAATGTACCTTTAGTCTTTGTCTCACTCTTTGGAAATGGATTCTTGATATTCTTTCCTTTTGCACATGCTTTGCAAATGCCTTTATGATCAATCCTCAAATCTGGTAAACTCGTCACTAATTTGCTCACATGGGGTAGTGCTTTGTAGTTAATATGAGAAATAATCCTATGCCATAATTCACTTGGGCTAGTGGTCTCATAAACAAGGGTTGTTTCTCAATGTCCCTTAAGTTTATATAATCCTACTTCTTCTTCACCAATGACAATTGCATCTTCAATTGATTTACCTTTGGGCCTCATACGTACTTGTCCATCTATGAATGCAAACCTAGATCCTTTATTATATAATTATTATATAGAAATTAAGTTCTTCTTCAAACCCGATACATATAAGACTTCCTTCATCTTCATGGGGGCATTCCAGAATCAATCTTGTAGCTTGCTTCACCAATTCCTTTGATAGGATATTGATAGTCATATCCTAATGATACCTTATGAGGAGAGTTATTCTCTTCAAGTTTTGACATAGTTTGATTTTTTCTCAATATGTGCTTTAAAGAACCACTATCAATTATCCAAGTATCTTCTCCAGGTGTCACAGACCCAAAGAGTGAAAAGAATAATACATACTATTATGCATCTTCTTCTTTTTCTTTTTTTATTCGAGGTCCTTCCTCCTCTTCTTCTTCATATTCATATTCAGCTAGGTGTGCATGATGTCTTTTGTTGTTTTTCCTCTTCTTGTACTCTTATTTCTTCAATGGACAACTTATGGCAATGTGTCCTAGATTTTCACAATTGAAACATTGAAAGCTGGAGTAGTTTCTTCTTGGATTGTTTCCTCTTGTCCTTTGGAACTTCTTGGGAGGTTAAAACTCCTTGTGGATTTTCTTATTGAAGTTAGATTTACATATTCCTCTCTTGGTATGGGTGGCTAGGGCTTGATCATATTCTTTAAGTAGATATTTTGTTGGCAGGGTTTTTGGGATAAGTTAGTTACATGACACCACAAGTGCCGCATAAGCTCAGAAGACATCGCATAAGTGAAAGATTGCATGAAAGGAAGAAGATAGATTATTTTGAAATTTTTATGTCACCTTTTGTACTTTTGGACCATATTTTGTGGATATTGGTCACTAGTTGGTAGAATCAACTAAAAATTAGTTAGAAAATCATCCAAGTGGACCATGAATGTAAAGACGCAAGACTATAAATAGAAGAAGATTTGTAAATGTGAAGAACATCATAGATTTAGAATCGAGAGCTTGAAACTCAATTGAATTGTTGTCTGTTTTGGATCTGTGGTTGATTGTGCAGAATTAATATGAGAAGACGGAGGTTGATTTGAAATACTGTTATCTTTTTGTCTCTTTCTGTCTTTCTATTTCTGTGAATCCAATGGCGAATGTGTGCAACATGGATCTATGATGTTATGTTTGTTGCTTAGGAATAATGTTATCTTTCTAGATATGTTTGCAAAACGGTATGGTTATTCCTGTTATGAATGAATGATACAATATTTTAAAAAGAAATGATGAATGGTTCTATTAATGATTAAGCAACTTGTCATATTTGGTAGATAAGTTGATGAATTGTTGATGCCCATAGTCCTCTTCTATTCTGCGGAAACATGGTTTCATCATCCTTCCCTCAAACATCTTGGGAGAGACTTCATCTGCTTCACGGGTGTTTTCAAATAGGGTAAAACCTGTCTAGGCTGGTGCTTAGGGAGATCGTGATGAGTTGAGCATCAACAGAGTGGGAACCTCTGTCGACTGGGTTTTGTTGGTTGGGTTTGCGCCAAAAAATGGTTCCATTGGTGGGACCTTGTTATGACTGAGAGGAGGATATGTGGCATTTGACGTGACCAGAAATTCAAGATTGGTTTGATTAGAAGCTATTAGAATTTGTTGAAGCAGAAAATAAGAACCGTGGACTGATGATGGAAAAGTGGTTGGCGATATATATACATGACGGTCCTCATGAATACTTTTTCTATGATTTTCTCATTATATTGTACAAGTGGTTGGCCCGGTTCACTTACAAGAAGACAAATTTCCAAGGAGAAGAGCCAACATCCTGGACCCCTGAATTGATCTAGGAGCTGCAAAAAACTAACAACAAATCATTGTAGGCTATTGAGGTCTAGCTAGATAGTATCCTAGAGGGATATATCACTGAAATTGTAGACACTACCAAGTCCTACAGTGAAGCGGAAAGGGAATTTTTCAATGGACCATGAGGTAGGTTCTTGTTGTCTCTACAATTGTCAATTAAGCCGCTTGTCTATGGAAAGGGTATGCTAAAGATGCACCTCAAGTATTAGAAATCCGGTGTGTGAAGGTGGTGGATACCGTGAAAAAAGGGGGGAGACGAATGGGAATATAAGGGGTAGATGGGTGCAATTTTTGACGAGACTATGAGGTAAGCCAAGTAAGAAAGTGGTATTATAAGGGGAGGAGAAAGGTTTCGACAAGAGAAGAGGAAGAGCACAGGGGAAGGTCTTGTTGTGATCAAAACACAAGATCGTGAAGGAATAACACATGGGGTGAAGCATCCCTACAGTGACAAAGAGGACGAACAGACCCAGATTATGCCCAAGATAACAGTAAGGTCAAATCCCAACAACAATGTACCCACTCCTTTGCACACTACTCCATATTCGAGAATAAACACAAGTTCCATGTTGACTTGCCCGACGTGCCAACAACATTCGAGTAGTAGATCAACATCTGTAGGAAGAAGGCCCATGATGGTGGGAGCCGATAGAAAGTTACCTTTGTTCCATGGAAACAAGACTGACGATCGCAAGCAGTATTGGCTTCTATGTGAGGTAGTGTGGAATTTTAGATAGGACACAAATGACAATGTTAAGAAAGGACAATTGGTGACTACACTTCGGGGTCATGTGCTCGATCGGTACATGAAATTTGTACAAGTTCCTATAGGGACCCCTGCAAAAACATTGGATGAAGTCAGGAGGGGACTGATTGAATAATTCTAGAAACCAAAATCTGAAGCATAGTATATTACTGAGATAAAAGAGATTAAGAAATTTATTAATGAGACCATTTGGGACTTCAATCAAAGATTTAATACACTGATGGCGAGAGTTAGTTTTGATATGAGCGATGTTCAACACAAAAAATGGTTTATCACAACATTAGTACCTCATATTCAGAAACCATTGATGCAATAGAAAAGCGCGACACAGAGTGAGGCTCTGGAGATCATAATGAATTTAGAAGCTTCACCTATTTGGGAGAATGCAGTTGGTATGAACCAAATTTAGGTGCACCTGGAAAACTTGACGCTTTAGTTGCAAGACATTAAGAAAGGGAAAGAGACTCATGAAGATCTTTGGTGCACTCGTTGTCGTGAAGATAGACATACTAAAGATACTTGCCTTGACTTCCAAAATTATCTGTTATCTAGGGCATCGAACCCACTGAGTTACAGAAGTGTACCATGGTGCTGCATATGGAAAGTCTATGGGAATTGAACTGAAGAATTTAGATACATGCAAAAGATAGTGATGGATCCAACAAACCTAAATTGTTCATTTTGTCGATCTATGGGGCATGAAGATAAAGAGTGTCATGCATATGACCTGATTCAAGAAAGGATATACAAATCATACTTTATGAAGGGTGAATATCATTGTGTAGTACAACAATCAAAACCACAGCCTCAGGTGGTAAACTCTCAACCACAACCACAGTATACACCATTGCTGCAGATGCAATTTATACCATCACATCCGCAACCATAGTTTTTTCCACAGCCATAGTTTGTACCATAGCCGCAGCATAGTCATATTTTGATGGCTCCACCACAACCATAGTATGTTCATGTGGCACACTACGTTCAACATTAGCTGAATCCCCCACCACAAAAATTGGATCAGCCATAGTACCAGCAGCAAGGAGGATTCCGCGGAGGATTCCAAGGAAGAGAAGGAGACATTGGAACACGGGGTATTCACTTAGTGAAACCATGCCATAGCATGTTCATTCATAGAATATGAAACAATACCCCTAATTTCAATAAATATTGGAAAATACCTCCCAAAATCGATTTTTTAACCCCCTCCCAATATGCCTTCCCAAATTAAAAAACCCCTATTTTCACTATATATTGTATGTATCCATTTTTTCATTTACATTTTTTATACCCGTTTATATATCTACCTAGTATATTGACATGATAACCCTCTTATGACCCCACATGCATTCTACAATGCACCTTGCTTCTTTTGATGTATATTGTGGATGCACATTACTGCACCCACAATGCAATTACTCGACCACATATCATTATGATTTGTGGCATCTAGTGGTATAATGAAGAGATGGGAGATCACTCCTTGTATGTCACAAATCTTCTTGAAATTATCAAGCAAGCCTTTTCCTAACTTCCTTTCATCCTTTGGAACTTCTTTAGAATTTGAACTTGGGCGAAAACTATGATTCTTCTCTAAAAGTGTTAAGCATGGAGATATGTTCTCATTTCCATCAAATATTCCAGAAGAATATCCATCTCCTTTTCAACCCTTAGACACATCTATTTTCTTTTGGTCAATTTCCTTCCAATGTTATATTTCTTCCTTTGAAACTTGTCTTCTTTGAGACATGCTACCTTGCTAGGAGTGCTTCTTAATTGAGGCCCAGATGACCCATATTTCTTCTGAATCTAAGGGATTTTCCCACTGGAAATTCTCTTTGTCATCATTTTTTCATTCTTTTTCTTAAATATTGGTTGGTATTTCAAACAATATTGAGGAAATTTAGCAGAGACAACCCTTCCTTTTTTTTCTCTTCTCAGAACTCCCTTCTCGATGACCATTCCTTGTCTCTATTGTATTTGTGATTCTCATTGGTGTGTTTCTGTCACTGGATTTGTGTTGAATACCAATTACCTATGATGGTGTCTCACAAGCGTTTTGCAATTTCAATTCTGCTAGTTTTTGTGTAAGATGAGAGATTTCCTTTTGTAGCTCTCCAATTCCCAAATCAATGCAATCATTTTTCACAAGGGGTTTCATATTTACCTCCAATTTATTTATGTTCAATTGCAAAATAATTGTTTGTGGCATCTACAACATTTTGGGAGGTAGAGTCTCCCATGCAAAACATAACTTAATTTGAATATGGAAGGTCTTTTCCTTTAGTACACATAGCAAGGGCCTCTCTCTTTGTTGTGGATGTTGGACCCCACACTGCAAGGGGAGTGTAACAAGTTCTAGTTGTGGAATCAACACTGAATTCTCATTCTCCTAAGAGGAATTGATATCCTCTCCCTTTCCTTGGCATTTACTGGCAATATTAGTTACAATAGGGGCATAAGAAAACTATTTTCATCCATGCACACGACAAAGGAAGCTCCCAACCAATGTATCTCTATGTATCTTCACATACATAGAGATATTTTCATTTCTATACATGTATATATGACAACATATAATATCACTCCAATTTACTATAAATAAATATCATATATAACATATAATATCACTCCAATTTCTTATTAATATTATATATATATATTTTTTTTCATTTCTATAATATTTGATTAACTTATAATTTTGGAGACATCTAATATATATAGATATATATTTTTATTTTCATAATATTTTTATTTTTATTTTTATAATATTTGATTAGCATACTGTTATAGTGGATTTCAACACTCCTTTGTATGGCCTTCCCCTGTCCCGCTGCAGACTCTTTAGACCCCATGGACCATTTTTTGTCCTTTGATGTTTCCTTGATCATCCCTACAAACATATGAAAAATGATATACGCGGATTTTAACCCAATAACCGTGTACATATGTGGGTTTGACCCGTATAACCGCGTACATCAGGATGTGTGCATAATCCAAATCCTTTTGGAGTTTTCCTTGACATGGATCCGACTCATTCGACTCTTGGCCTTCCATATGCCTTGAGATCACTCGCATTCGACCTTTCAGTATCCCTTTGAAATCTATATAAGGAACCCCTTGGTACATCGAAGGAAAGAATAGAGAATTGAGAGCAAAGAAAGTATAGTCCATTGTTTCCAGAACTTATACTTGAGTCTGCATCCCTTTGTCCCTTGGAGCACTTTGGTGTTCTTCCCAAGCTTTCCTTTTACTTATGAGCTTGCTATTGAGAGATGGAGGATTGAAGTGGTGGAGGCCCAAGTGGGGGATTCAGTTTCTCTAGTTTGCAGACGTGCCGTCAGAGGTTGTATCTATCTTGTAATCTCTGATTTATATTAGTAGAAATATCTTTTCCTGTCCAATAATGTGTATTTGAATGAATATTGTATCCATTCGAATATGTCAAATGCTTTTACATTATTGATTATATATGCTAGAATAGATCTAACACCATGATATATAGTATGCTTGTATTGTTTACTTGTTGTTCAGGAAGTAATCTATCAATTCAAGCTGAAGATTGAAAAGCTCAACAGGGATCTACTTCAACCGTTTAGAATAAGGTAAGAGGTCTGATCCTTGAGTGTTAGACATTTAATCTCTATTGCATATTGGAAAGGATTTATTTCTGGAGTCAAGCTGTCTGTTGTGGTACCCCAAGCCATAGGAATTTCTCTCCATAATAGAATTGGCGACTCCGTTGGGGAGTTCCTAGTAGTTGTCCATTGGGGGTTGATTTCTCGGCATTCAATGTATTTGAATTGCTCTTTCTCTCTTGTTTTTGTGTCGGGTCTGGGGGAATGTATGCCTGGTAGAGTCTGATTGGTGTGAATTCTGTCTCATCCTACCTGTTTGCCTTGTTTTATGCACCTTTTCTTCCTGTATGTGGGTTTTTGATTTACAGTCGTGTATACACGCGGTTTCCTCTGTGATTTCTGCGTACACACGCGGGTTTACTGTGAATAGTCACGTATACCCTTGATTTTGTCTTTTTGGGAAGATAATTGGTTGCTGGGTGAATGATGTTAGTTTCTGAGTCTCCTTTGGCACTTCCTGAGTCTGTTTAGGCCTCTGTTCCTGACCAGAAACATTTTTTTTAGCTTAAATTTTTTTATACGAAAGTTCTTGTCATGGCATTTTCGATTTTTTGTTTGAGATTAGTGCATTAGAGTTCTTTTACCTTAGTGCTTTGCTTGAATGTTGTTTATGTGTGCTTGTAGAATCTGTGGGTGGTAGAATCATTCTTTTGCTTTTTGCATCTCTTTTATTTTCAAAAAATCCAAAAATATTTGCTTATCATCATGCATTGCATTTTGCACTTTGCATTGTACTTGCACTAGATCTAGATTTGCTTTGGAGTACTAGTTAGGACTTCATATAGGAAAAATTTGCATTCATTTGAAGAAGAATTATGCATTTCACGTAGTAGCATACCCTGTTTTCATGGACACAATGCATTTGCATTGATTGTTAAGGTGTGCATTTTACTTCATGTTGCATCATAACACCACTAGTTTCACGACCATATCCTATTTTTGAGTAATAAAGCCAACTAAAATCAACGCTAAAGTAAAATGAATTAGACTCTTTTATTTTCTAAGGTGGACCAACAAGCTTAGGTTTTAGGATCTTGGAATAGTTCATTGTAAGTAAATTCTCCAAGATCACTAAACAACAACATCTAGGTGTCTGTCTAGGTGAGTGTGTGAAATCCTTGGTATAACCATTGTTCTCAAGATCCTCCTCTCAAACGGGAGTTAAGCACGAGGCAGTGTGAGTGGTTATTTATTGGGATGACCCCTAGTCATAACTGAGTAGCACCAGAGATATTTCCAGGATTGTATTCGTATCTGGGGGCTCTTTCAAGAGTTTCAGGCTTTGCTACCCTGCCCATATGGTCAATCCCGCCTACGACTGTCTTCCTGAGCTTTGATTATATTGAGGTGACCTTAGTGACCTTACCTAGGATATCGAGGGGGTACTTCTAGAGGTTATTCTGCAGGTGTCCTGGCTAGGTTGGGGTCAGACAGCACAGTCGCTTTACGCGTTGAAGCTGAGGGCCACAATAATTGGTTAGGTACCTCCGCTTGTTGTGTATGGGAGTCTCAGGCCTCTCCTAGGCGAGACATACCTGCTTCATTCAGGAGCTCATTTATCCATCCCTTTTTTGCTTGCATTTGGCTTTAGATTTTATTAGTGATTGCTCTGTGCACGCTAGTTGGCCTAGGGTTTACGTAAATAGAGATTCTTTGCTATTTTTTGAGTCATTGTGGATTCAAGTGTGGTTCCACGCCATTCTCATCGGTTAGCAGGTCTTCCACCTTCTACTTCTCCTCCTCCTTTGGGAGAGAGACCCAGACAGTCCAGGAGAACTATGTCACACACTGATTCACACACCATGGGGGACCATTCAGAGGATATTCCTGAACCACCCCCTCCCATTCCTATTGACGATGGGGAACTTACTCCTACGTACGATCCTTCACCCGACCTAGCTCAGTTTGGTCCCGTTATTTCTTAGATAGGAGCCTTGCACGATAGACCTACTCACTCTAGGGCAAATTCCCCATTGACATGTTACTGGTATGGAATGCCGAAAGATGCCGAGACTCACTTTGAACCTTCCAGCACTAGCTACGGTAGTTATGCTACGACTGGTTTCCCTGCACACGATTTGAAATTTCATGTCGAATCTGACTTTGAGCCTAACATTATGCCTGGGGGAAATCCCATTCCTTACCTTGCGGAGAGGTTTGGGAGTACTAGTCACATTGCACCTTCCATCCCAGTGGTGGAAGCTACATCATATCTCCCCCCTAGGTCTAGGGTTAGCAATCCAATTAGGATACCAGATCCTAGATGAGTGACGATAGGCAGTAGTACATATCTTATTACTTAGATTCCTTCATCCTCGGTTTTGAGTTCTTCAAATGTACATCCTCCACCTTATTCACGTGGTCCTCCGAGCCAGTATATGGCTACGAGTCAGGTCCGTACTGCGGTTACTAGGCCAATTTTGTCTCAAGTTCACATACCGCCCGCTGCTTCAAGAGGCTATGTTCACACTTCTAGAGGTCAGCTTGCTACGTCCGAATCCTATATCCCTACATCCGGTATGTATATTCCTACTTCCAGAGCTTATCTTCCTACCTACGGAGTGTCTCATGGGACATCACATGTGATGACCTATGGACCTTATTATGGGATGCAGTATGGACAGGTTTCTTCACCTTACGGAGGCGGGTATCAACAACCTACTTACTCTCCTAATTACGGTTTCGTAGCTCCTACTAGTCAAGGTCCACCATATTATGGTACTTCCATGCCACCCTATACGGGTCAGACAGGAGGAGGACACTATGGCCAGGGCCATGGTGGTGCTCAACCCTATATGAACTAGGGAGCGGTCCATCGACCTCATCATCCTAGGCTCCCTTTCCTTGCGACGCTTAACCTTCTTGACTTATTTAGACTTACGAACGATCTTGTGGCTCATGACCCGGCTTGGCCGGTTGTCCCTACCAAGCTTCCTTCGGACATACCTAAGTTCGAAGGCAAACCGAGAGAGGATCCTAGTGAACACGTTACTATGTTTCACCTTTGGTGCACTTCGAATTTGTTACATTAGGACTCAATCCGTTTGAGACTATTTCAAAGCACTCTCACAGGGCCTGTTGCGAAATGGTATATAGAGTTACCTAAGGGAGCTTTTGCTTTGTTCGATGACCTTGCGATGACTTTTATTAATCACTTCCAGCTACCAGTGCGCTATGACATTGGTACTAAACTCTTGTCGACATTTCAACAAGATAAATCCACCCATATTTCTGATCATATTCAAGAGTGGCATAGACGAAAGAGATTAATTAAAGCCTTTATATCATCGGAGTTCCTTCTCGAGTGGTTCCTCAAATCGTTATTGCCATATATAGTGAAGGATGTTTCCACATCCAGAGTGCAGAATGAGGAACAAGCAACCTTTAGGGCGCAAGAACTGGAATTGATCTATGCTCAGTTCGGTTTGTTGTATGAGATTATTCCCAATGCTCCTCATTCCAGTTTCGATCCCAAAGTCAAACCTGGACCACATGCCGATGGCATTGTGGGTTGTGCAAGTGCGAAACCTGTGGATTCAGTTGCAAAACAAGTTAGTCATTTATCGCTCAACCAATCTACTTCAAGATAAGCTACGGCTTCATCTCAACCCACCCAAATGGCAAATGTATGTTTTGTGCAATCGTCGAACCAGAAGGGTAACCAGCAGCCCAAGCGGAATAGAAGAAAGGGTAAGAATAATAATCGAAAGGGTGGGAATAAGAATGAGAATGCTACCAATAATGACAAGAATGGTAAAAATGATGGGGGGGGGCAAGCAAGTGAAACGTAAGGTTAAATTCCCTTTCAAGCTATGTAAGGATGATCAAATCACTTACTTGTGCCCTTGGATTGATGAAGCTTCGAGATACTTAGCACAAGGCCCAGCTGTGCTAACGAACCCTTTACCGCATAACTAGAATATGAACTCGAAGTCCCATGACCAATCTAGTGAGAATGATCCACCAAAGACTAGTGCTTGTGGGTGCATTAACATGGTTCGTGCTGTGAAAGTTGTGACTCGTATGAAATATTATAGTTCGTCACAACCCAGCCCAGGCAAAGAACCTGACCCACCAGGAACCCCTTTGCGCATTGAGAAACCTGCGGATAAACCTGAGGCTACACCTCACATTCCTAAGGGAGTCCTTAAGCATTCGGGGCATAATCCAAATGCCTGAGCCGCCCAGAATTATTCAGTTGTTGAGGATTTGGGCCTCACTCCTTGTGCGATGTCTGCATTGGAAGTGCTTCAGAGTTGTCCTTCGCAAAGGAAGGCATTTCTTTCTGCTCTTGGTGTGAACATAGATGATTCTTCCTTGGTGATCAAATTTGAAACCGCAAGACTGCAGCCTCGCTTGCCCTAATATGTGTCCCTTTTGGTGCACATAGAATTTCTTAATATGATCGTCAAGCGTACTGTGATTGATGAGGGCGCCGCGGCTTCTGTGATGTCTTTGTCCTATTGGAAGGGTCTGGGTTCTCTTGAGCTGTCTAAATCAGAGACTATGTTAACTACTTTTGATGGAAGATCTTTTAGGCCACATGACATCCTTCCTTCCCTTAAAGTCCGATTGGGGGGGGAAGACCATTGCGATAGAGGTTGAGGTGGTTGATGCACCCCTTGACTACAATCTCTTGCTAGGTAGGAACTGGATGTATAGTATGAAAGCCGTTGCTTCTTCCTTGTTCCATGTTGTATTCTTTCCACATAATGGGAAGATTGTAATGATTGATGAAATGGCATTCAAGAATCATTCGGTTACCGCATCTTCGGGAGCTTCGGTCCCGATCGTTGAGCAATCTCAGCCGACAACTGGGAGTGTGGGTGTAGGCATGTATCCATCCCTTATGGGAAGCTTTATTTGTCCTGCACCGATCCTCATGATAGGATCTTGTTCCGATGAGGCTTCGACTTCTACGACCTCGATGTCTTTTCGCATGACTCATATGGAAGATCCTTGGATCCTTCCTACACTGATTACTTTGAGTTATCCTGTCAAGAATAGCATGCCGTTTCCTGCAGCCATGATTGCTTATCAAGCCAATCTCAAGAGTGTTGCAGAGCCTTGTTCTTCCTCTTTGCAGACGGAGGAGGAAGACCCCTATGTGCTACTGGCATGGGCAGTACAGTCTTCTCATGCCCACGACTACCTTGATACAGTTTTCCCTTCAGATGAAGTGATTATCAAGGCTATGTTGGGAGTTGAGCCACCTTGGGAGGAACTTCATCATAGATCGTCCTTCCTTCCACCACTTGACCGTTTGGAGCATGAGGATTATAGGGAGATTCTTTGTCAGAGAGTTGGTAGTCCTATGGTTCCATTAAGCTCTCCTGGTCCGATGGCTGATGGAATCATGGCGAACATATATTCCACGATTCCTATCAACATCTCTCACAATCCTGGCACCATTGAGAATGTCTATATTGGGGCAGAATGTTCCCATGCTGAGATTCTCGAATATACCGAGCTATTCAAGGAATTTCGTGATGTTTTTTCTTGGTCTTATGATGAGATGCCAGGTATTGAGCCTCAGATTGTCGAGCATGAGATTAATACTTACCCCAACACTAAGCCTGTTCGACAATGTTTACGCGCCATGAATCCTAGGAAAGCACCCGCCATTAAGGTAGAGATAGAGAAGCTGTTGAAAGCCGGTTTCATCTATCCCGTTCCCTTGATGGAGTTGGTTTAAAACCCTGTTCCGGTGGATAAGAAGCAGGGAGCGATCCGAATATGCACTGATTTCCATGATTTGAATCATGCCTGTCCTAAGGATAACTTCCCCACACCATTTATAGATCATATTTTGGATGAGTGTGCGGGTAGCGAGGTGTTCTCCTTCATGGACGGCTTTTCCGAGTATAATCAGATCCAGATTAAACCTGAGGACCAACACAAGAATGCATTTATTTGTCCTTGGGGAACGTTTGCATATTGAAAAATGCATTTTGGCCTTAAAAACGCCTGAGCTACATTTCAGCGGGTGATGACCTTGATCTTCCACAATCTCAAGTCTATTATCGAAGTATTTTTGGATGACCTTGCTGCCCATTCTCGTATGAGAATGCGTCATCCCTATCACTTGAGATTGGTATTCAAAATATTCCGGCACTATTTAGTTAGATTGAATCCTCATAAGTGCATCTTTTGCATCAATTCAGGCCGTTTGTTAGGATTCATCGTTTCAAAGGAGGGTATAAGAGTCGACCCTTTGAAGGTTGAGGCAATACTTCAGTTGTCTCCCCCGAAGAACATTCGTCATCTTCATTGTTTGCAAGGCATGGAAAACTTCTTACGAAGATTTGTTGTCAAATTTGCCAATTTGACTAGAGGCTTCATGCGTCTCTTGAAGAAGGATACTCCCTTTGAGTGGGATGAGTGAGCCTAGGATTCCTTCAATGCACTCAAGCGATCCCTAGCATCGGCCCCGGTGATTAGTCCTCTGGATTATAGCCATGATTTTCTATTATATGTGGCCGTGTCTTTAGAGATGATTGGTATGGTTTTGGTTCAAGAGGATGAGGAGCTCCAAGAGCATGTCATATATTATCTGAGCTGAAACCTTATTGATGCAGAGATTCATTATTCTCATGTCGAGAAGCTTGCTATAGCTACCGTACATGCGGTTCAGCGTTTGAGACATTATATTCTCCTTCGCCAGACCTTAGTTGTGGCCCATGTCAATCCATTTCAGTTCGTCCTCACACGAAGGATGATTGGGGGAAAGTATAATAAATGGATTGTCATTCTGCAGGAATTCAATCTTGAATATGTTTCGGCAAATTCGAAGAAGTCGTTAATTTTTGCAGAGCTTATATCGGATTTCCCGAGCGAGGCTGAGGAGTTGGTTTGTGAAGATACGTTTGTTGATGAACACATCTTCTTAATCTCAATTCTGACCCATGGTATGCAGATATCATAGTATATCTGCAAACATAGAGGACCCCTACTCACCTCTCGCGAGATGAACGATGACGATTACATCATGTCTCTAAGAACTACCTCATAGTGGACAGTACTTTGTACTGCTGTGGGGTAGATTCCATTTTATGACATTGTTTAACTCATGATGAGGCTGAGGTTGTGCTGAATGATTGCCACGAAGGGGAATGTGGTGGTCATTTATCTGGGCTTTCTACAGCTCAAAAGATTTTGAGAGCGGGTTATTTTTGGCCGTCGATCTTTAAGGATTGTGTTGATGCGGTCAATAGGTGCCACCCTTGCCAGGTGTTCACCCACAATATGTGCTTGAAACCTACCATGTTACATCCTATTATCACCATCGGTCCCTTCACTAAGTGGGGGATCAATTTTATGGATTGCAACCTAGCTCCAGCTGGGGGGCACCATCACATTATAGTGGTTGTTGATTATTTCACGAAATGGGCTGAGGCAATGCCTATAGTAAAATCCGACAGTGAGACAGCCGTTCACTTTGTATTCAACCAAATCATTACTCAATTCGGGATTCTGAAAGAGCTTGTCACTGACCATGGCTCACACTTTTAGAACCATATGATGGAAGAGTTGGCATCCAAGTTAGGTTATAAGCAAGAGCACTCCTCTTCTTACTACCCCCAAGCGAATGGATAGGTTGAGGCAGTGAATAAATCACTCAAATCCATTCTCCAATGAACCATCGCACAAAGCAAGACAAATTGGCATATTATGTTATACCTTGCTTTGTGGGAATATCGAACCGCGGTTAAGACTGCCACTGGTTTTTCTCCATATCAGCTCGTACATGGAGTGGAGTCGATATTTCTGGTTGAATGTGAGATTCCTTTGTTGAAGCTAGCTGTGGAACTCTTACCAGACACTTCACCTTTGGAGGAGCATTTGGTCCACCTTGAGCAACTTGATGAGCAGCGTCGAGATGCCTTGGTGGCTCTAGAGGTTAATAAACATCACGTTAAGATCCAGTACGATAATTCTGTCCGTCCAAGAGTTTTTAGTGAAGGAGACTTGGTCCTTTTGTGGGATCAATCAAAAGAACCCTTAGGGGCAGGGAAGTTTAATCCTATGTGGTGTGGTCCTTACGTGGTCAAGCATGTGTTAGAGAAGGGTTCCTATGAGTTAGTCGATTATGAAGGCACAACTTTGGTGGAGCCTAGAAATGGGATCTATCTCAAAAAATACTATGCATGATATTTATCCAAGGCTGCTTGTTGTATATTATTGTACAACTTTTTCATAGTTGGGTCTTTTTCTTATCGTGATTGGGTTTGTGATTAGTTTCTGTTTCTTGTGGCAAATGTCAATGGAATCTTCCACCTATGTAGGATTCACAGATGGTGCAAGCTGTCACACTCAACACTCAGCCTCTGCTGCTTGGGTGATTTATACTCCTATGGGTCAGGTATTGTCTTCAGGAGGTGTATGTCTACGGCCATCTTCTAACAATGTTGCTGAATATAGCACCGTTATTGAACTTCTACGAGATGCCATTTCACATGGCGTTCTATCTTTTGAGGTACGTCTTGATTCGGAGTTAGTAGTGTCACAGCTCAATGGTTTGTACCATGTTGGAGATCCAATGTTATTGAGAAGGTTCTTACATGTGAGATTGCTAGAATGACAATTTGACAGTATAACATATATACACATTCCAAGAAATAATAATCAAGTTGCTGACTCATATGCTAACTATGTGTTAGATTGGCATTTGTCTCATTCATAATAAATTAATCACAAACATTTTTACACATGTAAATAAATAAATCGATCACCATAAAACTTTTTTGTATATCAAAAATGTGGTAATACATAGTCTCATATACAAAAGTGGAGCTTTCAAAGCTTCCATCATATAATACACGATCGTACAAAACATATACACTCCCAAGTGTCTAATCCCATGGAGGAGGAGGAGGGTTGTGATCATGGAACGTCACCACGGCTTTAGCTAGCCGTCGAAATAAATGCACCCATGTGCGTGGTACACCCACCACCTGTCGCTGCATGGCCTTAGGCAAGTCCTCGACTTGCGCCATGTGAACTCTATGAGTCAGTCTCACAAAGTTGGTATGAATGCTCTGGAGCGTTCGCTCCGCATCCACACCCATGATGTCATATCCTCTTCCCCTCCGTCTATGACGTGGGAAGCGCTCTGGTCGCCATGGTCCCACATCTACACATGAATGGTAGATGTTACTATGTGTTGTCACCCAAAAACATGTATTTTTGATTCCACATAATCAATAAAATACAAAAAAAAAATTAAATAACTCAAAATTTTTTAAAAAGAGTGAGAGTTGAGATTCAATACCTATATCTCCATATGCCGATCCTGGTGGCAATGGCATGTCCGGATCCCCCCGAAAATATATCCCTCTATAGGGGTAGTCATCTATGGCAACAATCTGTCATCGCCACCATGGAAAGAAGTCAACTGGATATGGGTTGGCCACCCTACCACCCCTGAGTCTGCGCATAGCATCTGCCCAATGCCGTTGGGCCAGATCTCAAACCCCGTGGAGACAAACGTCCACTCTAGGGCTCAATCCTGGAACACGCTCGAAGAAAAATGTACTCAGAATGTTGTTGAACCCGAAGTTCCATATCCTTCCTGCCTTACACTCACTAAGCTGGTGTTTCATGTTGCTCAATAGTGTAGTACTCCAGTCATAGACAGTCGGTCTCATACACTCCACCGCATAGAAAATCAGTGGCCACGAGGCCTGATGGAGTGATGCTAAGCCTGCTATCCTGCCTAGCGTCAGTAGTATGGCCTTTAGGCCCAACACCTGTATAGCATTGGTGGGGAATTGACTCCCCACCTTCTTCGTATCTGGGTAGCAGTACATAGCTATGTACTCGTCGATAGTAAGGCCACCTGCTAGCCCACCTAGGGAATGAAGGTTCACCACCTCACCTCATCTAGATATACCTGTGATAAAGTATATGTCTTCCACCTCTATGGTGAGAGACATCCCATCAATCTGGAAGGACTCCGAGTATGGATCCCAATAGTCTACCAGCATCTGTAGCAGTCTTGGCTTGGCCCTCAAACCACCAAGACACCAAAACTTGTAGAGTCCGCAACCACAAAGATCTTGTTGAGCCATTATGTCGGCCCTTACCGCTTCCTCTACTTCACCATGCTCGCGCTCTCTCCACTCTAGCACCATCCTGCAAGAGAATTTGCAAAGTTTGTCCATTCGATTCTTGTAAAATCTTATGCGCGGCCTCATACACGACTGTTTTGCAAACAGTCACGTATGTACGCGGTTTCTAGCCCCTTTTCCGCATATAGCCATCCCTATACACAGAAAAAGCTTCGATATCCATGTGGGCCCCAGCGCTCATGTAGAGATGGCCTTAATAACCTCATTTAACCATGAAAATCAACAAAAATTATATCAAAATGCAAGAGGAGAGCATGAGTAAATAGCTGGAAGAAACGGTTGTAAATTCTACCGGCTGGATCTCCTGGAATTTGCAATTGAAAATCAGAGCTCAAATGGGTAAAAGTTTCAAATGATTTCTATTTTTTACTATTTATAGAAAATTTTTCAAATATTTGAAAAGTTTTACCCCCTTTCCTATAGTTTTGACATTTTCTAACCATTTTGGACCGTTTCTAACATAATTTATGGTGTAGAAGACCTTTTTCAGTGCCGTTTCAGCCATTGGATTGACCCGTTCGTGCCGATCTCAGGTATCATGTCTAAACCGGCATATAGGTTAGGTTCACCACCATTTGCATTTTGCATGACCTTATGACCATATCACCATGTCCTTAGTTACGAACCCACTCTATTATGTCACGGAACCTTCTTGCTGCTTTAGAAGTGGCATGATATGAGTGGTAGAGCTTCACCTTACATGGGTACCCTAGTTAGCGCCTTATTTGCATTTGGTGCCCATGCTGACGTTCTCTCCTTTAGGGTGTGGGAGTCCGTTGTATAGTATTGCCATGACATTTTGCAAGAGCCTCATACTCCTCTTGATCTTATGCTGGCCTATTTACCTCAGGACTCCCGTATGTCAAGTTGTGAATGCATTATCATGAGCTTTCCCTGCCTTATTGAGCTTTATGCCAGCTCCCCTAACATTGCATTTCAGCCATATAGCCCGAGCTTGTCTCATGTCTAGCCATGCAAAGCCATTTTTTATATCCTTCGCAGCTTGATTTCCCTTTTTACCGGGAGGGGATTTTCCCCTGAGTGTCAATATCCTACACATGTATCCTTGCATTGAGCATACGTATGTTCCACTGCTTGGAACTAGTTTGTTTTCCCTTATGAAACTCGTCTCCTCCTAGCTTGTAACTATAAATCTAGTTTATTCTTTTTTCAAGCTTTTCAAATAATTGAAAAAGTAAAAAATAAATAAAAAAACCAAAAATCCGGACAAGGAAAGATGTTATCTTTGGCAGCTGTCGAGTTGTGTCGCCTTCGAACAGAGCACTGTATATCACATCCATTGGTTGGGTTATAGTTTGACTTTAGGAGTTGTACTCGTTTATCTGAGTTTATCTCCACTGACTGGTTAAGATTCCAGTCCCTTTAGAGCCTCTGTTGATGCCTCCCGTGTCATAGAGATGTCCCAGTTTGTATATCGAGTCTATGCTGCCTTCATTCAGTCACCATATGCCGTTATGCTCTTGTTCGAAGGAAGTTGAAACTTGTGTCGGCCATTCCTCAGTTATCTTGACTTTGCATGTCAGCCATTCCTGGTATAGTTACTAGTTCGTGCACCTTATGATTGAGTCCTTCCACACTATACAGCTTGCCTGAGTACCTCATGTTGGATGATGGGGGATTTCTTAATGCCCTCCTTCCAGTGGATTTCATCCCATCGATTTCAGATCATTTATTCTGGGATTGGAGTCTAGATTCCTTTTGATTGCCTTGAGACTTGCAGTCATCAGTGGCAGGTTCTCTCGCCATCGACAGTTTCTTGGGAATACATCAATGTCCCCTGATTGATGGATTCTCTCAAGTGTTCGACCTCAACACATTTATTCACACTTGTTAGTTTGCACTCTAGTACTTTGATTCCCATTTTCATTATTGGTGGGTGATATCGCATCTGTTAATGGTATACATTAATGACCGGTAATCAGACGATAGACTACTATGTTCGACCTCGACACCTCTATTCACATAGTGGGACATGTACTCGTAGCGGTTTGTGTAGAAGAATTTCCAGATTGGTGGCATCTCTTATATGCTACCTCCTTGATCGTTCCAGTGTTCATGAGATTTCAGCTCTCGTGACTTGATACTAGTATATGTCAGACATTTCCAGCCACTATGGAGATCTTGATCTATTATATATCTTCAGCCATCTTGGAGATCATGGTCCTTTGTATATCTTCATGATGGAGATTTTTATCTATGTATATTGTACGTGGCGATGACCACATATGTGATATCATGTATTATGCCTATTCATGGCCATTGTACTCTTATGTATCGGGGACTGCTATATGTACTTACAGTTATATGCAGAGTTGTATTATTTTACTATGTTGATTGGGTGGCTGGTCTTTCATTTGGGATCCTTCATCACTCCACTTCTGGGATGGAATTATAATGTATTTCGGCCATCGTATAACCCCTCTTATCTCATACATTAGGAAGCATCTGTTATAGCATATTTCACCACTCTAGGTGAATCACACTTTGTATGGCCTTCCCCTGTCCCGCTGCAGACTCTTTAGACCCCATGGACCATTGTTTGTCCTTTGATGTTTCCTTGATCATCCCTAAAAACATAAGAAAAATGATATACGTGGATTTTAACCTGATAAACACGTACATACGTGGGTTTGACCCATATAACCACGTACATCAGGATGTGTGCATAATCCAAATCCTTTTGTAGTTTTCCTTGACATGGATTCGACTCATTTGACTCCTGGCCTTCCATATGCCTTGAGATCACTCGGATTCGACCTTTCAATATCCCTTTGAAAGCTATATAAGGAAACCCTTGGTACATCGAAGGCAAGAAGAGAGAATTGAGAGCAAAGAAGTTATAGTCCATTGTTGCCGGAGCTTATACTTGAGTTTGCATCCCTTTGTCCCTTGGAGCACTTTGGTGTTCTTCCCAATCTTGCCTTTACTTGTGAGCTTGCTATCGAGAGATGGAGGATTGAAGTGGTGGAGGCCCAAGTGGGGGATTCAATTTCTCCGGTTCGCAGACGTGCCGTCAGAGGTTGTATCTATCTTGTAATCTCTGATTTATATTAATAGAAATATCTTTTCCTATCCAATAATGTGTATTTGAATGAATATTGTATCCATTGGAATATGTCAAATGCTTTTACATTATTGATTATATATGCTAGAATAGATCTAACACCATGATATATAGTATGCTTGTATTGTTTACTTGTTGTTTAGGAAGTATTATATCAATTCAAGCTGAATATTGGAAACCTCAACGGGGATCTACTTCAACCATCGGGAATAAGGTGTGAGGTCTGATCCTTTAGTGTTAGACATTTTATTTCTATTGCATATTGGGAAAGATTGATTTCTGGAGTCAAGTTGTCTGTTGTGGTACCCCAAGCCATAAGAATTTATCTCCGTAACACATACCTAAATCCATTTCATTGTTAACGAAATGAGAAGCATTTCTACCTCTATCTCATGCAAAGGCTACAACCATAAATTGCAAGTACTATGATAATTTCAAGCATGATCCAACAACAACATTTAATAAACATAAGGATTTACACATCTCTTTCATACGGCTATAAAATATAAACCTACTGACACTTGGCAAAAAATCCATCTCTCAAGAGAATCACTTGTTTAGATGAATTTAAAAATAATAATTTTTAAACCCATTTAGATAAAACGAAAGATATTAGAATAAAATATGTAGCTCATATGTTCACGGTCAGTCACACTTCCAATCATGGATAAAATTGAAATAATATAATTTTCTCTGTGCTTAATTTCAACATGTCTACAACAAAAGGAAGCTCTGCCCCTTCCAAATTTGTGTTGGTTACTTCAAAAATAGGAGAATGTTCTTCTGCATGCGTTGTGGTCATACCGAGCATTAATAGATAACTTATGGCGAGTCTCAGTGGAAAGGGAATGCTATTGTCTAGCCAATATGGAACTTTACTATGATGATTATGTTAGTTTTTCAACATTAAGCTAGCATTATTAGGATCTTTAACTGAGAGAATAACAAGCACAACAATCAAACACAAGAGACAATGAACACAGTATTTTTCCTCAAGGAAACCATAAATGGAGAAAACCCCGCAACTTCCTCAGAGATAGAATCAACACCAAAATAGAAAAGCCCAAAACAGTAAGTGATCTCCGATAGCAGTATCCTTCTTCTTATCTAGCCCCAGTGTCTTCTCCTTCCTCAAATATGCGCTACACTTGAGTGTGTATCAGTTGTGTGATAAATAGAGACTCTAGTTCTCTATTTATACTAATCCCAGCATGACTAAAACCCTACTAGGGCTGAACTCTACTAGGAGAGTCTAATAACCCTAGTGCCCCAGAACTGCGGGGACTTTAACCCTTATACAATCAGAGGGTTACCCACTATGACTTGACAAGACTTGTTTACATTATAGATCCTCCCGATCGGAACATCAGGGCATGCCAACATGACTCAATTACATAATAGATACATCCCAGAATAAACAACGGGTTACAAGACATAAGATACATAGATGAATACATTCTGAAGTTACATATACATCAACACTCCCTCTTAACTAGGAAGGTATTCTTTCGAAACAATTTTCAGCACTGGTCTTCTTCTCTACATCAACTGGATCATCTTGTCATCTTCAAGTCTTCTTAGTATTCAAGTATTCTTCATCCTTGAGTCTTCAAGTCATCTTATTCTTCAAGTATTCTTCGTCTTCAAGTCTTCAAGTCATCTTCTTCTTCTTTATCATGGGATCTGCATCATCATGACTACTAGCTCATCACTGCTGGATCATCACTTGATCTTAATCATCATCAAGTCTGGATCATCTCATCTGGATCAACGAGTCTGGATCATCATCACAACTGGATCCTCACTTGATCTGGATCGTCATCAAGTCTGGATCATCTCATCTGGATCACTTGATCTGGATCATCATCAAGTGTGGATCATCATCATATGCTATATCATAATGGTGCTATGTCGATTCTTCTCATCATAGGAAGTTATACAGAGTCAATCCGGTAGGTCTACCCTTCATGTAGGTCTTCATCAGCACTTATATCTGACACTTTAGTCAGAATGGCCTACCCAGCTCTTACATCTGACCTCATATTATCAAAAAGGCATGCCCAACACTCACATCTGACCTCATCCTGTCAGAAAGGCCCAACACTCACATTTGACCTCATCTTGTCAGAAAGCCTCAACACTTATATCCGACCATGTGCAAGCACACCGCATCAGAAAGGCTCTGCACTTATATCCGACCTCATTCTATCAAAAAGGCACAGCACTTATAGTCAACCATTCTTGAAAGCACCACATCGACAAGGCTCAGCACTTACAAATCGACCATGCATGAAGCACCGCATCGAAAATGGCTCAGCACTTACAAACTGACCATGCACAAAGCACCGGACTTACAAACCAACCATGCACGAAGCACCGCATCAAAAAGCACATGCACTCACATCTGATCATGGAGGAACTAATCCTACCATCGCATCAGAATGGCCCCCAGTCCCAGAATGAGCTACCTGGTAACTGAACAGGTGCCTCCATTCCTAGAATGGAAGTTGCCCTTACATCTAACCTACTCATCAGAATGGTCAACACTCACATCTGACATGGGAGGAACTTAATCTGTTAACCATGACAAAATGGTTCAGCCCTTACATCTAATCAAGTGGGAACACATCCCTCTATCACATCAGAATGGCTTCTCAGTCCTAGACTGAGTTTTCCTGGTACCTGACCAGGTGCCTCCATTCCTATAATGGTAGTTTCCCTTGCATCTGTCCTGCTCGACAGAATGGCCAACACTCATAAATGACATTGAAGGAACCAATCCTCTCACCATGATAGAATGGCTTAGCCCTTACATCTGACCATGGAAGGAACCAATCCTCTGACCATGTCAGAATGGCTATGGGTCTCATCACTTTCTCTTGGAGGAAACCACGATCTGGAGAACACCAAGCTTCTCCCTGAAGTACTCAAACTTCAGCCTAGCCAATGGCTTCATCAATACATCAGCTATTTGTTCCTCTTTCACAACATATTGGAGCTTCACTGCTCCCCTCTGCACCATATACCTGATATAGTGATACTTGATCTCAATATGCTTCGACTTGTCATGGAACACTGGATTCTATGACAACTTCACGCAACTCTGGTTGTCAGAGTGTATACAAGTAGCATCCAACTGGAGATCAAATATATTAGACAGTAGTTTCTACAGCCATACTGCCTCACAACTAGTTGAACAAGCTACGACATACTCTCCTTCAGTTGTACTCAGTACCACACAGGATTGCTTCCTACTAAACCAAGAGATCACACCTGATCCCATACTGAAGCAACATCCTGAAGTGCTCTTCCTATCGATGGCACTACCTGCCCAATCTGAAATGACATAACCCTCCAGGTTAATCTTCTGATTTGACTCATACTTGAGCCCATAATCAACTGTACCCCTCAGGTACCTCAGAGTATGCTTTGCAGCAATCAAGTGAACATTTCTTGGATATGTCAAGAACTGGCTCAAAGTGTTCACAGTAAAGCAAATTTTTGGTCTTGTGTTCGTCAGGTACATCAAGGACCCAATCATGTAACAATACATCATAGCATCAACTGACTCTGATGAAGCATCACTCAATAGCTTTAGGTTCGATGCCATAGGTGTGGCCATAGCCTTGCAGTCCATCATCCCAAACCTCTTCAGGATATCTACTGCATACGTCCCTTGTCCAAGGAAGATTCCATCTGTACTCTACCACACCTCCATACTTAAGAAATAATGCATCATACCCAAGTCCTTCATTTTGAACTCGGCAGCAAGTTTTCTCTTTGTATCAGCAATCAACCCATCCATACCTATTACAAACAGATCATCTACATACAGTAGAAGCATCACTGGGTTGCCATCTTCAATCTTGTAGTACAAGTTAGAATCTGCTTTACTCTTGGTAAAGCCCAAACTGGATAGAAAGCTGTCAATTCTACCGTACCAAGTCCTGGGTGCCTGTTTCAAACCGTACAGGGCTTTCTTCAATCTGCATACATGAGACTCCCTGTCATGTGTCTCAAAACCGAGTGGCTGCTCCACATACACTTCCTCTTCTACTACACCATTCAAGAAAGCAGTCTTGACATCCATCTGGTGTATCTTCCATTTCATAACTGCAACCAGAGCTAGTACTGATCTGATGTATCTAGCTATAGGTGCAAAGGTTTCTTCATAATCTATTCCTTCTTTCTGAGAGAAACCCCGAGCCACAAATCTTGCTTTATATTTTTCAATGCTACCATCTGCAGCATGCTTGATCTTGTAGATCCATTTGAAATTTACAACTGACTTCCCTTCTGGTCTTGGGACAACATCCCAAACATCATTATTCATGATCGATTGATATTCTTTGATCATAGCATCCTTCCATTCTTTCCGTTCTTCCACTTCTTCATAACTGGAAGGTTCTTTGTCAATGAAATCACATAGTAAAGCTACATACCCAGAGCAGGATTTGGTCCTCTTTCTTTCTCTGTGATTCTCTTCTGGAGCCCCATATATTTCTACACCTTGGATAAGTTCTTGTATCCAAGCAGATTTCCTCTTATGAGGATTCTTCTCCAGATGTGGATCTATAGGTCTTTGTGGTTCTTCAAATTCTCGATCTTCTTCTTGAATTTCTTTGTTCACAGTTGTGTCATGAATTCTGGGTGCTTCTGCTTCTTCAGGTTCTTCAGTAGGTCTCTTTCTGGATTTGTTGTAAGATTTGTCTTCATCAAATGTCACATCCTTAATGATGTCAATATTCTTATATCCTGGGAAATAGATTCTGTAAGCCTTCAAGCTTTCAGAGTATCCCACAAATATAGCCTTCTTTCCTGAAGGATCTAATTTTGTTCTCTTCTCTTTTGGAATGTGTATGTACACATGACAACCGAATATTTTGAGATGGATGACTTCTGGTTTCTTGCCAGATAAGACTTCTTCAGGAGTCTTTTTCTCGAGTACTCTATGTGGAGTACGGTTCTGTACATACATCGCTATTCTGGCATCTTTCACCCAAATATGCATAGGAAGATCTTGATCATGAAGCATAGCTCTTGCAGCCTCCATGATAGTTTTGTTCTTTCATTCTGGAATCCCATTCTGTTGAGGATTATAAGGAGTGGACAACTCCCTCTTAATCCCTGATTCTTTACATAGCTCTTTGAATTCATTTGAAGTGAATTCTCCGCCATTATCTGATCGAAAAGTCTTCATCTTCTTTTCAGTGTGGTTCTCGATCAAGGCTTTGAATTCCTTGAATTTGTTGAATACTTCATCTTTGTTCTTCATGAATTAAACCCATGTCTTCCTAGAAAAGTCATCAATAAAAGAAACATAATATGCATACCCGCTTAGTGAGCTTGATGACATAGGACCGCATACATCGGAGTGGATGATTTCCAAGATTCCTTTTGCTTTGCTTCCGCTACTTGGAAATGTCTTCTTTGTGTTCTTTCCCTTCGCACATCCTTTGCAGACCCCATCATGTTTTTCTTGCATTTCTGGAAGACCTTCAACAGCTTTGCTTGCAAGAGGTAGTGCTCTATAATGCACATGTGCAAGCCTTCTATGCCAAAGTTCACTTGGCTCTACTGTGTCATGGACCAAAGCTTGTTTCGAATGGCCCTTCAATTTGTACAAACCTCCTTCTTGTTCACCAATCACTATTGCATCATCAATAGTCTTTCCTTTTGGCCACATGATGACTTAACCATCTATGAATGCAACCCTCATTCCTTTTGCATCCAATACTGATATTGAGAGAAGGTTCTTCTTGAGTCCTGGCACAAACAACACTTCCTTCATTGTTATAGACTTTCCAGAGTCTAGCTTATAGGAATATTCCCCACTACCTTTTATTGGATATTGGTAGTCATCTCCTAGCTTCACCTTGTGAGGGGATTCATGTTCTGAGAGTTTCACAAAGGATTCCTTGAATCGAGTCATATGTTTGGAAGCCCCACTATCTATAACCCAATCATCACTTCCATGAGTAGTGTTACCTATGAGAGCGGAGATCAAAACATATTCATCCTCGCTTGAAGAATCTTCACTTTCATATCTGGTTCTCTTTGATGAAGGTTCATCATCCTCTGTAGCATGAGCATGATGTCTTTTCTTGTGTCCCTTCTTCTTGTGAGAGATACTTTTGTTCTTAGGAAAATCTCTAGCAAAGTGTCCTTTTTCATCACATGTATAGCAAATGTACTTAGACCAATCTCTAGTTCTAGAGTTATTTCTATGATGAGAGTACTTACTTCTGTGATGGCTGGATCTGGACTTCTTGGATTGTACTATGAGAGCTTGATCTTCACTTTCCATCTTCTCTTCTCGAGCTTCTATCCGAGCTTCTTCTTGAGAACATTCTTCCCACAGTCTGCTGAACTTGACTAACTTCTTTCTAGCACAGATCCCTTGAATGAAAGATTCCCATGTCCTGGGGAGATCATTCAAGGTGGTCATCACAATTTCTACATTCTCCACTACTTCATCTACTACTTCCAATTGTTCCTTGATTTTAGAAACCCTTGTGAAGTAAGATTGGATGGTCTCTACATTCTGGATCTTCACATTCTTTAGTTGATTCCTCAGAGTCATCTTTCAGTTTATTTTCTTCCCTTCAAACAATTTGGTTAGGGCATCAAACATAGCTTTAGGTGTCTTGAGGGAGGATACCTATGGGATAAGCTGATCCTTGATAGAATTAGCAATGATATTATTTTACATAACCATCTTCTTCTTATGTAAGGTCTTAGCCTCATCTCCCTCTGGAACTGGAACCTCCTCATGGATGTAGGAGTCTAACTCATTTTCTTCCAGGACTAGGGAGATCCTATACTTCCAAGCTCGGAAGTTATCATCTCCCTCACGCTTTTCATCAAGCTTGGTATGATGAGACATCTTAAACTTAGAACCTCTAATGGAAATACAAAATATTTAGATCTTACCAAGTCAAGATGTCGGATTTGGATTTGGAGCTGAAATCCCGCAGTACTGAATTAGGAGCAAATTAGGGTTTTGCTTTTCTAGAGTTATATCCACCCAAATGCCTTGAAATTTATCCCTAACTTCAATTTTGGGGAGGAGATCAATCTAGGCCTGGGCTCACTGAAAAATTCCTCTTCTGTGAAAATCCCTAATTTTCGGCAGCAGTTTCGGGTCCAAAATTAAAAAACCTCAGAATTGGATTCTGCTTCGACAGAAAGATGCGCCCAAAGTAGGAGAGTTATTCCACCTTACTTTTGTTGAGAATCTATGGACGAAGATCCAAAAAATAGGAAGCCCTATTTCCCGCAACTGCACAGTGTCTTCTTCTCAGGTTAGCTCTGATACCATTTTAGTTTTTAACCATTAAGCTAGCATTATTAGGATCTTTAACTGAGAGAATAACAAGCACATCAATCAAACCCAAGAGACAATCAACACAATGTTTTTCCTCAGGGAAACCAGAAATGGAGAAAACCCCGCAACTTCCTTAGAGATAGAATCATCACCAACATAGAAAATCCCAAAACAGTAAGTGATCTTCGACAACAATATCCTTCTTCTTATCTAGCCCCAGTGTCTTCTCCTTCCTCAACTATGTGCTACACTTGAGTGTGTATCAGTTGTGTGATAAATAGAGACTCCAGTTCTCTATTTATAGTAATCCCGGCATGACTAAAACCCTACTAGGTCTGACCTCTACTAGGAGAGTCTAATAACCCTAGTGCCCCAAAACTGCGGGGACTTTAACCCTTAGACAATAAGAGGGTTACCCACTATGACTTGACAGGACTTGTTTACATTATATATCCTCCCGATCAAAACATCGGGGCATGACAACATGACTCAATTACATAATAGATACATCATGGAATAAACATCGGGTTATAAGACATAAGATACATAGATGAATACATTCTGAAGTTACAAATACATCAACAGATGAGGCTAGGCATGGAAGAATAAGATGCCTTCAATAGCGGGTCTGTTCTAAATCATTTGGCATTGGAACAAGAATTCCTAGGATAAACAATTTCTGGTTGAATCATTATGAGACTTCACAATATACATGGAAATTACACTATTTTCGACCTTCTGCAAAGGAGTGACATGTATGTTAAGCATACTACTCTAATCAAGCCAAAGAAGATGACAAAAGAGACTTGTGATTATATATTCGGTGGAAATATTTTCCCACATTCAGATATTCCCTCAGACCTCTTGATACACATGAAGAAAGAGTTTGAATACTAGTAACCTTTATTTTGCGTGTGTCTGGCAATAATTTGATTCCTTGTTTCGCATTTACAATCACACGGTAATATTATCCAAGGAAAAATGGACCAACTCATTTAGATGAGCTGGACACGTTAAGTTAAATTCATAAAAAAATGTCAAATTCTAAATTTCAAAACTTTACATTGAGCGTCAGGAGACTTCTCTTTAGATGCAACCCAATTTTTCTTTAGCCAATGTAGGTGATGGCATGGTAGTTTTCTTTATCCAATTTGGTCGATGGCATGCATGAAGCCAATTTTTTATGCAACATTGCTAATGTTGTGATTCTCTAATCAATGACAGAGATTGCATGGATGGAGGAGATTTTGGCTAGAAAATAATCATCAAGCTAAGGTTCTCGAACAATTTTTCAGAACAACCAAGTGAAATGATGTTTAGGGAGGCCTTGAAGACAGGTTTCTATGATCTTCAGGGGGCTCAGGGTGAGGAAATATTGTCCTTTGGTTTAGAGGGAATGAATAGAGACTTACTACAGTGATTCATTCCTTCCATTCCCATTACACAAGTAGTAATTACACTGAGATAAGTGTTGTGTTCTATGTGTTAGAATTTGAATTCCATTTAGATATTCAAGAAGATATTTCTGATTATGTTGCAGCAATTGAATGGAGAATGAAAATACAAATCCAACAAGACAAACCACACAGGAAATGGACAAGTATTGCTCAGGAATTCACAATATATTCACCATAATAATATATGGTGTTAGACTATAGTTTACATAGGTAGAATTCAAATGCAAGAGTAATGAATTTGAATCCTCCAAGTGGATAAGACTGTATCTAATTGAATCTCTAACTCAATTTCTCCCAATCAATATCGAAGTCCAAATAGACAACTCCTCGATGACCAATAACTCCAACATCCAGTAACAACTAGTTAAGTCAGTGCAACTGAGAGTGGGGTAGGTAGGAAAAGTGCTCCTCCCCATGCAACCATGCATTATCCATGCATTAGTAGTGCTAGCCTAACTGACTGTGAAGTAACTGATTGTAACTAAGGGCTAACTAAGACTAACTAGTGCTAACACCAACTGACTGAAGTGGGTTGGTGTCGAGACTCCCATTTTCTCCTAAAATGTAGGGATTGGTATAGGAGGCTCCCTAACTGATGCATGCACATGTAGTAAGTGGAAGTTAACCTATAGTAGTGTTCCCCACACTTCAATGACTGGTACATGTGGCCCCATTGGGCCAAGTAGACCTAATTGCACTAGTGGACCCATTTAATTAATTTAAGGTTCCTAAGTTAGGAAATAATTAATCTAATAGACATTTGACCAAGGGAGGATTAATAATCCTAACACCCCAACTAAATCCCAACTTGGACAACTGTGGGCACTGGTAACAAGACCATAGGTCACCCAAATACAATCTAGAAGATAATAAAAAATGTTGCTTAGTACAACTGAGGAAATAGGGGAAAACCTCAGGGGAAATTCCCCCATAAAAAATAAGCAGGAAAATAGAAATCTACAAGCTATCTTTAGAAGAAATAAGATTCCTCCTTAGAAAAATAAATTGATTAAAAACAATGTTGCAAAAAAATGTAGCTCTATGCAGCAACATGGTCCATTAGTGGACCTCTCAATGTACTTCTAAATTGATGACTTTGTTTGGTTTTGTTGGATGGTGAAGGTAGGGAATGATCAAATCTCTACTTTTGTGGGCCATGTAGTTGATCATTCACCATCATCAAGTAGCACCAACCTGGAACTTTGCTACACCATTCTATGAGAGATAGTGCATCATGCTCATTCTGATACTGGGACCTAGTTTTTCTTTTGTCTTCTCGAACTCCGGCACCACTTTCACTTGCATCAAGAAGCTTTTGAGCCCATCTGGGTTTATGCTTCTGATTTGGAATGGGTACTGGATCTGTATCTAGAATATCTTGAGATTCAATCTCAATAATAGAATCATGCTGTATGTTATCTTCTTCATCTGAATCTGAAATTTGTAGCACATCATCATCATCATAAAGAATAGGAGGAGAAATGGTTATAACTTCATGTGCTATTGGAAGAGTATCATGTAGTTAATGTTCTTCGAACTGGACACTTCTTTCAATGAAGCATATTTTGGTAGCAACCTCCATCATTGATGTAAGATTTTGCATCATTTTCATATCCCAACAGAATGCATTCGCTACTTTGGGCTTGGAAGGCCTTTCTCTTGTCAAGTGGTATCCTGGCCCAAGCTTTGGAATAAAAAACTCTTAGATGAGAGACATTGGGATTATACTGTCATGTCCCCATATTTTGGGACATTAAAAGTGTTGACCATGATGAAATTCCTAGGGGCTCAAATTGACATTAATTATTATTCCTAAGAAAAATATTGCTAATAATTGTTCTAAGGCATGTATTTAATTTTATTTCATCAATTTTATTTATTATGCACAATAATGATGTGGAATTAAGGCTGCCATGTCAGAAGGGCACATTGGGGAAAGCTAGTAAAATTTCCTTGGATGGAAAAAGGAAACAATGCAAAAGAAGGAAAAAGAAACATGTCATAGTAAAGATAGAAACTATCCAAATTAGTTTCTAATTTGGTGCAAGGATGAAAAGCAAGGAAAGATTACCTTACACACAGACTTGCTAATTACTCAAGGAAGGAGTACTTTATATTTTGGACTAAAGGATACAAACATGGAAACATTTACTAAGCTTCATAATTTCTATTTTTCTCAAGAAGGTCTAATTTCCACTTTGGGTTAAGTTATACAAAGAAGGAAACATCATTTGCAAACCAAAATTGTTAATCCCATCAAGGAGGGCCACTCATGGCTTAGGAACAAAATTGGCAAGTGGGTTAGTTGTTCAACGGGTGAAGGACTTGCTCAACAAGTCACCCAAGGTCTACTTAAGGGAATTTCAAACTCCATTATTTAGTTTGGTTAATGTATTTTTGTAATTGATTGAAGCTTAAGCTTCATTTATGAGTGGTGATCCTCAGTCTCTTGGGTGATGTTCCCCAAGTCCCCTGTTCTCCTTCTCCCCTCTTCTTCCCTTCTAATTGCAGGTTATATTGGAGATATGGATAAAATATCATCCATTAATGGAGTGATAATCCAGGTTCTAAAGCCATTTCCATTTTAGTGCAGCACATTAGAGTGATTGGGACACTCCTCCATTCAAATATCAGAGATATCTTCGAGATTTCCTCCTTTTATGAGAGATTGATGATATGAAGTGATGAAGAGAGATAGATGGATCTCTACCATTAATTGAGGTTATTATCAGTCCCTAATGTTATTCTCCTAACAGTTCCAAAGTTTCTGTAATGTTCTAATATGTTTCCATTACAATGTCTACCTCCAATTCTAGTTTTCTAGCCTTGTAATGAAGACTAAATTAATGAGTAAAGATATGAAAATCCCGTGAGATTCAATTCAGTCATTAATTCTCTGAAATAATGTATTATTACCCTTCTGTAAGTATTACCAAGTTTTGAATATATCTGATTTACTCTAGAGAAGCATTTCCACACCCTAGCTAGAAATGCATTGAAAAATGACTAGTTTTAGATTTTGAATGAGTTGAAGGACTTAAACCTTTCTGATTTTAGTTATTTTACTTCTAAGAATTCATTAAATTCACATTGAACACCTTCAATGTCTGAATATGAGTTTTATTAACCTTCTCCATATGTTTGGAAGACCCAAAACCCGAGCCTAGAGTGCAATCCAAGGGAATAGTTTCCTAAAATTCCCAAATCTATTATTTACCTACATAAACCTTTGTATACTGTAATATAACTTTATATCAGATCCATAATCAATTTACCCAAGCCCCTGGTTGAAAAATGCTGAACTACTCTTCCTAGTTTCACGGTTTGGCTGCCCAGAAGCGTGGAAGTAGGTTTCCGCATAGCGGATTCTAAAACCTAAATGGTACCAGATCTAAATGTGTTAGGGAAGAGGAAATTCTATGTTTGAGATATCTTTTGTTTCTTCCTACTGCTCACTCCTCTTGCCTACAAAATTTCCTAGAAAAAAACCCTGACTTTCCATGTCCGAAGAGGCTCTAAGTGGTTTGATTCAAAGTTCAGAAATTGTAATTTAAATTATAGAATTAGAAAGTGTTCAGGTATGCATACCAGACTTAGGACATCACAGTGGTATCAGCGCACTTTCCTCTATTCCTATGGAAAGAAGGATCTCCATTGACTAATTTTGCAAATCAATAATTAAAGTTGCAACCACGAGGGTTGTGCCAGTAGTTGAAGATGATGACTTTGATCAGTTTGTTGAAGAAGAAGAGGTGATCTATGTTAATGATGGGTTCAAAATGTCAAGAGACAAGGATGTTTAATTTTATGACCATATGGAGTATGAATAAATAAATTTGGAACTACCCATGGATAATCATAAGAAGGATTTAGCAAAGATGATAGATGCAGCTGAAAACTTGCCCCACCACTACAAAGAGTATCTTTCCTTCAGGGAAGTGATTTGTAAATCCATTCCTTTCAAAGATTATTTTTATTGCAGATTTGTATTTGAGCCTAAGAATGTATATGATTACTCTTTCAATAGAAACAAATCATCCATAGAGGAACAAAGTTGTTCCACCTCTCTGAGCAATGAGGAGGAAGAAGAAAGCAAAAGTGAAGAGTCATCAAATCCATCAGCATGCTCAAGCATTCTGAGATTCTTTGGATTTCATTCAAGAATATTATGTGTAAATAATGATCAGAGTACCATTCATCAAGGAGAAACCTCAAGTTGTTTGAAAGAAGATGCTCCAGAAGATCTTTCTTTTTTCCCATTACTCCAAGAAGATAATGAAGATGAATGCACTTCAAGTTTCTTGGTGGGTAATCTCCAGATTACTGCTCAAGGTTTTGGCTCATGTATGGGTGGTGAGACATCTTTTGGATCAGATCCAAAATAGGTATACATATCAGATTTACAGTCACCTCCTGAGCCACATAATGCAGAAGAAAACAAGGCCACACCACTCAAGTGTGAACCAGAATATTTGGTGGAGGAGCAGGCCACCAAAGTATATGTACAAAAAGAGGATAAGCTGAATAAAATGAATGATAAAAGTTCTAATTTTTTCAACAGCCATGTACACCTACAACCATCTGATCCATGGGAGGATGGAAAGAATTCACATCATGGAAGTGAGTGTGCAGAAAATTCAAAGGCTGACCTGTATGTTGAGGATGAGTTTTATGTGGTGGATTCATGCTACAAGAAAAATGGTCATATATGTCAGCTATTAGAAGAAGAAATATTGGTGGAGGATATTCTTGGTGAGACACATCATTTGAGTGGATCACTAAAGGATGACAGAAAGAAACTTAGGGCAGCCATGAAAAACATTGTTGACATGAATGCCTTGGTGGCAAGATGTTGTTGGAAAGCTTCTAGTGGAGACATGGAAGGAGAATCCTTTCTAGAGGAGTGCATAGCACTGAAAGAAGGCATGGCCAAGATGAAGGAGAGATATATGAACTTAATATATGATAGAGAACATCTCCTCATGGTGGCTGAAATGTACCATTGTGCATTCGAGAGGGAAACACAAGAGTCTGAAAGACTCCATAGTAAATGGGAGGCTACATATGATTCCTTGAAAAGAACCCAAGAAGCTCTTCAAGAGTCAAGGTTGCAGATTGATCAAATTCAAAGGGATTTGAATGTACAACACCCCCTATATTGCATGGAAAAGAATCATGTGCACATGGTAGTAACTACTTTGGATGTGTTGAAGGAGACTCATGTGGAGGACAACCATGAGGAAGGAGCATATTTGCAGATGCTTGTGAAAAGATATGAGGAAGAAAATATTGGCGAAGCACTCATTGAGATTGAGAGGAAGGATGAAGTGTTCTTAGCAATGGGAAATATGCCTGAGGACATTCCAATTGAATTAGCAAGCAAGGATGATTATCTATTCATGTATTGGGTTGTTGGGTCTCGACCTTCAAGATCCCTTATCTTAGCAACTCCATGGTTTTGGGTTCGAAGCTTGTAAGAGGAGTTGCGGCCCAAAATAGTCTTAGGGGTGTCGAGGTTGGGTCGAGGCCCCTCTGTTTGTAAATAACCCATGGTTTGAACTCATGGTTTTTAAGCCCATGGTTTAAGCTCATGGTATTGTAATAGTGCGCTGGTATAAATAGGCACTTTTGTAAAGGAGTAAGGTTAGGAATTTGAGACTTTTTTGATGTATGATGATTTGATGCGAAGGAAGAAAGACCTGTCTTAGGGTTTAAGGTTAAGTCCCAGCTGAGTGCATGGACGACCTCTGCAGCTAAGTGCATAGAGGGTTTTTGTAAGAAAGGTGCTGCAAGCTAAGTGCACAGCTTAAGGGTGCTGAGAAGATCTGCAGCTGAGTGCACAGATCAAAACTGTGGTTTTTGTAAAGAGTTGAATATAAACATAGTTCTATGGACGTAGCCCCTAAACTAGGGGTGAAAAATGTATATCTTGTGTTGTGGTGGTTCTATGTTTTGTTTATGTTCTGTTGTGCATCTGTTAAGTAGATAAAGAATAAAGTAAGATAAGTTGTTAAATAATAACTTCGCTATGAATTCCCAATAAGGGTTGAGCAAGTAACTGTATGTTATATAAACTGCGAAGTTAGTTAAGTGAATGTCGAAGCTATTTATTGTATGAGTATTGTTTATAAGACTAAAGGTATAGTAATATCCCTCTTGCGCTTGCAGAAACCTGATTCTGCGGTACCCCATAGCTATTTCGGGTGAGACTGCAACCTGTTCGCAGGTTGTTGCTGAAAGGGCCAACATTGTGGGTCTTTTTTTGGTGCGAAGCTAAAGGTATAAAACCTGGGTATTCCCATAGCCCAACAAAGTGGTTCCGTTGCCGGTTGAACAATATCTATTCAAGAGGGATTTACATCGTACCTCGAGGGATATGTTCTGGAGGCCCTTAGTGCAAGAAATCAGTGACTAGATCGAAGAGACCTATCTAAAATTTTCTGAACAAGAAAATAAGGACCCTCGTCGTAGCTCAGACGAACTCTTGCAAAGGTACGTTTTTACTAATATTCATACAATTTTCTTTGGTAGTATCCATGTATAATTGCACCAATGGTTATCCAGGTTAACAGAGAGAAAGACAAACTTCAAGGAAGATCAGTTTCATGCCTGGAACCCCGCAAGAATTAAGATATGGCAACGAGTGAACAACGCGATCTCAAGGGCTGTTGACTTTTGGATGATGCAAACCCTTGAAGCATTTGTGACGGAGTTCGCCATCGACACACATACTTCGTTCAGTGAAGCAGAAAGATAGTTCTTCAAAGGACCTAGGGATAAGTACTTGAATTCATTCATTCTAAATATTAAAATGCTTTTGGCTGAGAAAGGAATATTGCTTATTGGATCTGATTGCTAGATTTTTTATTACTAACCTATGTTTGGAAGTGGAAGTGACTGCGACGAGCAAAGTGGTTTGCTTCGCAGCGGTAAAATATACAAGAGAGATCTTGGATCCGACACCCTCAGCCAAAATAAAATTGATACCTCGCTAAGTCCCAAAGAATCTGAATCTGAACAAACCTCTTTTGTTAGAAACCCTCCTATCACGCCGCAGCGCAGACCTGTTAGCCCTGAGAACCCGTCGCAGTCTGAAAGTAACCCTAACCCTAGTAGTCCTATCGTAGGTCAGTCTCCCTCAGTAAATTCCCCTCCCCCTATTATCAGTCCCCCTCCTCCCCCCCCGATCCAATATGGCCCATGTGAACGATGATATTAAAATGCCAGTCTTTAAAGGAACTGGATCAGAGGATCCCGAGTAGTTTTGGTTCCTGTGCGAAGCTGTGTGGACTGCGAAGAATATTACGAATGAGAATACAAGAAGAGCGCAGCTAATCACCTCTTTCCAAGATCAGGATTTGACCTGGTTTATGAAGTTTTCTAGCACTCAGACCTACATCTTGGTTGATATTAAAAAATCCATGATAAAGGAATTTAAAAAGCCTAAACATTAGAGAGAATTTGAGGTCAAAAATGGGCCTCCTAAGAGATGTACTACAAAAATATTAGATATATTAAAATATTATGAGTTAGGGGTTTTATGGGGTAGGTATATATGGCAACTCACCTCCTACACTATTT
>LPNX010674091.1:169127-202898 GCA_001517045.1 Pseudotsuga menziesii | reverse complement strand
GAAATGACTTTTATTGTGAGTACTTCACTTTATGACTTAGAAGTACTTGTACCACTACCTTGGTTAACTATGGATTTTCATCCACCATAGAAAATGTGACAAATACGCATTCTTAACTCATGTAATGCCACCTCAACCATGGGGGATGATGTCATCTACTAGAATGTAATTGGTTGATTTTTATAGTACATTTTGGTCCTTTTGAGGCCCATTTTTTACCTCAAATTCTCTCTAATGTCAGAGTCGCAGTGTATCACAGAACTAAAGGAAATTCAGCATAAGAGAGGTGAATTAGTGTGGGACTTTGATCAGAGATTCAAGGTTCTGCTGGACCAAGTCAGTTTTACTATTGGACCAGAGAAACACAATGAATGGTTCATTGCAGCACTGTTACCTCATATAAGGACTCCACTTATGCAACAGAAGGTTGTCGACCAGCAGGAGGCATTAGAAACCTCCATGAAGCTTGAAACAGCTCCTGTCGGAGATAATTTTGGCATAGCCCAGATACAGGCGCAGTTAGCAGAAATGGCCTTGGAGCTGTGCGACATGAAGAAAGGCAAAGCTGTTTGAGAAGAGGTTAGGTGTACCCACTGCAAAACAAAAGGACATGACAAGGAACAGTGCCCTGCACTAAGAAACTACCTGAGTACCGGTGCACCAAATCCATTTAACCCTGTTGTCCTCTATTGTGAGATCTGTTGAACAACTGGCCAGCATCGACCTGAAGATTGTTATCTGCTATAGAGGTATGTCCAAGTTCCTAAGAATCCCTACTGTAAGTTCTGCAAGTCAGTTGGACACAATGCAGATGAGTGTCACAGCTTTGACCTCATGAGAGAGCGCACATATGATGCTTATCACGTACGAAATGATGCACAAGGCAATGATGGATATGGCTACCATGGTGGTAACCCAGGTTGAGGTAAATTCAGAGGTCGTGGTGGTATGCCTGGAAGAGGTCGCAGCCAGGTTATTTGCTATAATTGCAACCAAGCAGGACATGTAGCTAGAGACTGTCAGAATCCAACTACGACATGCCGATATTGCAGATCAGTTGATCATGTTATTGAGTAATGCCCACAGTTGATAGCAAAAATACAAGAAAGGAATGGCCCCCCTACGCAGAATTTTTAGATGATTGTTGTAGAGAAAAGACCTATCCTAGATATTAATGTTGTTACAAGGAGTGGAGCTATGACGCAAGTACAGAATACAGAGAAACAGCCTGATGAGCCTCGGGTCCGCAAGACCCCAGAGAAAGTCCTAGCCTTCGATGTTAACAGAGAAAAAGAAACATTCATAGAAGCTTGCCAGGACTTTGCTGATCCACCTGTAGCAATGACGCAACAGCACCACCAGCCATCACAGTTACAAGAAGCTTCTCCAGATCAAGTAAGTGCATTAACATATTTTTTACAGAGTTGTATGAAGTTATTACGAAACAAGACTGCTCTGAATGAGTTACAGAAGGTTCTCTAGTCTTGTGAATCTCAGCAAAACCCTGATAAAGGAAAAAATGTTAATAGAGTTAGAAGGACTGGAAGAGAAATGAGGTTGCATGCTCAGATAGGAGAGTATGATATGACTGAAATCATTTTAGATCTGGGATCTGAAGTAAATTTCCTCACTAGGAAGACTTGGGAACAGATGGGAAACCCTACCCTTGACCGGTCCCCTATATAGTTGAGATTAGCCAATCAGCAGAAGATTATACCTTTGGGTAGACTCCCTAGTGTATCAGTAGATATTGATGGAGTCAGTACCTTAGCATACTTTGAGGTAATTGAAATAATTGATGACAATAACCCCTATCCAGCACTGCTAGGAATTGAATGGGCAATAGATAATGATGTAGTAATCAACCTTAAGAAGAGACAAATGACTTTCGAAGGAAAATGACTGAGAGTCATAGTACCATTGGACCCTTCTCAAGGAGAAAGGTACACAGAGCCAGTAAGAGATGAAGAACATGATGTTTTAGATCATATTTACAACATCACTACTAAAGAAGAAGACTATGTTAACCCTAATACTGAAGGAATAATGGATTGGCAGTGTGACAGTTCTTGTATGACTGACTCAGATGACGACCTAGAGAATTGGCAAAATAGACTGTATGAGCTACATGGACATCGATGTGCAAGAATTACCAAGTCTCTCATATGGCTTAGCTCACAGACAAGAGCCTTACCTGTTTTTGATGGTTCGACAGACCCAGAAGAGTTTATTGTGTAATTCTTAGAGTAGGTACCAGATTCATAGAAAATGGAGACTCTAGATTCAGTATTCAGAGCCGCAGCTGCCAGATGGTGGAATGGACATAAGAAGCACATTCATAATTGGGAAGCTTGTCAAAAGTTTCTTCGCCTGAGATTCATAGATCGGCCTCAGGAGGTACGAAGCAGATTTGATGGTCAGACCAGCCCTCAGGAACATTTGGAACAGTGTTGTGAAGCATGGAAGCATGTCCCTTCTGAAGAATGGGTACATAGGTTTGTACATACTCTGGAACCTGTAGCAAAGAATTGGTATGCAGAGGTAGAGCTTCGCCATGGTACTGTAAGTTGGAATACTCTTGTTGATAGTTTTGTGCTTACATTTTCTATTAACGAGGTTTGCCCTGCTCTGGACACCGCTATTAGGCTACTCCATACTAAAGTGTTTGATGATAAAGGCATAGCCGAGTACCAACCAGGCTGGAAGGAACAAGAAGCTAATGCAGTAGAATGCTATAACATCGCCATTGATGAAGATGATGACCCTCGCAACATCAATATTCCAGAGTCAGAAGGACACTGCGAAGTACATGGACCGGCAGTCGAAGCACCTGAAGTAACTTAGCCCCTGAAGACAAGGAAAGAAAATATTGGAACAGAATAAATGCCTAAGTACGCTACCATTGGAGATTATTGGGATGAATAAATGGTAAGCGAAGTGACCCAACTTCTCCATGAATATCAGGATCTATTTCCAACGAAGTTCTCAGAAATGAAAGGAATCATTGAAGCTGTGGAAGACATTCTGTCGTGGGTCGAAGCTTGAATCTCTATCGAAGTTAGTGTCAGGAAGTGTCGAATGTCCTCATTGTGGCGCAGCGAGAGCTACTGGCTGTACCAAAGAAGGAAAGATGTGTTGGAGCTTAAAATCCGACTGTTGCAAGAAATCAAATCTGGTGGCACCGGTACGTTAACTGTATTAACTGCTTGTATTAATGAGATATTGAGAAATCTACCACCGTTTGGACAAGATCTCTGTCAGATTTGGTGTCTTCAATGCATAGTTAGGGTAGATCAGATCGATGGATTCTATAAGAAGACACCCAAGCCTGCGAAAATCGCATTATGCATTTCCTTGAGTTTTACAATTGATCCCATGACAGCTGAGTGCGAGCTTCAGGAATTAGTGAGAGAGTTTGAACAAGGGGGTTTGCAGAACCTTTTCAGCCACCCACCTACCTCTGTACCCTGCGAAGAAAATCCCCCAGCACCACCTCAACCAATGTAGACATGATCACCAAGAAAAAATTTAAATCAGAAGTACGCTCTAAGGAGAACGAAGACAAACACAAGTAATCAGGGCAAACATCGGAGGATCCCACGATGAATCCATCTGGTTCAGCAGGGATTCCACCGGAAGGGGATGAGAACATTGCACCACTGCATCCACCATATATTTAGCCTGTTCAACCAGGAGTTCAGCCACCTCGATGGAACGCCAAGTTCACATTACACACCCCTTCGCTGCCACTGGGTGTGCAGTTGGTTGGAACAATGACAGGAAAGATAGATCAGCTCAAGTACGCTGAACACGATACAAATGATCATGGGAAATTTCCACAGTTCGCACCGGGAACATACATGCACTTCGTCAAATATCCGCACACTGGAGCGACATTACTAGAAGTGAAGCAGTGGGCTGCTGGCTTGGATAAAGCTGGTTTGTTGAAGATGTTGGATGTTCCCCACTTTGGTCGCAACACACAGGTGAACATAGTGGTCAAGCAGCTCTTGCCATTGGTGCATGAAGGGCACCTATGGATAGGAGACCAGCGAATCCCTATCACTAGAGAATTGATTCATAGGATCACAGGCTTGCCAAAGGAAGGACCTAACTCTGGAATCGAATTTCCTTCAAAACACGAAGATATGAAGCTGGCACAAAGCATGAAGGACCGCTTCGGCCTGACAAAAGGGAAGCGAGGGTACCAAACCTCGACCATTGGGCACCAGAAAATTCAATTCGCAGCTGATATTTTAGCATGCAAGCTAATGTGGAAGTGCAGACCAAATGAAGTGCTTGCCCCGATTGTCAGTATTGCGGTGAACTGTGCCGAGGGCTACAGTTACAACTGGGTAGCGTACATTATGAAGGAATTCCTTGAATATGCAACGTGTAGGAGAAAGGTAGAACTTTTCACTACTCATGGTTGATAGTCCTTATCGCACTACTAGGATGGAAAGAACCTACCAAGGCGCAGTTTGTTGCTGTGCCTCCGAACATGCCTGGCGCAGCAAGGTACGCATCTCTTTGGGTGTCACAGGACAAAGCATCCCAACAGATGAAAAACTATGTGTTTGCCTTTTATATAATGAGTATCTCATATGAGATCAAAAAAACACCGCAACTCAGTAATGAGCTATTCTCTCAGTATGATGGAGCGGCCAACTTCAGGGCCGATATGCACAATGTCTTCATCCAGGCCCGCGCGGATAAGAAACATGCATACTAGAAGTTGCCATACATAGTGACCAAGAAATACATCCTCGTAGTAGTTCAGCAATGGCCAGCTGAATGGCTCAAGGATGCAGGGACAAAGCCCAACATTCCAGTCCCCCCAGTCACCGATGTGGGCGCAGGCCCTAGTCAGATGCAGCAGCAAGACCCACCAGAGGACAGTGCAGAACAAAGCGAATCGTAGGAGAGTGAAGGTGACCAGGGTGGAGACAGCGGAGCTAACGAAGAAGAAGAAGATTCATTCAAAACCATCTCAGACCCCAATCGTCCAGATAAGCGCAAGTCGCCATAGGTAGAGGAAGTGACCAAGCCTCAGTCCAGAAAGAAAATGAAGGCATCAAAGGGCAAAAATATTGTCGAAGAGTCCACCATAATGATGGAAGAGCTTGATCAGGCTCTGAAAAAGTCTACAGAGGAACTAACTAACAAGTGGTCACAGTTTGCAGCCGGGCATCTTGATGCCCTCACCGGCATATTGCAGCGAATCTCAGAGCTGAAGGAGTTAACAGAAAAATCAGCGACTGGTGCTGCAACAAGCAGAGCCCCAGTAGGTGTACAGCCAGACACAAGACAATGGCCAGCCAGAGAAAACAAAAAACAAGTTTCAAGCACAACCCTCATAATAACCGATGCAGCATCTCTCTCGCAGATGAGCATGATAGTGGGAATAGACTACACCAAGATGTCTATGACGGAGCTGCATCTTGGTTAGCTAGCCATCATGAAGGATATTCAAGCACGAGACAATTACTCACACATGCAGCTACAAAATGCCACAAAGCAGAGTGAGAGCCTCCTAGCATAGCTGAAGGAAGTGGATCAGAGGAAGAAGGCAGCAGAAAGTAAGCAGGCCACATTGGTGCGAGTAGTGGATGAGGTGTGTCGAAGTCTCCCTGACTTCAACATACATGCTGAAGAAGAACTAGAGAGAAGGATAGTCAAGTTGAAAGACTATGCACTATAGTCGCGGAACCAGATAGAGACGATGAAAGCAGAGCATGAGGCTCAGATTACGGATTTTCAACTTCGCATCAATCCTAAGAGTCCACCAGAGATCAGGGAACAGCGTCGCAAAGACATTCAGGCCTCAGCCATGAAGATCTCGGACCTTGCAACCAGTGCAGCAAAACTCCTAGAGGAAAGCATCGAGGCCTGGACAACCTTACGGGAAAATCCAGAACTAGAAAAGCTACAAGAAACCATCAAGCAACGATAGATAGAGCTGGATGTAGTAAAGGAAGAAATTAAGACTCTGCCTCCTATGCAGAAAATGCTCAAGGTAAAACAAAGAAAGGAACTCCAACAGGAAATCGAGTCGTGCAGAATGAAAGCAACACTGTTGAAAAATTCTATGCAGCCCCTTATCAATGAAGCCTTGGAGTTGAGCACTGCTGCGGACAGCCAGCTCAAAGTTCTGAAGGACTATGATGCATTTGCACAAGAAAAGGCCATCAAAGCATCAGCAGCAGCATTGCAGGAGTTGGTGGAGAAGGAGCAGGAAGCTGATGATATTATGCATGACCTCAACAAGTAGTTTACCATATTTTCCAACAAGGTTCGTCCACCAGAAAAGTAGCAGAGTGTCCTGAAACGGGCCACTGGTGAGTCTTAGGGGCCTGTTGGGGATCGACCTTCAAGGTCCCTTATCTTAGCAACTCCACGGTTTTGTGTTCGAAGCTTGTAAGCGAAGTTGCGGCCCAAAATAGTCTTAGGGGTGTCGGGGTTGGGTCAAGGCCCCTCTGTTTGTAAATAACCCATGGTTTGAACTCATGGTTTTTAAGCCCATGGTTTAAGCTCATGGTATTGTAATAGTGCACTAGTATAAATAAGCACTTTTGTAAAGGAGTAAGGTTAGGCTTTTGAGACTTTTTGATGTATGATGATTTGATGCGAAGGAAGAAAGACCTATCTTAGGGTTTAAGGTTAAGTCCCAGCTGGGTGCGTGGACGACCTCTACAGCTGAGTGTGTAAAGGGTTTTTGTAAGAAAGGTGCTGCAAGCTGAGTGCGCAGCCTAAGGGTGCTGAGAAGATCTGCATCTGAGTGCGCAGATCAGAACTGTGGTTTTTGTAAAGAGTTGAATATAAACACAGTTCTGTGGACGTAGCCCCTACACTAGGGGTGAACCACATATATCTTGTATTGTGGTGGTTCTGTGTTTTTTTTTTGTTCTGTTGTGCATCTGTTAAGTAGATAAAGAATAAAGTAAGATAAGATGTTAAATAATAACTTCGCTGTGAATTCCCAGTAAGGGTTGAGCAAGTAATTGTATGTTATATAAACTGCGAAGTTAGTTAACTGAATGTTGAAGCTATTTATTGTATAAGTATTGTTTATAAGACTAAATATATAGTAATATCCCTCTTGCGCTTGCAGAAACCTGATTCTGCGGCACCCCATAGCTGTTTCGGGTGAGACTACAACCTATTCACAGGTTGTTGCCGAAAGGGCCAACACTGTGGGTCTTTTTTTGGTGCGAAGCTAAAGGTATAAAACCTGGGTCTTCCCATAGCCCAACATGGGTAGATAAATATATCACTAAAATAGAGGATCAAGGATGTACTAGAATTTCTTGCATCAATAGAGGGTTGTTTGACATGCATCCTTGGAAGGAGACACCTTATGAAACAACCCTATGGATGGTATATTTTTCTCCAGAAGAGGTGGCTTATCAAATTCCATATGGATCAGAAAATAAAATTCTATATTCATCAATTGATTGGGTGGATAGAAACATCTTTGGAATGAAGACCTTAGGAGGTAAAGAATTTTATTTGTGCAATAAATTTTTTGTTGTGACTGACATTGTCTTGACATGTGAACAGAAATAAAGATTTAATTTGCAGCCATTGGATACATTCCATACACATGCACATGAGGTGAATTATATTTTTTTTGTGCTTGAGGTCTGTGTAGACAATTTTGATGAGAACCAAGCACTTGGCCTTTTCCAGAAAACTGGAATTGTTTTCTGCGAAGAGTCTCTTCCCAATGGGAGGGTTAGACGAGGATGAAGATTGTGAATCCATAATTTGGGTGGATGAGTATGGTAGGGTTCTGATCCAAATTTCTACCCATACTTTTATTTCATCCTCATCAAGTGAGAATGAAAATTGGGAGAAGGAATTTTCCTTGTTGGTGCGACAGGAAGAGTTGGAGGCTTTCCTAGGTGTTCATGATGACTTGTGGAATGCACCATCACCCTCCTATAATCTACATAGGCACATATGGTTGTCACTTGATTCCATTCAACCACATGTGGATTGGGTGGAAGATTACATGTCACACATGGAGTCTTCTTGCAGAAAAATTTCTGCACATGATTAGTGGAAGACAAATAAGCAAGAAAAGTGCCAAGAGAAGTTGTTCAGGAAAATACCTTGCACACAGTTGGATAGATTCTTGCATTATTTGACCAATGGCAGAGAGTTGAGCCATTGGAATTGTTCACATGGAACTTTTAGTAGGAGTGTCAGTCCCTTATCAGGTGGTATGAGGGGATGCTTATTTGTTTTTCCTGCTTCCATTTTTAGAGATGATTGTGATGCATCATCTTATTGTCAGCAGTTTGGGCATCCTTGTTGGTTGGATGATTCATATACTCATTGGGGTTGGACATGGGACTCACACCTATGTCTTTGCAGTAACATCATTGTGATATTCAATGCTGATGTGCATCAAGCACATAAGGAACTTTATGTTGGGTGGGAAAATCTAACAGATTTCCAACTTTGCATTGACAATTTCCAATTTTTCGGTGTAGTGGTATGATTTCCACAGCATGTCATTTCATGTGATGATAAATTTGTATGGTGGATTCTAATGTTTGGATACTTACAGTTGAGGAAATGGGATCCAAGCATAAATTGGCTTGACAAGTTGTGTGGGAAGGCATTCTCACTAAAGGGTGTGCAATGCAAGCAATGGGACCTTGGAATTGCTTGTTTTGGAGAAACTTTACAGGATAGCTTCATGGTGAAAGTCAACCTTTTTACACAATGGATTCATGCTCCGGTTCTCCTACATGATGAACAAATGGCAGCACTCTAAAGCGCTTCCGCTTGAGGACAAGTAGATTTGGGAGGGGAGGATTGTCATGTCCCCATATTTTGATACATTAAAAGTGTTGACCATGATGAAATCCCTTGGGGCTCAAATTGACATTAATTATTATTCCTAGGAAAAATATTTCTAATAATTGTTCTAAGGCATGTATTTAATTTTATTTCAGCAATTTTATTTATTTATTTTTATTTTTTTGACAAGAACACCCCTTGATTTTTTGGCCGGAGTCGGGGACTTATATTTTGATCACAATAATGATGTGGAATTAAGGCTTCCATGTCATAAGGGCACATTGGGGAAAGATAGTAAACTTGATTTGGATGAAAAAATGGAAACAATGCAAAAGAAGGAAAAATAAACATGTCATAGTAAAGATAGAAACTATCCAAATTAGTTTCTAATTTGGTGCAAGGATGAAAAGCAAGGAAATATTATCTTATGCACAAACTTGCTAATTACTCAAGGAAGGAGCAGTTTCTATTTTGGATTGAAGGATACAAACATGGAAACATTTACTAAGCTTCATACTTGCTATTTTTCTCAAGAAGGTCGAATTTCCACTTTGGGTTAAGTTATACAAAGAAGGAAACATCATTTGCAAACCAAAATTGTTAATCCCATCAAGGAGGGCCACTCATGGCTTAGGAACAAAATTGGCAAGTGGGTTAGTTGTTCAACGGGTGAAGGACTTGCTCAACAAGTCACCCAAGATATACTTAAGGGAATTTCCAAATCCATTATTCAGTTTGGTTAATGTATTTTTGTAATTGATTGAAGCTTAAGCTTCATTTCTAAGTGGTGATCCTCAGTCTCTTGGGTGATGTTCCCCAAGTCCCCTGTTCTCCTTCTCCCCTCTTCTTCCCTTCTCATTGCAGGTTATATTGGAGATATGGATAAAATATCATCCATTAATGGAGTGATAATTCTAGTTCTGAAGCCATTTCCATTTTAGTGTAGCACATTAGAGTGATTGGGACACTCCTCCATTCGAATATCAGAGATATCTTAAAGATTTCCTCCTTTTGTGAGAGATTGATGATATGAAGTGATGAAGAGAGATAGATGGATCTCTTCCATTAATTGAGGTTATTTTCATTTCCTAATATTAGTCTCCTAACAGTTCCAAAGTTTCTGTAATGTTCTAATATTTTTCCATTACAATGTCTACCTCCAATTCTAGTTTTCTAGCCTTGTAATGAAGACTAAATTAATGAGTAAAGATATGAAACTCCTGTGAGATTGAATTCAGTCATTAATTCTCTAAAATAATGTATTCTTACCTTTCTTCAAGTATTACATAGTTTTGAATATATCTGATTTACTCTGGAGAAGCATTTCCGCACACTAGCTAGAAATGCATTGAAAAATGTCTAGTTTTAGATTTTGAATGAGTTGAAGAACTTAAAATTTTCTGATTTTATTTATTTTACTTATGAGAATTCATTAAATTCGCATTGAACACCTTCCATGTCTGAATATGATTTTTATTAACCTTCTCAATATGTTTGGAAGACCCAGAACCCGAGCCTAGAGTGCAGTCCAAGGGACTATTTTCCTAAAATTCCCAAATCTGTTATTTACCTGCATAAACCTTTGTATACTATAATATAAAATTATATCAGATCCATACTCAATTTACCCAAGCCCCTGGTTGAAAAAATATGAACTACTCTTCCTAGTTCGACGATTTGGTTGCCCAGAAGCGTGGAAGTAAGTTTCTGCATAGCAGATTCTAAAACCTAAATGGAACTAGATATAAATGTGTTAGGGAAGAGGAAATTCTATGTCTGAAATATCTTTTGTTTCTTCCCACTGCTCACTCCTCTTGCCTACAAAATTTCCTAGAAAAAAACCCCGACTTTCCCTGTCTAAAGAGGCTCTAAGTGGTTTGATTCAAAGTTCATAAATTGTAATTTAAATTACAGAATTAGAAAGTGTTCAGATCTGCACACCAGACTTTGGACATCACATATACCCATGCAGTGCTTCTAATGGAGTCACCCCAACCATTGACTTGTGGGGCACCCTATTCTGCAAATACGAAGCACAGTTTACTTCTTTATCCCAAAGAGAAGGAGGTAGATGCTTTCCATGGAGAAGGCATGTTTCCATCTCTTTTAGTGGTCTGTTCTTCTTCTCATCCACACCATTTTTTTGTGATGTGTATGGAACTGAGTGGTCCATTCAAATCCTCTCCGATTCACAGAAATTATGGAAATATCTTTTGACATATTCTCCTCCTCCATTGGATCTTATTGACTTGATCTTCTTATTGAATTTGTTCTCAACCATAGCTTTAAAAATTTTAAAAGTCTCAAAAACTTCTGATTTTAGCTTCATGAATTAGATCCAGCAGTACCTAGAACAATCATTAATAAAGGTAAGAAAATACCTACCACCATTAATGGAGTTTGTGGGAATAGGTCCAGCTACATCACTATGTATCAAATCAAGGGTAGAGACATCTCTATGAGCCTTCCCAACATCATACTTCTTTTATGGATGCTTACCTACCAAGCACCCAGCACATACTCCATTGAAAGTTTGGATGGAGGGAAAACCTTCAACCATGTTATCATTGTGGAGCTACTTCATATATTTGAAATTGAGATGGCCAAATATCTCATGCCAAATCTTGCTATTGTTGTTAGGAGGAGACAATAAATATGTAGGAGGAGAAACAGAAAGAAATGTGAAAACCCATAAGCTTTGGTAGAGTGATTTGCAATACCTTTTGCTAAAATCTTTCCACTAGATTTTTCTGTAATCTCAACCGAGTCTAAATCAAATCTGACCTTCTTGGGAGATCTTGTATGAGTCATCTAGTGAACAGATAATAGGTTAGCAGTAAGGGAGGGCATATATAATGTTAGTTTTTCAACATTAAGCTAGCATCATTAAGATCTTTAACTGAGAGAATAACAAGCATAGAAATCAAACACAAGAGACAATGAACACAGTGTTTTTCCTTGGGGAAACCATAAAGGAGAAAACCCCACAACTTCCTTAGAGATAGAATTAGCACCAAAATAGAAAAGCCCAAAATAGTAAGTGATATCCTGATAGCAGTAATCTTCTTCTTGTCTAGCCCCAATGTCTTCTCCTTCCTCAAATATGTGCTACACTTGAGCGTGAGTGAGTTGTGTGATAAATAGAGACTCCAGTTCTCTATTTATACTAATCCTGGCATGACTAAAACCCTACTAGGGCTGACCTCTACTAGGAGAGTCTAATAACCCTAGTGCCTCAGAACTGTGATAACTTTAACCCTTAGACAATCGGAGGGTTACCCATTATGAATTGATATGACTTGTTTACATAATAGATCCTCCCGATCGGAACATCGGGGCATGACAACATGACTCAATTACATAAAAGATACATCCGAGAGTAAACATTAGGTTACAAGACATAAGATACATAGATGAATACATTCCAAAGTTACAAATACATCAACACTCCCTCTTAACTAGGAAGGTATTCTTTCGACACAATTTTCCACACTGGTCTTCTTCTCTGCATCAACTGGATCATCTCGTTATCTTCAAGTCTTCTTAGTCTTCGAGTCTTCTTCATCTTTGAGTCTTCAAGTCATATTTTTCTTCAAGTCTTCTTCGTCTTCGAGTCTTTAGTCATCTTCTTCTTCTTTATCAAGGGATCTGCATCATCATGACTACTGGCTCATCACTGTTGGATCATCACTCGATATGGATCATCATCAAGTCTGGATCATCTCATCTGGATCACTTGATCTGGATGATCAAGTCTGGATCATCATCACAACTAGATCATCACTTGATCTGGATCGTCATCAAGTCTGGATCATCTCATATGGATCACTTGATCTGGATCATCATCATATGCTATCTCATAATGGTGTTATCTTGATTCTTCTCATCACAAAAAGTTCTATAGAGTCAATCCTGTAGGCCTACCCTTCATGTAGGTCTTCATTAGCACTTATATCTGACACTTAAGTCAGAATGGCCTACCCAGCTCTTACATATGACCTCATCTTGTCAGAAAGGCATGCCCAGCACTCACATCTGACCTAATCCTGTCAGAAATGCTCGGCACTCACATCTAACCTCATCTTGTCAGAAAGGCTCAGCACTTATATCCGACCATGTGCAAGCACACCACATCAGAAAGGATCTGCACTTACATCCGACCTCATCCTGTCAGAAAGGCATAGCACTTACAATCGACCATGCTCGAAAGCACCGCATCGAAAAGGCTCGGCACTTACAATCTGACCATGCACGAAGCACCACATCAGAAAGGGCTTAGCACTTACAATTTGACCTTGTACGAAGCACTGCATCAGAAAGGGATCAACACTTACAATCTGACCATGCACGAAGCACCACATCAGAAAGGGCTCTACACTTACAATTTGACCATGCATGAAGCATCTCATCAAAAAGGGCATGCACTCACATCTAATCATGGAGGAACTAATCCTACCATCGTATCAGAATGGACCCCAATCCCAGACTGAGCTACCTGGTAACTAACCAGGTGCCTCCATTCCTAGAATGGAAGTTGCCCTTACATCTGACCTACTCGTTAGAATGGCCAACACTCACATCTGACATGAGAGGAACCTAATCCTTTAGCCATGAAAGAATGGTTCAACCCTTACATATGATCAAGTGGGAACACATCCCTCTATCACATCAGAATGGTTTCTCAATCCTAGACTGAGTTTTCCTAGTAACTGACCAGGTGCCTCCATTCCCAGAATGGCAGTTTCCCTTACATTTGTCCTGCTCAACAGAATGGCCAACACTCATATCTAACATGGAAGGAACCAATCCTCTCACCATGACAGAATGGGTCATCCCTTACATCTGACCATGGAAGGAACAAATCCTCTCACCATGTTAGAATGGTTATGGGTCTCATCACTTTCTCTTGGAGGAAACCTCGATCTATAGAACACCAAGATTATCCCTGAAGGACTTGAACTTCAGCCTAGTGAATTTCTTCATCAATAAATCAGCTATATATTCCTCCATTGCAACATAATGGAGATTCACTGCTCCCCTCTACACCATATCCCTGATATAGTGATACTTGATATCAATATGCTTCGACTTTTCATGGAACACTGGATTCTCTGACAACTTCACGCAACTCTATTTGTCACAATGTATACAAGTAGCATCCAACTAGAGATCAAATATATCAGATAGTAGCTTCCATAGCCATACTGCCTCACAACTAGCTGAACAAGCTACAACATACTCTGCTCCAGCTGTACTCAGTGCCACACAGGATTGCTTCCTGCTAAACCAAGAGATCACACCTGATCCCATACTGAAGCAACATCCTGAAGTGCTCTTCCTATCGATGGCACTACCTGCCCAATCTGAATTGACATAACCCTCCAGGTTAATATTCTGATTCGAATCATACCTGAGCCCATAATCAACTGTACCCCTCAGGTACCTCAAAATATGCTTTGCAGCAATCAAGTGAACAGTTCTCGGATCTGTCAAGAACTGGCTCAAGGTGTTCATAGCAAAGCAAATGTATGGTCTTGTGTTCATCAGGTACATCAATGACCCAATCATCTGACAATATATCATAGCATCAACCGACTCTGATGAAGCATCACTCAATAGCTTCAGGTTTGATGCCATAGGTGTGGTCATGGCTTTGCAGTCCATCATCCCAAACCTCTTCAGGATCTCTACTGCATACTTCTCTTGTCCAAGGAATATTCCTTCTGAACTCTGCCACACCTCCATACCTAGAAAGTAGTGCATCATACCCAAGTCCTTCATCTTGAACTCAGTAGCAAGCTTTCTCTTCGTATCAGTAATTAACCCATCCGTACATGTTACAAATAGATCATTTACATATAGTAGAAGCATCACTGGGTTGCCATCCTCAACCTTGTAGTAAAGGTTGGAATCTACTTTACTCTTGGTAAATACCAAACTAGATAAAAAGCTATCAATTCTACCATACCAGGTCCCGGGTGCTTGTTTCAAACCGTACAGGGCTTTCTTCAATCTGCACACATGAGACTGCCTGTCATGTGTCTCAAAACCGAGTGGTTGCTCCACATACACTTCCTCTTCTACTACACCATTCAAGAAAGTAGTCTTGACATCCATCTGGTGTATCTTCCATTCCATCACTACAGCCAGAGCAAGCACTGATCTTATGGAAGTGTATCTGGCTATAGGTGCAAAGGTTTCTTCATAATCAATTCCTTCTTTCTGAGAGAAACCCCGAGCCACAAATCTTGCCTTATATTTTTCAATGCTACTATCTACAACATGTTTGATCTTGTAGATCCATTTGGAAGTCACAACTGAATTCTCTTTTGGTCTTGGGAAAACATCCCAAACATCATTCTTCATGATCAACTGAGACTCTTTGATCATAGCATCCTTCCATTCTTTCTGTTCTGTTGCTTCTTCAAAACTGGAAGGTTCTTTATCAATGAAATCACATAGTAAAGCTACATACCTAGAGCAGGATCTGGTCCTTTTTCTTTCTTTGTGATTCTCTTCTGGAGCCCCATATCTTTCCGCACCTTGGATAAGTTCTTGTACCCAAGCAGGTTTCCTCTTATGAGAATTCTTCTCCAGAGGTGGATCTACAGGTCTTTGTGGTTCTTCAAATTCTCGATCTTCTTCTTGAATTTCTTCTTTCATGGTTGTGTCATGAATTCTGGGTGCTTCTTCTTCTTCAGGTTCTTCAGTAGGTCTCTTTCCATATTTGTTGTAAGTTGTGTCTTCATCAAATATCACATCCCTGCTTATGTCAATCTTCTTGTATCCTGGGAAATAGATTATGAAAGCCTTCGAGCTTTCAGAGTATCCCACAAATATACCCTTCTTTCTTGAAGGATCTAATTTTGTTCTCTTCTCTTTTGGAATGTGTATGTATACAGGACAGCCAAATATTCTGAGATGGTTGACTTCTGGTTTCTTGCCGGAGAAAACTTCTTCAGGAGTCTTGTTCTCGAGTACTCTATGTGGAGTACGGTTTGTACATACATCGTTGTTCTAGAAGCTTCTGCCCAAATATGCATAGGAAGATCTTGATCATGAAGCATTACTTTTGCAGTTTCCATGATAGTTCTATTCTTCCGTTCCGCAATCCCATTCTATTGAGGATTGTAAGGAGTGGAAAACTCCCTCTTAATCCCTGATTCTTTACATAGCTCTTTGAATTCATTTGAAGTGAATTCTCTGCCATTATCTGATCGTAAATTCTTGATCTTCTTTTCAATATGGTTCTCGATCAAGGCTTTGAATTCCTTGAATTTGCTGAATACTTCGTCTTTATTCTTCATGAAGTAAACCCATGTCTTCCTAGAAAAATAATCAATAAAAGAAACATAATATGCATACCCACTTAGTGAGTTTGATGACATCGAAGTGGATGATTTCCAAGATTCCTTTTGCTCTTCTTTCACTACTTGGAAATGTCTTCTTTGTGTTCTTTCCTTTCACACATCCTTTGCAGACCCCATCATGTTTTGCTAGCATTTCTGGAAGACCTTCAATAGCTTTGCTTGCAAGAGGTAGTGCTCTGTAATGCACATGTGAAAGCCTTCTATGCCAAAGTTCACTTGGCTCTACTGTGTCATGGACCAAGGCTTGTTCTGGATGGCCCTTCAATTTGTACAAACCTCCTTCTTATTCACCAATTACTATTGCATCATCAATAGTCTTTCCTTTTTGGCCACATGATGGCTTGACCATCTATGAATGCAACCCTCATTCCCTTTGCATCTAATGCTGACATGGAGAGAAGGTTCTTCTTGAGTCATGGTGCAAAAAATACTTCCTTCATTGTTAGAGACTTACCAGAGTCTAGTTTATAGGATGATTCCCCACTACCTTTTATTGGATATTGGTAGTCATCTCCTAGCTTCACCTTGTGAGGTGATTCATGTTCTGAGAGCTTCACAAAGGATTCTTTGAATCCAATCATATGTTTGGAGGCCCCACTATCAATAAGCCAATCATCACTTCCATGAGTAATGTTACCTGTGAAAGCGGAGATCAGAACTTATTCATCCTCGCTTGAAGAATCTTCACTTTCATATCTGCATCTCTTCTTGGATGGTTCATCATCCTCTGCAGCATGAGCATGATGTATTTTCTTGCTTCCCTTCTTCTTGTGAGAGCTACTTTTGTTCTTAGGACAATCTCTAGAAAAGTGTCATTTTTCATCACATGTATATAAAATGTATTTAGACCTATATCTAGGCTTTCTAGAGTTATTCCTGTGATGAGAGTACTTACTTCTATGATGGATGGATCTGGATTTCTTGGATTGTAGTGTGAGAGCTTGATCTTCAATTCCCATATTCTCTTCTCGAGCTGCTATCCGAGCTTCTTCTTGACAACATTCTTCCCACAGTTTTCTAAACTTGACTAACTTCTTTCTAGCACAGATCCCTTGAATGAAGGAGTCCCATGTCCTAGGGAGACCATTCAAGGTGGTCATCACAATTTCTGCATTCTCCACTTCTTCATGTACTGCTTCCAATTGTTCCTTGATCTGAGAAACCCTTGTGAAGTAAGACTGGATAGTCTTTGCATTCTGGATCTTCACATTCTTCCCTTCAAACAATTTGGTTAGGGCATCAAACATAGATTTAGGTGTCTTGAAAGAGGACACCTATGGGATAAGGTGATCCTTAATAGAATCAGCAATGATCCTCTTTGCCATAACCATCTTCTTCTTATGTAATTCCTTTGCCTCATCTCCCTCTAGAACTGGAACCTCCTCATGGATGTAGGAGTCTAGTTCATTCTCTTCTAGGACCAAGGAGATCCTATATTTCCAGGCTCGGAAGTTATCAGCTCCTTCAAGCTTTTCATCAAGCTTGGTATGATGAGACATATTAACTAAGAACCTCAAATGGAAATACAAAAGTCTTTAGATCTTACCAGGTTCAAGATGTCGGATCTGAAACTTGAGCTGAAATCCTGTAGTACTGGATTAGGAGCAAATTAGGGTTTTTATTTTGTGGAGTTCTGTCTACCCAAATGCCTTGAAATTTGTCCCTAACTTCAATTTTGGGGAGGAGATCAATCCAGGCCTAGGCTCACTGAGAAATTTCTCTTCTGTGAAAATCCCTAATTTCCGACAGCAGTGACAGGTCCAAAACTGAAAAACCTCAGAATTGGATTCTACTTCAACAGAAAGATGTGCCCTAGGGAGGAGAGTTATTCCACCTTAATTTTGCTGAAAATCTGTGGAGGAAGATCCAAAAACTAGGAAGCCCTAGTTCCCGCAGCTGCACAGTGTCTTCTTCTCAGGTTAGCTCTGATACCATGTTAGTTTTTTGACATTAAGCTAGCATTATTAGGATCTTTAACTGAGAGAATAAAAAGCACAACAATCAAACACAAGAGACAATGAACACAGTGTTTTTTCTCAGGGAAACCATAAAGGAGAAAACCCCACAACTTCCTCAGAGATAGAACCAGCACCAAAATAGAAAAGCGCAAAACAGTAAGTGATATCCTGACAACAGTAATATTCTTCTTGTCTAGCCCCAGTGTCTTCTCCTTCCTCAACTATGCGCTACACTTGAGTGTGAGTGAGTTGTGTGATAAATAGAGACTCTAGTTCTCTATTTATACTAATCACGGCATGACTAAAACCCTACTAGGGCCGACCTCTACTAGGAGAGTCTAATAACCGTAGTGCCCCAGAACTGCAGGGAATTTAACCCTTAGACAGCCAGAGGGTTACCCACTATGACTTGACATGACTTGTTTACATAATAGATCCTCCTGATCAGAACATCGGGGCATGACAACATGACTCAATTACATAATAGATACATCCCAAAGTAAACATTGGGTTACAAGACATAAGATACATAGATGAATACATTCTGAAGTTACAAATACATCAACATATAAGACATTTTTGAACTCACCATGCTTCGCTTTGACTGAGCCCCTTCCTTTTTCTGGAATTTGGGAATAATCTCCCATGTGAATATTAGGCCCCTTTGATATTGAAAGAGTAGAGAAGTATTCTTTGGAGGAAACCATGTGGTTGGAGGCTACATAATCTATAATTTATGTTGAGGATGGAGACAGAGTTTCTTTAAAATCATGACACCTTTTGGCATATTTTGTTAGTGCTTCTTCATCAGGCTTCTTTTCCCTTGGAGGATCAATGTTTTGTTGCTTGAGAAGAGTGAACGTCTCATCAAGTTGCTTCCTCATACAATGTTCTTCAATATGGTATCCCTTTTCACAATACAGATATAACTTCTTTTCAAATATCTTTCTTTTAGAGCCGGAGGCCCCTTTGGAATATTGTTGATTTGGTTTAGGGCTTGAATCAGCTACCTTTGGCTCCTTCTACTTTAATTTCCCCTTTTCTTGTGCTTTGCAGGAGTCAGTAACGAAGAGAGCTTGATCCTTTGAAGTTTGGATGACTCCCATTCGAACCAGTTTGTCTTGTTCCTTGATTAAGGACTCAGAGAATGAATCTAAAGAAGGAAGTTTCCAATCAAGAAATATTTCCCTCTTGGAATGAAACATAGAAACATAGAAATAGTACTCAGGACCTATTTTGTTGAGTATTGAAAGGAAATTATGTTCATCCTTTTTCTATATCCCAGACTGTCTTCATTGTAGCACTAGAGACTTGAATTTGGAGAAGAATTGCTCAATAGTCTCGAAACTTATGGGATGTAAAGATACCAACTCATTCTCCAGAATGTGTCCCCGAAGTTCATCTTGTTTGTTAAAAACGCTATCAAGCTTCTCCCAACATTCTCTGGGAGTCCTCAATCCTTCTAGATGAAAGAGGATATCTTTGGAAATATAAGTACATAAGTACCTGAATTCTTCCTCACAACGGTTTAGGAACTTGTTCCGCCCTACCGGTTGATGAGACTTAGCCTCCCATCCATGTATGATCCTATGGTAGCCATGATTTCACAAGGATAGCTTCATATAAATCCTCTAATCAAGGTAATTGGAAGTTGTGAGGATCCATGGCTCAGGAGTTTGAGAACTCATAATTGCTCTCGTAGGGAGAATGAAAATACTTCTTTCAAGCTATGTAGCACCTGTCAATTTCACTGCAAATAACACTAAAACATAAGAACTGTTAGAATCACTCTTTTCCTCCAGACACGAACATTTTTTCAGGGTCTGTCACGCCCTCTCCACTTCTCTGAATGAATCCAGAGCTAGAAAATTTTTATAGGGTACTTCTGTGCAAACCTAGCTGCTTCTAATGTTCGATGAGGAGAAACAAGCATGAAACCTGCCTGAGAAGGCTCTGATACCAGGTTAGAATTTGAATTCTATTTAGATATTTAGGAAGAGAGTTTTGATTATGTTGTAGCAATTGAATGGAGAATGAAAATACAAATTCAACAAGACAAACCACACAGGAAATGGACAAGTATTGCTCAGGAATTTACAGTGTATTCATCATAATAATATCCAGTGTTACAATGTAGTTTACATAGGTAGAATTCGAATACATGAGTAATGAATTCAAATCCTGCAAGTGGATAAGACTGTATCTAACTGAATCTCTAACTTAAGGTCTCCCAATCAATATTGGAGTCCAAATAGACTACTCCTCGATGACCAATAAATCCAACATGCAGTAATAACTAGTTAACTCAGTGCAACTGAGAGTGAGGTAGGTAGGAAAAATGCTCCTCCCCATGCAACCATGCATTATCCATGCATTAGTAGCACTATCCTAACTGGCTGATTGTAACTAATTATAATTGAGGGCTAACTAAGACTAACTAGTATTAATCTTGCACATTGATCTAGGGACTAAACATCAGTCTCATCAAAGATTAATCAACAAATAACTCATGAAATGGTGTAATCGGTCTATAGAATGAGTAGTCACTCTGTATAATCAGATGAAAGAATGATAATACAATACAATGTCATGCTACAAGCATGAATGAATGAGCAATTTGAATCCTCAAGGAGGTCATTCGAATTGAATGAGTGAGTATAGCTTAACTGAATGTAAGCCATAATCAACACTCTAGTTAACCACTGATCAAAACCCTAATTGACTCAACTAAGCCCTAATAGAAGTCAGAGTGCAATAAATGACCGAGTCTCAACTGAAAGAGATCAGACACATGTCAGAGCAAGCCAACCATCAAGTGCTAGTGCTTCAATGACTCCAATGATCCCCGATGAGGTTAACTGAAGTTGAATTGAACATCAGAAGTTGGTGGAGGTGCCCCTGTTGACTCCAGTTCATTAATTAATCATTAAATAATCAATTAAATGAAAGGAGGTTCCTTCACTGCCATGTTTAACTGATTGTAACCATTAGTTAGCAATTAGGTGTATTAATATCACTCAGATCACCCCCAGAGTGCTCCAGTTAGCCTCCTTGAATGTAGGAGAAGGCTAAGTTAGCCTCCTTTACTAAAGTTAGGCATGGGTGTGACTGGATTATGTCAATTAATGCTCCACTGATGTCAATTTATGTCAATAATACTTAGGATAGTGGTTTAACTAGGCCAATTTGACCAAAAAGAGTGTGTATGGTGGTAAATGTCTCCAACACCCCCCCTTAAGCTATACTCAGGAGGAGTAGAAAAAATAAATGCATAAGAATGCTAGGGCCCCAGCAACTAAGACCATAGGTCACCCTATACAATTCTAAAATTGAAACAATGCTCAAAACAAACTAAGTGAGGAAAAGAGGGAAAACCCAGTGGAAACCCCCCCCCCCTCAAGATGAACACTGAAAGTAGTCTAAATCAACCTGATGAAATCACCCTCAACAATGAACGGAGGTAAGTGACCTTCTTTTTTGAAAAGCTCACGATGAAGATTTCTACAATCTGCTCATCAATCGGGCAATATTGCAGAATGATGGTCCTGTCATGCACTAGCTCCCTGATATAGTGCATGTGGATCTCTACATGCTTGGTCCTCTGCCTGGCAACTGGATCTGTGGAAATATTAATAGCACTTTGATTGTCACAAAAGAGGATATTGGACAAAGTGCTACCAATATCAAACTCTGAAATAATTCCTTGCAACCAAACTGCTTGGATGCAAGCATTCACCGCTCCTCGATACTCAACCTCTGCTGAAGATAGTGCTATGGAAGCCTGCTTTTTGCTAGAACAAAAAATAGGGCCACCACCAAACATGAATACACATCCATAATTAGAATTTCGATCAATATAATCACCCACCCAATCGGAATCTGTGTATCCAACCAGCTCTAGCTCGGAGTCTGCAGCATAGTGAATGTCGTAGGTACTGGTTCCCAAAATATACTGGAGGATCCTCTTGGATGCCTTCCAATGAATATCATGCAGCTGCTGCATATATCTTGATACAAAATTCATGGCATAATAGATATCAGGCTGAGAATGTGTCAATTACAACAAGCTACCAATCAGCTGTCAATAGATAGTGCAGTCCATGGGAGGTGTGCTTTTTCCTTCTTCAAGGATGATCTCTGAAAGGAAGGGGAATGGTGTAGGCCTAAAATAAGCCATGTTAAACTTGAATAATAGGTATGAAATTTATTTGGACTGAGTGACCATAATCCCATCAGAATTTTTCTCAATTTCGAGCCCCAAAAATTGTTTTAGAAGCCCCAAATCACTCATTTCAAAGGCACTGTGGAGAGCAGTTTTGATGGCTGAAATGGAGGAAAATGTGCTACCTGTGATCAGTAAGTCATAAACATATAAAAAAATTATAATTAGATGACCATCAGACTTCTGTAAATACACATTTGTATCTGATCTACACCTTTGAAATTTTTGCAAGAGAAGGAAGGCATCCATCTTGGAATACCACTCTCTTGGGGCATGTTTTAACCTGTATAGTGACTTCTTTAGCTTGAAAACCAAATATGGATCAGTGATTTATCCCTCACAATGATTCATGTATATCTCCTCATGAATATCTCCATGCATAAATGCTGACTTAACATCCATGTGATGCACTTCCCGGTGCTTGGATGCTGAAATTGCCAAAACAAGGCGGATGGAGTCCATTGTTGCAACCGGTGCAAAGGTCTCATGGTAGTCCACACCTTGGACCTGAGAGAATCCTTTTTCCACCAGACTTGAATTATATTTGTAGGTGCTTCCATAAACAGCAATATTGTTCTGAAACACCCACTTGCATTGAATCAATTTCCTTCTCCGAGGAAGAGAAACTAGCTCTCAAGTAGTGTTTTTCTGAAGAGAATTCATCTCTTCATCCATGGAAACTTTCCATGTCGATCCTTTGGAGAAGGATAGTAGGATTTTGGATCTGAAATAATCATCAAATAGAAAGTTTCAAACAACAAATTATCAGGACAAGAGATTGCAATACCTACTTTTTGGAAATCAGACCGGGTTCTCCTTGGATCATCTGGATTTCCAATGTTGTCTCTTGCGGAGGAGAGTGTCTGTCGGGCCCATGTAGGAAGATGAATTACTTCAGGTTCTGATTCAGCATATTATTATTGATGCACACTGATATCAGAAATCATAGGATACAAATCAGGGTCATCACCCCCAATTTCATCATCCAAATATTCAGTAGAATAGGAAGGAAATTCAACAGTTTTCTCCTTCACTAGTTCCACCTCCTGAAGAGGCTCATCGAACTTGACACTTCTCTCAGTGATTATCTATTTGGTATTGATATCCAACATCTTGAAACCTTTATATTCATTAGGATACCCAATAAATAGACATTCTATGCTTTGCGGTTGAAAATCCCTTCTTTTATCAAGCGAAATCCGGGCCCATGCACTGGACCCAAACACCCTTAGGTTCAACACATCTGGATTGTGTCCAAAGTATGCTTTGAAAGGGGTCTTCCCTTTCATGGATGAGTGTGTCACCCTGTTATGAATGTATGCTACAGCATGCATGGCCTCATCCCACAAATTTATAGCAAGCTTCTTGGATTCCAACATAGAGGTGGTCATCTCTTTAAGAGACCGATTCTTCCTTTCCGCTACTCCATTCTTCTGGGGAGTGTAGGGAATTGAATTTTGGACCTGAATACCAATTTGGGAGCATATGAATAGAAACTCATTACTTACATACTCCCCTCCATTATCATATCTCAATATCTTGATCTTAATCCCAGAGGCATTTTTTATCAAGGCCTTCAATTCAGAAAAAATTTCACATACTTCAGACTTCTTTTTGAGAAAGAAGACCCATGTGTACCTTGAAAAATCATCAATAAAAGAAAGAAGATACCTTGATCCATTCATGGATGTGAGAGGCATTAGACCTCTGATATCAGAATGTATCATCCCCAATATGCATGTATCTCGGTTTGCCTTCCCCCGATCGAACTTGTGCTCAGGGTGTTTTCCAATCACATAGCCCTTGCAAATTCCCGTGGTTTCCTTTATGACCGAGAGGCCTTCAAACATGGATTTTTTCTGTAATTGCTGAAAATATTTGAAATTAAGATGGCCAAACCTCTCATGACATAGCATACTAACTTCATTTCCATGAGTTAGCAGAGCGATGGGCTTTGCATCCGTAACAAAGTGAGAGAACTCATAGGCTTTTGCATGATGGTTTGCAAGGCCTTTAGCAATGAGTTTCCTGGATGCAATTTTTGTTATCTTAACATCATTTGGGATGAAAAAAACACTCTTAGGCACTCATGTATGTGTCATCTGATAGACATGAAGGAGATTTGATTCCAGAGATGGTACATACAAAACATTTGAAAAAAAGCCATTTTCAAGATCAACAGTACCTTGTCCTTCTGAAATGATGGTGGAGTCATCTCCCATGTGGATGGGGATGGATTTGCTAGTCTCCAAGGATGAAAAGGAGTCTCTTTCAGCCATCATGTGGTTTGAATCTCCATAATAAATCAAGAATGTTTTGGACTTTGAAGTGCTTGCCATGAGGGCATGACCTTTTTCATGCTGTGGTTCTCGATCTTACTGATCTCTCCTCCGAAAGCTTTTCGGAAGATTGATGTGATTTCTCTCAAGGAGAGAGGTAGCTTCATCAAGATTCTTCTTCATGCAGGCATGTTTAGGGTGGAAGCCTTTCCCGCAATAAGAACACTTGAATTTTTCCTTTCCATGGTGCCTTTTCCTTTGCTCTTCCTTGAGCCGGAAGACTCATCATGCTGCTAATTTTCAACTCTAGGATTAGGAGCATCAAATTTAGTTTTTGGGTTCTTCTACTGCTTTCCTTTACCCTTCAGATCTTTGGGCCCTGAGACATGGAGGGATTGATCATGGGAATATCTGATGATCCCCATCTGGACAAGCTTGTCATGTTCACTTGTTAGGGACTCAATGAAGGCATTGAGTGTAGGCATCTTCCATCTAGGGGTTGTCATCTTCCCCACACGGAATGTAGAAACAAAAACTGATTAATCAGCCCTAAGTTTGGAGAGTATGGAGAAGATGATTTGATCATTCTCCTTCTCTACTTTGCATTGCTTCAAGAGTAAAACAGTGTGCTTGAACTTTGTGAAAAAGTCATTCAGAGTCTCGAAATTGGAGGGTTGGAGAGACAGTAATTCATTTTTGAGCTAGTAAACCCTCAATTCATCATGCTGTCCATATAGAGTATCCAATTTGTCCCATATTTCTTTTGGAGTCTTCAATCCCGCAAGATGGAAAAGAAGATCCTAGGAAATAGAGAGGTATAAGAAACCGAAGGCTTCATCCTTATTGTTCAAGAATCTTGATTTTTCTATGGCTGAACCGAGCTCATCTTCAGTGTCCATGGTGACTCTAAAGAGTCCTCTGGAGTGCAGCTAAATCTCCATATCACCTTTCCATGAGTGGATATTGCATGGAGTCAAAAGATATACTGAGGAGGCCATTTGGATCTGCTAGAGAGAATGCTTCACCTGTAGAAAACCTGAAAATCAAAACAGAAAGGGAAATGTAAGGTCGGACAGCCTACACAATTTAGGCTTTCATCACATCCAACATAGTCAATCAAGCAAGCTTGATCAACAAGTTATTTACTTAGGGTATTAAGTGGTAATCCTTGGCTTCTGGTGCAGTGCTGGATTTTTGAGCTATTGCTCAATTTTCATGCAGAAATCTGTCAAAAAGCTTGTTTTTGAGAGATAGAGTTTTGTCCCACCGTGAGCTCTGATACCATATTAATCTTGCACATTGATCTAGGGACTAAACATCAGTCTCATCAAAGATTAATCAACAAATAACTCATGAAATGGTGTAATCGGTCTACAGAATGAGTAGCCGCTCTGTATAATCAGATGAAAGAAAGATAATACAATAAAATGTCATTCTACAAGCATGAATTAATGAGCAATTCGAATCCTCAAGGAGGTCATTCAAATTGAATGAGTGAGTCTAGCTTAACTGAATGTAAGTCATAGTCAACACTCTAGTTAACCACTGATCAAAACCCTAATTGATTCAACTGATCCCTAACAGAAGTTGAAGTGCAATAAATGACCGAGTCTCAACTGAAAGAGATCAAAAACATGTCATAACAAGCCAACCATTAAGTGCTAGCACTTCAATGAATCCAATGAACCCCAATGAGGTTAACTGAAGTTTAACTGAACATCAGAAGTTGGTGGAGGTGCCCCTGTTGACTCCAGTTCATTAATTAATCTTTAAATAATCAATTAAATGAAAGGAGGTGCCTTCACTGCCCTGTTTAACTGATTGTAACCATCAGTTATCAATTAGGTGCATTAATATCACTTAGATCACCCTCGTAGTGCTCTAGTTAGCCTCCTCGAATGTAGGAGAAGGTTAAGTTAGCCTCCTTGACTAAAGGTAGGAATGGGTGTGACTAGATGATGTCAATTAATGCTTTGTTGATGTCAATTTATGTCAATAATACTTAGGATAGTGGTTTAAATAGGCCAATTTGACTAGAAAGAGTGTGTATGGTGGTAAATGTCTTCAACAACTAGTGCTAACACCAACTAATTGAAGTAGGTTTGTGTCGGGACTCCCAATTGCTCCTAAAATGTAGGGATTAGTCTAGGAGGCACCCTAACTGATGCATGCACATGTAGTAAGTGGTATTTAACCTCTAGCAGTGTTCCCCACACTTCAATGAATGGTACATGTGGCCCCATTGGGCCAAGTGGACCCAATTGCACTAGTGGACCCATTTAATTAATTTAAGGTTCCTAAGTTAGGAAATAATTAATCTAATAGGAAGTTGACCAAGGGAGGATTAATAATCCTAACACTATGATCTAGAAGGGGGGGAATATCCATTTAATTCATGTGTTTACATTCAATTCTCCTAAAAGAGAGACACAATACACACATTAGCATAGATTCATATTAACTTGGGATGTACCAAGTGCCAAGAGGTTCACACCTCAATATTTTTTTCCCTGTCAATGCTTAATAGTTTTGGGATTATGATGAATCTATGCTAGTTTACATTTCATATGCTATGAATCCCCATAAAGTAGTACCATTTCAAATCATATCCATATTTTTTGTCTCACTCAAAATAATTCAAACAAGAGTCTAGAATCTAGATTAAATATGTAAAAAATGACCATTATTATATTTCTTCCCCAAACCATGCTATGGAAAATGTCATAAACCATAAAATATCAATACATGCCATAGGCCAGAAACACCATCTTAGTGAAAGGTTAACGAGACCCCCTGAAATGAGTCCATTAAAAATGAGATAAATTAAGAGCCTTCAAGGCTCCATGAAAACACTTTTTTCTATTGTGCATCCCTTAGTAGCAAGGTATGATCCTTGATTGTGCGAGCATTTCACAACTGATCTACAACAATGCCATGTTCAAATAATGCTACTGCTCCCATCCCAGTGCCTAGAAGAATCAACAGAAATCCAAAACAACTCAACAATGGTGCAAAGGAATTGCTGCATTAATAGTTAAAAGTGATCAAAACTAACGTCATAAAAGACCATCTGCTTTGAGGAGAATATGTAATTAACTATAAACATCGATATAACTCCAAACCTACAATCCTTTCCATGACATTTCATTTCATGCAATAAGGTTTCTACACAACAAGCCCCTAGACACCATGATACCAAACATGAGATGAAAATCAATAGCCCTAACAAATGCCCTTGTTCTATTAAACACACCTTTCCATATGAAGGTGAAAGGTCAGTTTATCTCAGAAAGAACTGAATGGAATTAAGAGTCCTCGGTCAATTTGAAATATTTTTCAGATATCAAGCATGATTCTCTCATAAGTAAAATTTATCCAATATTTGTCCCCTCTCAAAACAATATGTATGTTGTGAACATAACTAGAAGTGAAAAAGTTTTAGAACACTTTCTAATGGATCAAACTGGAAAAATAAATGAATTTCTATTACATTGCTATATATGGTAGGTTAGTAGGGTGAGAAAGGGTAACATGAACTACTTGACCCTCAAAAGTCTTACAGAAACCCACATGCACACTCACAACCTAGTAATGTAATTATCCAAAAGGGTCAAATTTATTGAACATTCACCTTTCTATAACAATGATCAACTGTCAATGTCATTTTACCATCAAGAACATAAATATAAAAAATAAAACTTCTGACATAGAATTAATGGCATGGTGAAAACATAAACTACATATATATAATATACCAAATAACACCCCTGATAAGTCAGAAAATAAAACAATGCCATTTGAAATCGTACTAAAATTGATTTCATAGCCTAAGCTGAATAAATCCCCAAGAATTGCAATAGAAATTCCTGAAAATTTATGACTAGTGGAAATATTCACCTATTGCTCCAAGTGGCTTACCAAGGGCAACAGATCCTCCATTAACATTTACTTTTTTATGGTTCGGTTCCAATTTTGGCTACAGTATGTGAATTGTGAGGAAAATACCTGAGAGAATTTTATAAACAAATCAATCAACAATATTTTAATCAACTACAAGAAATCCTCAACAAATAAATTTGATTTATAAATAAACTCCATATTTTACCTCACTTATCTCAAATAGATCAATATCATCAATTTCTAGCCCAACTACCTTCACTGCTGTTGGGATTGCAATAGCCGGGCCAACTCCCATAACAGCTAGGTCAACCTCAACAACAGTAAAACTCCTATGGAAAGATCAATGCAAAGAAATAAATTTAGTGCAAATTAGAATGAAAAGGTTCCCTTCCATAAGAGAAAGACAAAATTAAAAATGCAATCAAAGTTCTAACCTAAATACACACAAAATAAGAAAACCCTTATGCATAGACATCAGCCTCTTCATCAACAATACAACACCAGTGCCGTCACTTACTTGGATTGAATTTCCTATGTAAAATTGCATTAGCACTTTTGCAAAACTGAGAGATTGAAAGTTCAACTTTGAGTCATTTAAAATGGAAAAACTCTCATAATATTTAGCTAAGATATTATGTCATAACTCTTTTATGGCATTTATACTTTTGATAACAACTTAAAAACCATGCCTGGCATGCAGTTGCAAAAGAAACTCTATACCAGAAGTGGTGCTTCCACCCTTCTTAAATACATGTTTCAATTTCGCTAAATTAGAAATAGAAGTAGTAGGACGAATTCCTTCATCAACAAAAATCGTCATAGGCTTCTCAGCTCTAGTTTTAGGATCAATAATATTTAGCACAAAAGCAAGAAAAACATTAATCACCATCGCAACAATCCTCAAACTATTTAGTTTACTAATTATGAAAAAATGGGTATTTCATACCTTAGTTTGAACATGGATGATCTCATCTTTGAACTTCCCTACATCTGTTGTTGTTGTTGCACGCCTATGAGATTCAACCTAAAATACAACTATGGCTATTAATATTAAACTCTTATTCCTTAAGTTTCATGACTAATTTATGCATTGAATTCACTCAAATCAAACCTTAAAAGACATCCATGTACCGCTTCTTGATCTTGTTCTTGACGTGAAACCCCATAGCACTGAACCACATTTTCTGAGGTGATACCCACGGGGAAAAGACAATCTTGTGCTAGTTTGAAAACTTCAACCTATTACATGGAACAACACAAAATCCATCAGTTTCGTTCATAAAAATAAAGAACTCACATGTATTCTTGTGGAAGGCATGTGTATATATATTTATCCATCTAGGTGTATATAAATTTAATGACAATAGCAAGCTATGTAAAAGACAAATATAGGAGGGTGGGCAGAGATGTCAATTGAAATCACTGAGAAATTCAAAAGCCTCAACATCATTAAATTTTATTGATTCCTATCGTTGGATTGACAAAGCCTTCCCATGCCATAGGATTTGCAGTGATTGACTCCAATCCTGCACCAATTCCTGAGGCAGACAGACTTAAATAAAAAACATATCTAAATCCAAACTTGCTATGTTATTCCAGTGGTAGAAATCACACAGTTACATACTGATGTCATAAAATCCATCTTTAATTGTAGCTGCAACATCTGTAATTGCTTGGAGACCTGAGGAGCATTGTCTATTGACAGTCCTGATAGGTACAGTATTTGGAGAGAAGAGATGGTAAGCATCTTGCAGTTGTCATGAAAACTCGCCTTCAATGAAAAAATTCATTTGACACATAAAGTTGTAGCATACACACTTGGGAATCCAACATAAAAAGAAGCCATCCTGCACTCACTAACACTTTGAGATCCAAGTGCAAGAATAATACCCACAACAATATCACCAACTTCATTTGGATTAATTCCAGTCTTGTCAATAAATTCCTGCAAAAAGCTAAAGAACATTAAGAGATGGATATGCTCACTCATGGGTTATGAACAATAATGGTTATAAGGAAAATTTTCAAACTGCATAAAACCACCATAAATTAATATATTTTCATAATCACTTATCCAAACCTTCAATACAGGAGCAGGGAAGTCATCAGGATGAGTTTCCTTAAATCCCCCACTCTTATCCTTACATATAGTGATATGATAAGCTCTGCGAAAGTAATGATCAACTAGAGACAAACTAGCTGGTAATCAACTAATAAAATAGAATTGAAACATGTTAAATAAAGCCTATAGGATGCTGGACTGGGACAACCACATAGAACGCTATATCAGAACAACAAAGAATTCAAAATATTTCCTAAGAAAATGTGAATTAAGCCAGGAAAACAAATTAATACTTATGCAACAATGACAAAATCATCACCAAAATCCGCAGCTCTACAACAGGTAGCAATGTCTCTAGCAGCACACACTGAAGCCTGGTCAAAAGAAAACAACTTCTCACTAAAGATACATGTGTATTGTTTTTCAACCTACATGTAATATCCACTCAAAATAGTCTCAAGTCTCTTCTAAACACTTCTAAACCAAATCAAACATTTCTAATGCAAATAAAATTTGTTAAAAAACATTTTTTAACATTAATTTATGACAATACTAAATTAACAATGGCCCAAAACAATATCACAATTAATCAAGAGAGAAAATTTGTTCAAAAACATTTTTTAACCGAAATTATGACAATACTAAATGAACAATGGGCCAAAATAATATCACAATGAATCCAACTGAGGGATTGATCCAGATTTATGTGTGAAAGAAATGAAAAAGAAGATACACAATCATAACACAGACATTTTGCAAATATAACAGAGATACAGTAAACACATATTCTATTAAATGGTGGAAATAGAACAGACTGTAATACAATTGCTAGAATGGTGGTAGCTATATCTGAGAAGAGATGTGGATGCTACACTCATTTGTGCCAACCTGAATACAAAATGAGGCCAAATGGGCCAATTTATAATAATAATGAGGGTGAGAACCCTAAAATTCCAAAACATAACCCTAGAAGATGAACCATAATAAAGTTTGCGGCCCCAAGGTGGTAAGTTGAACAGTCAACTTCCCGAGGTCATAGCTTTTGCATACGATCTCCAATTTGGTCGATCGATAGCTCGTTGGAAAGGTCTATATAATATTTACAACTTTTTATCATCCAAATTTATGTTGATCATGATATTTGGCCTCCGAATTGCCAAAAAATGTTGTTTAGGGCCTCAAAACATCCCCGGAAGTTTGGGACCCAAAAGACCGTAGAAAAATAACTAGGAAATTGCCACAATGGATAAATGTTTTGAGCCATTGGAATAGGTGGGTAGCCACCGATATCCATATGGATCTATCCTCCCTCCTTAGGATGCAATGGTCTCCATTGCATCGAATATTATATCATATCTCGAACTGTGTGTTGAGTTGATCTCCTCGTGCGACATTTGCTGAAGTGAAGAGGATTCCTTTCTTTGACATCCCAAGAGGGATGTAATTGTTGTATTGATGATTTGTTTCTGGATGTGAACCTTGAATGCATGGACTTGCATTGTATAGGTACTCAGATAGATGAGGAAACAATCGCTTTGTCTTCTTCTTGTGTCTGATGAGCAGAGACACCCTGTGGAGAGGGTGTGGAGGTCTTTGTGATCTTATGTTCTCCTTCACCCACAATTGTTAAGAGGAATAATTTTTTGATGTGGGAACTTATCTTCCTAGCTTGTGAGACTTTGTTAGGTGCAACAGTCTCTGGTATTCAATAGAATTTTCCTCCCAAAGTAACAATGATGTTGCGAGGCAGCGAATCATATACAGCATGACACTTTCACACATATGGTTGTCCTAAAAGAACATCACAGACTTCAAGTGGGGCCACGTCACACAGTACCTCATCTTTGAAAGGTTTGATGCCATATGGTAGGAGGCATTATTGAGTAATGTGGATACCTCATCCTTGGATTAGTGAACCGATGTTGTAGGGTTGCGGGTGCGATGTTATCAGAAGCTCTAATCTCTTCATGAATTCTGTTGAGATCAGGTTCTTTTGGATGCCGTTGTCAACAACAAAATGTAGAGGCATTCCCTTCACCCACATATGTGAGTGGAATAGGTGCTCCTCTTCCGCTGACTCTTCAGGATCCTCTAGTTGAATTTGTGCGGTAGCAACAGTGGTAGTGGGGTTTGCATCAATGATCTTCCTCCCATTGTATGCAGCTGTGGCATTGGGTTCAGAATTAGAATCAAGATCTGATTATGAATATTTGATCTCAGCCACTAATGACTTCTTTGATCAAAATTCATCAGTGTTGTGCAAATGGATTTTATGAAATTCACACCACTTCTTGGTGTCCTTCTTTGTCTTTCCATCCCCCTTCTTTGCTTGTGGCAGGGACTGGTTTTCGTTTCCTTTTGCTGTGTTCTGCGGGCCAGGGTTTCCCTTGCCTTGCTTTTGTGGTGGATTTGCAGGTCCAGAGTCTTGCTTTCTCTTTTGTCAAAATTTCTCCTTGATTTTGATAGCATACCGATAGGCAGATCCAAGTGAAGAGATGTTGAGGAAGTCCATCTCAGTTTGGATGTACCGATGTAGACCACTGTGATATTTTAGAATTAGGTGCCGCTCAGAGTCCTTGATACCCAACTTTGTGCACAAGGTATGAAAGTTGTTGGTGTACTCCGACACCATCTGGTCCCTTTCTTGACACAGAATGGTCCATTTTGTGTACTGGTCATCATAGTTTCCCACAGGGTAATACTGTTCCCTGACGTCATCTATGAAAGAGGCCCAAGTGGGATTTGTTTCAAACATTCTAGACTCATCTGATGAGTTTTGCTCTCAATAAGTACCCCACCAATTTTGGACATGGGGGACTTCCTTAAGGAGTGCAAAGTTGATCTTTTCCTTGTCAGAAAATTTGTGGACAAAGAAATACCCTTCTAGAACATTCAACCAATTACCTAGGGAATTTGCATCGATTTTGCATTCAAATAAAGGAGTATCAAAGTTAATTTGTACCTTGAAGGGATTTGCATCTCTGAATTGGATACTCGTTGAAGATGCACTCACTACTACATTTTGACCAAAAATCCGACGGCCGTCATGTCGGATTTTCGACACTTCCCTGTCGCATGTACGACACTTAGTTTTTTTTTTAAGCGTCGGAAACTTGGCGTCGGTTTAGTGACACTTAAGTAACCGTCGCTTAAGCGACACTTAAGTAAT
>LPNX010674091.1:110770-160153 GCA_001517045.1 Pseudotsuga menziesii | reverse complement strand
TATAATGATTAATTCCCATAGTTAATTTGATAGTGTTGTATTTTGTTGAGTATAAGAACAATATAAGTTAAATGGATGTTGGTAAAGTTATCTAAAGGGGTTATGGAAATCCTAATATATCTCCCTTAAATCTATAGACTATTGGCCATGATTCAAGTGAGACATTCTTATCTTTGGGAAGATTGGATACACCAACACATTTAAACTACAATGTCTCTTTTGTTGGTCATGTATGAGAACCCTAGTCTCCATCAAATTCCAACAAAACCTTAGGCCCTAAACCTCACTTATTGAGCTTAATCACATGGACAACACATGTAAAACATAAGAAAAACTATCTCTAAGGGGTCCTTGGCTCATAAGCATCGCTTAAGCGACCCTTGCTAGGCTAGCCGTCGCTTAAGCGACGCTTATGAGCCTAGCCGTCGCTTAAGCGACGGTTATGACCAAATCTTTAAAAAAAAAATTTAACTTTCTTATTTTTGGTGAGTTTAAAAGAAAAAATCCATGCGCCGTCGGAAGTAACCGTCGGATTTTGGGTCGAAATGTAATAGTGACTTGTCGTTGCCAGCATTCGTAGAAGGATTTGGGTGAAACTATCCATCATCTTGTTCCTTTGTCACTCGAGAGCTTCCTTGATCAGCGACTTGATAGGATCTCCTGCTCGGTCGTGTCTCTTTTCTTCCACCATGGGAGGTCGTTTGGGACAGTGAGAATGATCAAGTGAAACTAGTTCGATACCAAACTCTCTATACTCGGACCTCATTGGGGACATGCGCCGAGAAACAATAAAAGAGAAGATTGCTCTGATACCACTGAGCCGGATTTATGTGTGAAGGAAATGAAATAGCAGATACAAAATCATATCAAAGACATTTTGCAAATATAATAGAGATACAGTAAACACATATTCTATTAAATGGTGGAAATAGAACATACTGTAATACAATTGCTAGAATGGTGGTAGCTATCTCTGAGAAGAGATGTGGATGCTACACTCATCCATGCCTAGATGAATACAAAAGGAGGAAAAATGGGCCTATTTATAATAATAATGAGGGTGAGAACCCAAAAGGTCCAAAACGTAACCCTAGAAGATGAACCGTCATAAAGTTTGCAGCCCCAATGTGGTAAGTTGAATAGTCAACTTCCCGGGGTTATAAATTTTGTATACGATCTTTGATTTGAGAGTTCGATAGCTTGTTGGAAAGGTCCATATAATATTTACAACTTTGTATTGGTCAAATGAATTCCTAAGGTAATATTTTGGCCCCCGATTTGCCAAAAACGTCGTTTAAGGCTTTAAAATGGCCCCAGAAGTTTGGGACCCAAAAAATCATAGGAAAATAACTAGGAAACTGCCACAATGGACATTTTTTTTGAGCTAGTGGAATAGGTGGGTGGCCACTGATATCCATCTGGATCAATCCTCCCTCCTTAAGAATTAATGGTATCCATTGCGTTGAATCCCGTATCATATCTCAAACTGTGTGTTGAGTTGATCTCCTGGTGTGACATTTGTTGAAGTGAAAAGGATTCCTTTATTTGACATCCTGAGAGGGATGTAATTGTTGTATGGATAATTTTTTTCTGGATGAGTACCTTGAATGCATGGCATTGCATCATAGAGGTACTCAGATAGATGAGGAAACAATGGGTTTGTATTATTCTTTTGTCTAATGAGCAGAGACACCCTGTGTAGAGGGTGTGGAGGTCTCTGTGATCTTATGTTCTTTTTCAGATGCAATTGTTAAGAGAAATAATTTTATGATGTGGGAGCTTATATTCCTACCTTGCGAGACTTTTTTAGGTGCAAAATTCTCTGGTATTCAATAGAGTTTTCCTCCCAAAGTAACAATGACACTGCGAGGACGTGACTCATATACAACATGACACTTCCACATATATGGTTGTTTTAAAAGAACATCACTGACTTCAAGTGGGTCCACATCACACAGTACCTCATCTTTGCAAGTCTTGATGCCATATGGTAGAAGGAATTATTGAGTAACGTGGATATCGCGTCCTTGGCTTAGCTAACCGATGTTGTAGGGTTGTGGGTGTGGTGTTGTCGGAAGCTCCAAATGCTTGACAACTTCTGCTAAGATCGAGTTCTTTTGGCAGCCATTGTCAACAACAAAATGTAGAGGCATTCTCTTCACCCATATCTACAAGTGGAAGAGGTGTTCCTCTACCTCTGACTCTTCAGGATCCTCTAGTTGAATTTGTGTGGTAGCAAGAGTGGTAGTGGGGTCTCCATCAATGATCTTCCTCCCATTGTATTCATCTATGTCATTGGGTTCGGAATCAAAATCAGGATCTGATTCTTAAGATTTGATCTTGGCCACTAATGATTTCTTTGAGTGACATTTATCGGTGTTTTTCTAAGGGATTTTATTAAATTCACACCACTTCCTTGTGTCCTTCTTTGTCTTTCCACCCCCCTTCTTTGTTTGTGGTGGGGACTGGTTGTCATTTCCTTTTGATGTGTTATGTGAGCCAGGGTTTCCCTTGCCTTTCTTCTGCGGTGGATTCACAGGTCCAAAGTCTCGCTTGTTCTTTTGTCCAAATTTCTCCTCAATTTTGACAGCATACCGATAGGTAGATCCAAGTGAAGATATGTCAAGGAAAACCATCTCAGTTTGGATGTACCGATGTAGACCACTGCGATACTTCAGAATTAGGTGCAACTCGAAGTCCTTGATACCCAGCGTTGTGCACAAGGTATGAAAGTTTTTAGTGAACTCCGGCACCATCTGGTCCCTTTCTTGATGCAAAATGGTCCATTTTTTGTACTGGTCATCATAGTTTCCCACATGGTAATACTGTTCTCTGACGTTATCTATGAAAGAGGCCCAAGTGGGATTTGTTTCAAACATTCCAGACTCATTTGATCAGCTTTTATCACAATAAGTACCCCACCATTTTTTTACATGGGGGACTGCCTTAAGGAGCGCAAAGTTGATCTTTTCCCTGTCAAGAAAATTATGGACAGAGAAATACCCTTCTAGAACATTAAACCAATTATCTAGGGCATCTGCATCGATTTTTCCTTCAAATAAACAAATATCAAAGTTAACTTGTACATTGAAGGATGTTTCATTCTGGAACAGGCTGCTTGTTGAATATGCACTTGCCCCTGCCGACATTCATAGAAGGATTTGGGAGAAACTATCCATCATCTCGTTCCTCTATCGCTCGAGGGATTCCTCAAGTAGTGACTTGATAGGATATCTTGCTCCGTCATGTCTCTTTTCTTCTGCCATGGGAGGTAATTTGGGACAATGAGAATGATCAAGTGAAACTAGTTCGAGGCCAAACTCTCTATACTCAGACCTCATTGGGGACATGCACCGAGAAACAATCAAAGAGAAGATTGCTCTGATACCACTGATCCATATTTATGTGTGAACGAAATGAAATAATAGATACAAAATCATAACATAGACATTTTGAAAATATAACATAGATACAGTAAACACATATTCTATTAGATGGCGGAAATAGAACAGACTGTAATACAATTTCTAGAATGGTGGTAGCTATCTCTGAGAATAGATGTGGATGCTACAGTCATCTATGCCTAGATGAATAGAAAATGAAGCCAAATAGGCATATTTATAACAATAATTAGGGTGAGAACCCCAAAATTCCAAAATGTAGCCTAGAAGATTAATCATCATAAAGTTTGCGGCCCCAAGGTGGTAAGTTGAACAGTCAATTTCCTGGGGTCATAAATTTTGCATACGATCTATGATTTGGGCATTCGACAGCTCGTTGGAAAGGTCTATCTAACATTTACAACTTTTTATGAGCCAAATGTATGTCAATGGCAATATATTGGCCCCCAAATCTCCAGAAAATGTTGTTTAGGGCCTCAAAATGGCCTCAAAAGTTTGGGACCCAAAAAATCGTAGAAAATAACTAAGAAACTGTCACAATGCACAATTTTTTTGAGGTAGTAGAACAAGTGGGTGGCAACCAGTATCCATCTGGATCAATCCTCCCTCCTTAGGAAGCAATGGTATCCATTGCGTCGAATCCCGTATCATATCTCTAAATGTGTGTTGAGTTGATCTCCTAGTGCGACATTTGCTGAAGTGAAGAGGATTCCTTTCTTTGCCATCCTGAGAGGGTTGTAATTCTTGAATGGATGATTTGTTTTTAGATGGGAACCTTGAATGCGTGGCCTTGGATCTTAGAGGTACTCGGATAGATGAGGAAACAATGGCTTTGTCTTCTTCTTGTGTTTGATGAGAAGAGACACCCTGTGCAGAGGGTGTGGAGGTCTATGTAATCTTATGTTCTCCTTCAGACACAACTATTAAGAGGAATAGTTTTATGCCATGAGAGCTTATATTCCTACCTTGCAAGACTTTGTTAGGTGCAACGGTCTCTTGTATTCGATAGAGTTTTCCTCCCAAAGTAACAATGATGCTGCGAGGCTGTGACTCATATACAACATGATGCTTCCACATATATGGTTGACCTAAAAGAACATCACAGAGTTCAAGTGGGGCCACATCACACAACACCTCATCTTTGAAAGGCTTGATTCCATATGGTAGGAGGCATCATTGATTAATGTTGATACCTCGTCCTTGTCTTAGCCAACTGATGTTGTAGGGTTGCGGGTGTGGTGTTGTCAAAAGCTCCAATCTCTTGACGACTTCTATTGAGATCAGCTTCTTTTGGCTACCATTGTCAACAACAAAATGTAGAGGCATTCCCTTCACCCACATCTGTGAGTGGAAGAGGCGCTCCTTTGCCTCTGACTCTTCAAGATCCTCTAGTTGAATCTGTGCAGTAGCAATCGTGGCAGTGGGGTTTGCATCAATGATCTGCCTCCCATTGTATGTGGTTGTGGCATTGGGTATGGAATCAGAATCAGGATCTGAGTCTGAATATTTGATCTTGGCCACTAATGACTTCTTTGATCGAAATTCATCAGTGTTGTACCAAGGTATTTTATGAAATTCGCACCACTTCTCGGTGTCATTCTTTGTCTTTCCATCCCCCTTATTTGCTGATGGAGGGGATTAGTTGTTGTTTCCTTCTGTTGTGTTCTGCGGTGGATTTGCAGGTCCAAAGTCTCTCTTGTTCTTTTGTACAAATTTCTCCTCGATTTTGATAGCATACTGATAGGTAGATCCAAGTGAAGAGAAGTCAAGGAAGTCCATATCAGTTCAGATGTACTAATGTAGACCACTACTATATTTCAGAATTAGGTGTCACTTGGAGTCCTTGATACCCAGCTTTGTGCACAAGGTATGAAAGTTGTTGGTGTACTCCAACACCCTTTGGTCCCTTTCATGACGCAGAATGGTCAATTTTTTGTATTGGTCATCATAGTTTCCCATAGGGTAATACTGTTCCCTGACGACATCTATGAAAGAGGACCAAGTGGGATTTGTTCCAAACATTCCAGACTCATCTGATGAGTTTTTATCACAATAAGTACCCCACCAATTTTGGACATGGGGGACTTTCTTAAGGAGCGCAAAGTTGATCTTTTCCTTGTCAGAAAATTTGTGGACAGAGAAATACCGTTCTAGAACATTCAACCAATTATCTAGGGCATCTGCATCAATTTTTCCTTCAAATAAAGGAATATCAAATTTAACTTGTACCTTGAAGGGATTTGCATCCCCGAACAGTATTCTCATTGAATATGCACTTGCCGCTGCTGACATTCGTAGAAGGATTTGGGAGAAAATATCCATCATCTCATTCCTCTGTCACTTGAGGGATTCCTCGAGCAACGACTTGATATGATCTCCTACTTCATCATCTCTCTTTTCTTATGCCATGGGAGGTCATTTGGGATGACGATAATGATCAAGTGAAACTAGTTCGAGACCAAACTATCTATACTCGGACCTCGTTGGGGACATGCACCGAGAAACAATCAAAGAGCAGATTGCTCTGATACCACTGATCCGGATTTATGTGTGAACGAAATGAAATACCAGATAAAAAATCATATCAAAGACATTTTGCAAATATAATAGAGATACAGTTAACACATATTCTATTAAATCGTGGAAATAGAACATACTGTAATACAATTGCTAGAATGGTGGTAGCTATCTTTGAGAAGAGATGTGGATGCTACACTCATCCGTGCCTAGATGAATACAAAATGAGGCAAAATGGGCCTATTTATAATAAAAATGAGGGTGAGAACCCCAAAAGTCCAAAACATAACCCTAGAAGATAAACCGTCATAAAGTTTGCAACCAAGGTGGTAAGTTGAACAGTCAACTTCCTGGGGTCATAAATTTTGTATACGATCTCTGATTTGGGAGTTCGATAGCTTGTTGGAAAGGTCCATCTAATATTTACAAATTTGTATCAAGAAAATGAATTCCTAAGGAAATATTTTGGCCCTCAAATCGCCAAAAAACATCGTTTAAGGCTTTAAAATGGCCCCGAGAGTTTGGGACCTGAAAAACTGTTGGAAAATAACTAGGAAACTGCCACAATGGACAATTTTTTCGATCTAGTGGAATAGGTGGGTGGAAACTGATATCCATCTGGATCAATCCTCCCTCCTTAGGAAGCAATGGTTTCCATTGCATCAAATCCCGTATCATATCTTGAACTGTGTGTTGATTTGATATCCTGGTGCGACATTTGCTAAAGTGAATAGGCTTCCTTTCTTTGACATCCCAAGAGTGCTGTAATTGTTGTATGGATGATTTGTTTCTGGATGAGCACGTTGAATGCATGGCCTTGCATCATAGAGGTACTCAGATAGATGAGGAAACAATGGCTCTGTCTTCTTCTTCTATCTGATGAGCAGAGACACCCTGTGCAAAGGGTGTGGAGGTCTCTGTGATATTATGTTCTCCTTTAGAAGAAATTCTTAAGAGGAATAATTTTCTGATGTGGGAGCTTATATTCCTACCTTGCGATAATTTGTTAAGTACAACGGTCTCTGGTATTCGATAGAGTTTTCCTCCCAAAGTAACAATGACGCTGCTAGGCTGTGGCTCATATACAATATGATGCTTCCACATATATGGTTGTTCTAAAAGAACATCATAGACTTGAAGTGGGGCCACATCACACAGTACCTCGTCTTTGAAAGGATTGATGCCATATGGTAGGAGGCATTGTTGAGTAATGAGGATACTTAGTCCTTGGCTTATCCAACCGATCCTATAGGGTTGCGGGTGTGGTGTTGTCGAAAACTCCAATCGCTTGATGACTTCTGCTGAGATCAGGTTTTTTTGGCTATCATTGTCAACAAAAAACTGTAGAGGAATTCTTTTCACCCACATCTACGAGTGGAAGAGGCGCTCCTCTGCCTCTGACTCTCCAGGATCCTCTATTTGAATATGTGTGGTAGAAACAGTGGCAGTGGGGTCTGCATCAATGATCTTCCTCCCATTGTATTCGGCTGTGGCATTGGGTTCGGAATCAGAATCAGGATATGATTTTGAATATTTGATGTTGACCACTAATGAATTCTTTGAGAGACATTCATAAGCATTATGCCAATGGATTTTATGAAATTCACACCACTTCCTAGTGTCCTTCTTTGTCTTTCCATCCCCCTTCTTTGCTTGTGGAAGGGACTGGTTGTCATTCCTTTTGCTATGTTCTGCGGGACAGGATTTCGCTTGCCTTGCTTCTGCGGTGGATTCACAGGTCCAAAGTATTGCTTGTTCTTTTGTCAAAATTTCTCCTTGATTTTGACAACATACTGATAGGCAGATCCAAGTGACGAGATGTCAAGGAAGTCCATCTCAGTTCAGATGTACCGATGTAGACCACTGCGATATTTCAGAATTAGGTGCCACTCGGATTCCTTGATAACTAGCTTTGTGCGCAAGGTATGAAATTTGTTGGTGTACTCTGACACCATCTGGTCCCTTTCTTGATGCAGAATGGTCCATTTTGTGTACTAGTCATCATACTTTCCCACAGGGTAATATTGGTCCCTGACGGCATCTATGAAAGAGGCCCAAGTGGGATTTTTTTCAAACATTCCAGGACTCATCTGATGAGTTTTTCTCACAATAAGTACCCCACTAGTTTTGGACATGGGGGACTGCCTTAAGGAGTGTAAAGGTGATTTTTTCCCTGTCGAAAAAATTGTAGACATAGAAATAACCTTCTAGAAAATTCAACCAATTATTTAGGGCATATGCATCGATTTTTCCTTCAAATAAAGGAATATCAAAATTAACTTGTACCTTGAAGGGAGTTGCATCCCCGAACTGGCTGCTTGTTGAATATGCACTTGCCATTGCCGGCATCCGTAGAAGGATTTGGGAGAAACTATCCATCATCTCGTACCTATGTTGTTTGAGGGCTTCCTCAAGCAATGACTTGATAGGATCTTCTGCTCGATCGTCTCTCCTTTCTTTCACCATGGTAGGTCGTTTGGGATGGAGAGAATGATCAAGTGAAACTAGTTCGAGACCAAAGTCTCTATACTCAAACCTCATTGGGGACTTGCATCGAGAAACAATCAAAGATCAAATTTCTCTGATACCACTAATCTGGTTTATGTGTGAACGAAATAAAATAGAGGATACAAAATCATAACATAGAAATTTTGCAAATATAACAAAGATACAGTAAACACATATTCTATTCAATGGAGAAAATAGAACAGACTGTAATACAATTTCTAGAATGGTGGTAGCTATCTTTGAGAAGAGATGTGGATGCTACACTCATATCTCCCAAGATGAATACAAAATGAGGCCAAATGGGCCTATTTATAATAAGAATGAGGGTGAGAACCCCAAAAGTCCAAAACGTAACCCTAGAAGATGAACCGTCATAAAGTTTGTGGCCCCAAGGTGGTAAGTTGAACAGTCAACTTCTCGGGGTCATAAATTTTGCATATGATCTCTGATATGGGCGTTCGATATCCCATTCAAAAGTTCTATCTAATATTTACAAATTTTGATCGGCCAAATGCATGCCGATGTAAACCATTTGGCTCCCAAATCGCCAAAAAACATTGTTTAGGGCCTCAAAATGGCCCCAGACATTTGGTACCTGAAAAACCATAGAAAAATAACTAGGAAACTACCACAATGGAAAATTGTTTTGAGCCAGTGGAATATGTGGGTGGCCACCGATATCCATCTGGACTAGGGATCAATTAAAGACTATCTAACACAAAAATCCACTAACCCCTACAGCAGAACCTCAAGCATTCCTAATCCATCAACACATTCAAACATAGAGAATCAAATTTCTCAGTTGCAAATAAAATCAAATGCAAACATATCACACAAAACATTATAACCAATTTTTCTTGACCTACAAACTCCACAAAACATCAATATTCATAAACCTTACCCCAAATTCCTAAACAAACTAAACCATACCCAATATATCTATAAAAAATTAAAAATATATATAACTTTGAAGGTTAGCTCAAGTGGTCATGAGACAAGTGTGAGATGTATTCCCCAACATAGGGGAGGTGCACAGGTTTGACTCTCTTCAATTCCATCAAAGCAAGGTGATTGGAACTTAAACATTGCCATCTTTACGCTGGGTACATTCCTATGAATTAGGGGAATCCTAAGAGGTTCCTGTGGAGTTATATTCCAAGCAGAATATATATATATATATCATCATCAGAATGAGGGGAATATTAAGAGATTCCTGAGGATTTGACTTATCTTTCAGTGTTACAAATCCCCTTGATAAAACAAGAGATTTCTGAGGATTTAACCTCCCTTTCATTGTTACAAATACCCTTGATAAAACAAACAACCATATGGTATAGGGCTGCAAAATAGGACTACAGATTTTTACCATTTACTTCTCTCCTTTTCACCTACTTTGTGGGAACCTTTTGAAGGGGTGATTTGGTAGCACCCACCCTGTTTCACTGAAACAGACTGACAGGGTCCATCGATCCAGACTCATAAATAATCATAACAACAAAACTAAAGCACAATATGCTTATGCATCAAGGGTGTTACAGCTGATTTTACCACACATGGTGAATCACACATGTATGGCCTTCCCTGTCCCTCTGCAGACTCTTTAGACCCCATGGACCATTTTTGTACCTTTGATGTTTCCAAGGTCATCCCTAAAAACATGTCTTATTTGCTATACGCGACTTTTAAACATGTTCTCGCGTATATACATGGATTTGACCCTCAAACCTGCGTGCATCGAGATGTGTGCAAAATACCAAATAGTTTTGGATTTTTCCTTGATGTGGATCCGAATCACTTGTCTCTTGGACTTCTATATGCCTTGAGATTGCTCGGATTTGACCTTCCACTATCCCATTGAAGAATTATATAAGGAACCCTTTGGATACATTGAAGGGGGAGGAATTGAAGAACAAGAAAACTATAGTCAATTGTTGTTGGAGCTTATACTTGAATCTACATCCCTTTGTCCCTTGGAGAACTTTGTGTTCTTCCCAAGGTTTCCTTTGCTTGTGATCTTGCTATCGAGAGATGGAGGATTGAAGTGGTGGAGGCCCAGGTGGAGGACTCAGTTTCTTCGATTCGCAGACGTGCCGATAGAGGTTGTCACTATTGTAATTTCTATTTTATGTTAATAGAAATATCTTTTCCTGTACAATAATGTGTATTTAAATGAGTATTGAATCCATGGATGCTTTTAAATGCTTATATGTTATTGATTATATATGCTAGAGTAGGTCTAAGACAATTATATATAGCATGCTTGTCTTGTTTTCTGAATGTTAAGAGAGAAAATTACTTATACAAGAGAGAGTGGAAAAGCTCAATGGGTATCTACATCTACCATATGGAATAAGGTATGTATCGAGATCCTTTAGTGTTATATGTTTGGTTTCTCTTACATATAGGAAAGGATTGATTTCTATGGTTACTCTGTCTGTTGTGGTACCCCAAGCCATAGGATTTTTTCTCCGTAATAGAATTGGTAACCATACTGGGGATGTTCCTTGTTTTTCTTTGGGGTTTGGGGGCACAATGTGCTTGATATTCTTGACTTGCTCTTCGTTTCTCCTTGTTTCTATGTTTCATTTTATAGTATGTTCATCCATTAACACTCCCCTTTATTGGTTTGACCCTTGGCCTTCTTTGTACCACTGTCTTCTCTGTATACACAGGTTTTTGGCCAAAAGTAGTGTACATACGTGGATTTTTGGCCAAAAGTCACGTATACATGGAGGTTTTTGGCCAAAATGTGCGTATACATGCATCTTTTTGGCCAAAATTCACATATATATGCATCTGTTCTTTAAACAGTTGCGTACATCCTCCCTTTTGGTGAGTTTGATGTTGTGGGAAGTTGTTGGGTGGGTTGTGAGTGTGGTTGGGTCTTCCTTGGGTCTAATGCTGGTTGTTGGATGCTTCTTTTGTGACTAGAGACCACTTCTTCATTGATTTTTCTTTGAAAGTAGTTTTAGTCATTTATCCTTTTTTGTTTGCCATTAGTGCATTACTATTTTTGTCTCAGTGTCTTGCTGGGATTGTGTTTTATACTTGCTGCAGAGACTGAGAGTTTTAGATGAATTTTATTGCATTTTTCATTCTTTTATATTGAAAAATACAAAGTAGTTGCACTCTTAGTTGCATCTTAGATATGGATTTGAGGAGGTACTTGCATTGGATTGCTTGGATGAAAGTTCTATTTAGGCTTTCATATAGGGAGGATTGCATTGGCATTCAGAAAGGAATATATATTTATGCATCTCATGTAGTGGCATACCCTATTTTTCATTTGACAAAGATTGCACTTAGCATTGTTTGTTATGGTGTGCATATTTACTTCACTGCTGAGTCATAACTTCATTCGTTGCACAACCATTTCCCTTTGAGTAATTATATCCAATTAAAATCAACGCATAATAAAATGAATTACACTATTTTCTTTTATAGGGTGCATCAACAAGATTAGGATTTAGAGTCTTGGAATAGTTCATTGTGAGTCAATTCTCCAAGACCACTAAACGAAACATGTATGTGTCTGTCCAGGTGAGATTGTGAAATTCCTTGGTATAATTAGTGTTTCTCAAGATCCTCTTCTTACAAGGGAGTTAAGCACGAGGCAGTGTGAGCAGTTATTGATTGGGATGACCCCTGGTCATAACTGAGTAGCACTGGAGATATTTCCAGAATTGTATTTGTATCTGGGGGCTCTTTCGAGAGTTTCGGGCTTTGCTACCCTACCCATACGGTTGATCCCACCTGCAACTATCTTCCTGAGCATTGGTTATATTGGGGTGACCTTAGTTTCCTTACCTAGGTATCACAGGGGGTACTTACAAAGGTTATTCTATAGGTGTCCTGACTAGGTAGAGGTCAGACAGCACAGTCGCTTTATGCGTTGAAGCTGAGGGCCATTATAATTGGTTACGTACCTCTGCTTTTAGTTTATGGGATTTTCGATCCTCTCCTAGGTGAGACATACCTGCTGCATTCGGGAGCTCACATATCCTCCCCCTGGTTTGCTTGTATTTTGGTTGTATATTTTCTTAGGAGTGTGCTCTTTGTGTGCTAGTTGGCCTTTGGGATTGCGGTTACTTGAGTATATTTATGCTCTCTTGAGTTCGGGTCCTTTTATTTTTGGCATGCATGGTATCCTATCACCCATCCTTGGTTCTAGTATAGACCTTGGTGTCAGACTTGGGGGCATCACAACCCCTTACCATGCTTATAGATTTGGGAGTGGTCACATTCCGCCCTCTAATCCATTTGTGGAGGATGTTGACTCCCTTCTCTCGGTCTTTACACTACTGGTCACCCTTACAGGGGTGGTAGTGGAGGCGTGAATGTTGGGTCTACACCTTACTTTCCCTTTTTATCCCATTGTTCATTGCATTATTTCCTTTGGGTGCAGTTGTCATGATCATTCCTCCCTATATCCTATAGTTTGGATTCTTCATTGACTATTTTGGGTTGTTTTGGACTAATATGGTTGTCATGTAGGGTCTAGTTTTTGTACATTCTCTTTGAGGTTTCGACCCGTTCGTTCTTATCATAGGTATCATGTCTAAACTGGCATATAGGTTAGGATTTCATGCCCGCTTGCATTTTGCATGACCTTATGACTATTTCATTTTAACCTTAGGTACGAACCCATTCCATGGTATCATGGAACCTTCATGCTGCTGTTAGAAGTGGTACTATGTGAATGGTAGAGCTTTCCTATACATGGGTGTCCTAGTTAGCTCCCCTTTGCATTTCGTACCCATGATATGAGTCCTCTAATAGGTCCGAGAGTCCTTTGTATAGTATCGCCATGTCTTTGCGCAAGAGCCTCATACTCCTCTTGATATTTTTGTTGGCCTTTGTCCCTAGGAATCCCTTATGTGAAGTTCTAATTGCATTATCATGAGTTTTTCCTACCTTACTAAGCCTTATGCTGGCTTCCTTGATTTTTATTATCAGCCTTATAGCCCAAGCTTGTCTCATGTCTATCTTCGTAGAGCCATTTTATATATATTTTGTAGCTTGATTCCCCATTTTTAACCAAGAGGGGACTTTCCCCCAAGTGTTGTTATCCTACAAATGTGTCATTGCATTGAGAATAGGTATGTTTCACTGCTTGGAACTAGTTTGTTTGCCCATTGACACTCGTCTCCTCCTAGTTTGTAACTATAAAGCACTTTTATTCTTTTTCAAGCTATTCAAATATTTGAAAAAGTCCAAAAAAAATCAAAAAACCAAAAAGCCAGACAAGAAAAGATATTATCTTTGGTAGCAATCGATTCGTGCCGCCTTCAGACAGAGCACTATATATCACATCCATTGGTTGGGTTAATAGTTTTAATTTAGGAGTTATACTCGTTTGTCTAAGTTTATCTCCATCGACTGGTTAAGCTTCCAGTCCCTATGGATCCTCTGTCGATGCTTCCTGTGTCGCAAAGATGTCCTAGTTTTGTATATCAAGTCTATGCTTCCTACATTCAGTCACCATTCACCTTTATGCTCTTATTCGAAGGAATTTGAAACCTGAGTCGGCCATTCCTCAGTTCTCTTGATTTTGCATGTCGGCCATTCCTGGTACTGATACTGGTTTGTGCACTTTATGATCGAGTCCGTCCACATTATACAACCTTGCTGAGTACCTTGTGTTGGATGATGAGGGATGCATTAATTTCATCCTTCCAGCAGATTTCATCCCATAAACTTCAGATCATTTATTCTGGGATAGGAATCTAGAGTCATTTTTGAGTGCCTTGAGACTTGCAGTCATTAGTGGCAGGTTCTCTTACCATCGATAGGTTTTGGGAATACATTAATGTCCCCTGATCTATGGATCCTTTCAAGTGTTCGACCTCAACACATTTATTCACACTTGTTAGTTTGCACTCTAGTACCTTGATTCCCATTTTCATTATTGGTGGGTGATCTCGCGTCTGTTAACGATATACATCAATGACCGGTAATCAGATGATGGACTACTATGTTCGACCTTGATACCTCTATTTGCATAGTAGGACATGTACTCATAGTGGATTGTGTAGAATACCTTCCAGATTGGTGGCATTTCATATATGCTACCTCCTTGATTATGCCAGCGTTCATGAGATTTCAGCTCTCATGACTTGATTCCAGTGTATGTCATATATTTCCAGCCATTATGGAGATCTTGATCCATTATATATCTTCAGATTTCGTGGAGATCATGATCCTTTGTATATCTTCATCATTAAGATTCTGATCTCTCTATATTGTACGTGGCGATTACCACACATGTCATATTTTGTATCATGCCTATTCATGGCCATTGTACTCTTATGTATCCGGGACTACTATATCTACTTGTAGTTATGTGTAGAGTTTGATCATTGTATTGTACTATTGGATGGCTGGTTCTTCCACCTGGTTCTTCATCACTCCACTTCTGGGATGGACTTATAATGTATTTCGGCCATCGTATCACCCCTTTGACCTCACACATTAGGGGGCATCTGTTACAGCTGATTTCACCGTACATGGTGGATCACACCTTAATGGCCTTCCCTATCCCTCTGCAGACTCTTTAGACCCCATGGGCCATTTTTGTACCTTTGATGTTTCCAAGATCATCCCTAAAAACATGTCTTATTTATTATACGCGACTTTTAAACTTGTTGTCACATATATACACGGATTTGACCCTCAATCCTGCGTACACCAGGATGTGTGCAAAAGGCCAAATAGTTTTGGAGTTTTCCTTGATGTGGATCTGAATCACTTGTCTCTTGGCCTTCTATATGCCTTGATATCACTCGGGTTTGACCTTCCATTACCCCATTGAAGCACTACATAAGGAACCCTTTGGATACATTGAAGGGGGAGGAATTGAAGAGCAAGAAAACTATAGTCCATTATTGCTGGAGCTTATACTTGAGTCTGCATCCCTTTGTCCCTTAGAGCACTTTGTGTTATTCCCAAGCTTGCCTTTGCTTGTGAGCTTGCTATCGAGAGATGGAGGATTGAAGTGGTGGAGGCCCAGGTGGAGGACTCAGTTTCTCTGATTCGCAGACGTGCTGACAGAGGTTGTCACTATTGTAATATGTGTTTTATATTAATAGAAATATCTTTTCCTGTCCAATAATCTGTATTTAAATGAGTATTGAATCCATGGATTCTTTTAAATGCTTATATGTTATTGATTATATATGCTAGAGTAGGTCTAACAAAATTATATATAGTAGGTTTGTCTTGTTTGTTGAATGTTGAGAGAGCAAATTACTTATACAAGCGAGAGTGGAAAAGCTCAACGAGGATCTACATCTACTATTTGGAATAAGGTATGTATCGAGATCCTTTAGTGTTAGATGTTTGTTTTCTCTTGCACATAGGAAATGATTGATTTCTATGGTTACTCTCTCTGTTGTGGTACCCCAAGCCATAGGAAGTTTTCTCCATAACAAAGGGCATGGTGAAATGAATATGCTTGATTTGAGGTTGATGAGTTTTCCAAATTCAAGAAGAAATGGTTCTTGCTACTGATATAGTCCATAGAATCACTTAGATTTCCTATAAAAAAAAATTGATGCACATGTTTGTCCTCAAATTTAGCCCAAAATTAGATCATTGTTGATTAGGGGGTCAAATAGGGCAGAGAATTGATTTTAGGGCCTAGTATGTACCCAACAACATGGATTTATTTCTGAAATATCGACGTTTTACTACTGATACTCATTCTCAGAAGTGCCCAGGTCTGAGTTTTATCCACTTTACCATCTTGTCAAAATTGTACCCAGAACACACTAAAACTTGGATTTGGTTGATTTATGGTTTTTGGAAGGCTGGGACATATTTTTTCTATTGTTGTTTGAGGTTAAAAACTACCAAAATTGACCAAAAATATCCCAGATCAATTAATTAGGTTGTTAGGAGGATCAACATATGTCAAGGTCATCAAGGAATGTTCCTAGGACTCATTTTGATTGTTGTATGAGGATTAGACAGAAAAACATGCCAATGTTTTCTTTAACCATTCCAAACTATGTCAAACTCCATTATATTGTCCAAGACTAATGGGACTTCCTTTCAACCCATCTAACTCATATAGAGTGCCATCAACTAGTAAATAGCATATTAAATGGTATACGTCATCCTCTTTATCAACCACTTTCTTTTCATCGAAGAGAAAAGGATATGGTCTAGATAAATTGTTGTGAGCAGCATGAATGGCTTCACTATTGTTGATAGAAATCCTTTCATATTTGAGAATTCGGGGCCAATTACATCATGTACTAATATTCCTTTGTATATATAGAAATATTGTAATAATTCACATAAAAAACTCATAATTGAGACATTGACAAAAACCCTGCCCAAATATCGAAGCTTAATACATCCAGAAAATATGTCTATTTCTCAAAAAATGACTGTAAATGGAAGTACTTTGCTAATTATTTTAAACAGATTCTGACTAGACTATAATGATCGACTAAATGCTTGTCATAAGCTATCTATAAAAACATTTTTTTGTTCTGAGAAACCCTAGTTAGTATACCACTTGGCTTCACTTGTCCATGATATCAGATATAGCTTGCCCAACTGGAATAATTTACAAATTATTTTTGAAATATTTGAACATAACTTGTCTACATTTAAAACTAAATTAAAGGTGTACCAAATTTTCAATTTCGCAACAATTTTACTGAGAAATTGCAAGCAAACAACAGAAACAAGCAAACATATTAGAAGAAACTATATAAGGGAAAACCCAATCTAGAAAAAACCTTGCATGGAAGTGCACTGTTCCATAAGCTAATACAAGGAAAATTGTGAAGATGTGATCTTCAGTGGAAAAGAGGGCTCAGGCACTATGGAAGACAAATTCTTCTTCCTACTTCCTACATGGATCTGCAACAAGCCTCTACTCTAAAGAAAAAAATAAGGCCTCTAAGCTGTTTATTTTCTCCACCAACCAAGAGAGATGAAAGTTTTGTTCTCATGTATGGATGATTATGAAATTCCAAAACTAACATTTTGAATCCCAACAGTCACATCTTGAGATGGTTTGGTGGCTTCAGATACATAGAACCGACTAAATTAAAGAGACTTGACCCTTTATCGATCAATACCTAAGTCATATGTGATGCATATTATACTAAATCAGTCATAATCCAATTAAAGAAGTGTGCTTGGTAGCATATGCCATAGATATTGACAAACACTATATCTTCTATAATGGTAGCAAGCAGAAGAGAACACAATCAACAAATGTTAGCAGATATTCTGATGATAACAAGACATGTTTATAGAAGAGTTCAACAATAAAGTTAACGAAGAAAAAAAATAAGTAGAACTTACAATCGAATTATACATGATTGTCACATGTCCTCACACATCTACTGCTTGAATTATCATTTCCTGCACATTTGGAATGCAAATGCTAACAATTGAGAGTCACAGACTACAACCTCAACCAAGTGAGGATCAAGAATGAACACCTAAATTTATATGATGAACAAAAAGTACATGGAAGTGCATACAAAACTTTCATCCAATTGTACTTTTGCTATAGCAAAAGAATAGGACAGAAACTAAACCTTAGTCAAGAAAGTCCACGTCGAAGCAAGGGTAAATGCACTCCAAATAGGAGGGTTGTAGTTTGCAGTGTAAGATGCCACAAATTTCCATGCATGTATTTTCATTCAAAAGTGTGACAAAAAACATAAGTGAGTCAATACATATAACTAATCTTAGTTTATATCTCAAAAAACTTGCATATCAAGACAATGAGACAAGTATTTCAATGAGCAAAAATATTGCTTAAGATATAAGAGCCTCAAGATATAAAAACATCATGCACCCAAGTGTAATTGGCATAAAATTAACAAAAGTTCTTCATCAAAAAAGGGTAAAAGTAAAACATAGTATACAACTAATAACAAACAACAAAATTAGGGCTTGGAAAATTAAATAGATTTACCTGAAATTCTGGAAATCAAAGAACTGTCTTCTATTTGGTAGAAATTACACATAAACATTCGGCCCTCTTCTTCAGCAAACAATGTGCCTCCTCTCATGTTGCTCCTCCTTCAAGTTCTGTGATTATTAGAGAAGAGGCCATCACAATCCTCTCCTCCCAGAAGTGCTCTGATAATTGAATAATGACCGGTACTCAAACTAAAATCATGTGCTTAAAATATATTATTTATGTGCAATAAAGTCCATAAATGTACATTATTATTATTATTATATCTAGAAACTAATTTAGACAATATTGTCCTTGATCGGTTTAAAAATTTAACCATGTCAAGGATCTTGCATAATTTGAATGAATTTCCTTTATAATTATTATTCATCAAGCCTATTATCACCATTGAATCTCTCAATGGTAAATACATTGCAAGGACTTGACACCAATAGATTTACCTAAATTGTAAAGCTTTGGGAGTTTTTGATGCCTCAGAAAAAATATGACCATGTGAACCCAATTCCCAAGGAGAAGAAAAAACTAGCCCTCCTTGTCAAAAAAGATCTCCTTGCCGTGACTCTCCCATGATTTCCTTTTTTCCGGACAAATAATTTCATTCTTGTTAAGGATCTTGCATAATTTGAATGAATTGATTCAATAATTCTTATTCATAAATCCTATTATCACCACTAAATTCCTTAATACATTGTTAAGGATTGAACCCATTTTATCTTTAACTAATTGTAAGGCTTTAAGATTTGCTGACACCTTACCTTAGCTTCCTGGTCACAAAGGAGCTCCCTTCCCTAACCCTCCCCAGGTTTTCTTTTCTTTTGAATAGCTGATGAGTCAAAGGAAATGTTGAAAATGCAAAAAGATACATCTATTCAAATGCATTATGAGACTTTTTCCAAGAAACATGATATTAAGAGGAAAATACATAGGTAGGAAAACTAGCAAAAGACACATGGGGTAGGTGAGAATAAGAAAAATCCTGCTACATCCCTTATATCATCTGGTAAGAAAGACAGGAAGATGCTCAATTTAGTTCAGGTTGGGATTAAAAAGCACAGTTCATTATCGACATCTAAATCCAACAATATGAGGTCCATACTAAAGATAAAGAAGCGTACATGCCATTTTGAGGACCATTTGAGGTATGATGTTGCTGGTGCAGTGTCTACAAGCCATTTTGAGAACCATTTGAGGTCTGATGTTTCTCCTGCAGTATATTTAATAACTGAGCCATAGTTGAAGACAACAAAGAGAGATTTTAAAAGGTCATAAGAGAGTGAAAGCAATATTCATAATGACGGAGACACTATTTTGAATTTTTCTTCTTATCTTGAAGAAATTAGGATACAGTCACTAGATACATGCATTATTTCAGAGTAGACCGTGAGTGAAAAGCAGTTTGGTCAAAAAAGGAAAAGCATGGAAAAAGAAATTAGAGTTTCTTGATTAGTGCTTGAAAGTGAGTTCCTAGATCATAGAAAAATAGTGACAGACAACATTGTCAGCAATTTTGAATCTTTTATTACTGTCTGTTACCACAATGTAGACAAGTCTTGTACATATCAAACCAAAAAAAATACCCAAGGTCTGGAAAAGCCATGAGTTTCACCTCCTAAACATGCACATCTAAGGTATTCGACAATAAACTATACCGAAAGAGAGGAAAATAGAATGTAGGATAGATAGAATTACAAATAAACTATATGATATTGAAAAAATTGTGGCCAACATTTTCAAATAAATTTCCAAGTAAAGTTTATCCATAAATGAAGACATGAAAAAGGAATACTATATACATATTCCTATAGAAAAGCATTAGATGCTGGGATTTTACAAGCTAAGCCTCTAAATCAGTTCTTATAGATATATAAAGAAACACATTAGGAATGGACAATTTTGCTTAGATGATTAGGGTTTTTGGGTATGGTATGAATTTTAGATATGGAGCCTATTCCCTGCATTAACTTGTCTTTTCAAATTCATTGTTGGCCTAGCTGGACCTGACAAACCATGGCATTCATCATAATGTCTAGGTCGTCGCCCTAAAAAATCATTGTCATTATTGTGGAAAGTTATAGGATAGTGGAAGGGAGAGGCAATGGCTATGCCAGAGGCACCACAAATGTTTGTATCCAGAATTCAACATGGTAATTATGAAACTGATAGCTATGTTACTATAGAAAACCCAGTTGATCACCATGATATTGTGTGTATGCTTATATGGAAGAAACCCTGCTAGGGTATTTTACAGAGCGGAACATCCAAATTCTAGCGCTCATATACAAATGAAGCATCTAGACTTGATGATAAAAATCGTTTGGGAGGCGGATGTGATGAATATTCTGGGAAATTCTTGATCCATCAGCGTAGCTCCTCAAAATGCTGAAATATAAACCCATATAATTTTTCAGCAATTATCATACAAACTCAAGGAAGCCAACATAACACAAAATCAGAGTACCATGACAGTTAATTTCTTGATTCAACAACAAAAACAATTCAGTTATAGCTGAAATCTTATACAAGAAAAGAGCATCAATCTCTACTCTTCAAAACAATGTTTTTAAACAACGTAGAAAATATGGAAGAACTAATAACAATGATTTTAAATACAATACCTTATTTTAATTGGCCATGTACAGTTCTCGTTATGTGCCACAGAGATAGAATAAATAACAATGGTTTCAAAATCACTATTAACAAAGTTTTCTCCCATGCAAATGAATTTCCATGAATATCTTTCGTATTTAAATTGCATTCATGATTTTTTTTAACAAAATTATTTATCTTTGAATATAATGCGCATTGCTAGACATTAAGTTCACAAACACAACAAATCCAATTATGGCTTTTTTCATCTTAGATAGTTCTTTCTGTTTTTAATGGTACCATGTACTAATAAGTTGAAGGTGCATAGTACACTCTACCAAGTAGTCTTCCATTGTTTCATACTCAATTGTCCCATTGACAAGCAGTCTTCCTCCAAAAATATTTCTGTTGTACTCAATAGTGCTATTGACAACTTAAAATAATGTCTCCCTTTGTTGTTCATCCCAATTCCCATTACCCTGTACAAGACATTAACTTTTAAGTAAAAGACAATTTCATACTTACCTTGCATTGTAGTTTCTGAGATGGTAAAGATGCAACCAAGTGAGAGCTCACAATTAGTTGTTCCAGAACTGCAGACAACAACAGTTGATGAACGTGCCAGGGTTTATATGAATGTAATAATAGAAATAAAAATTATATCAGGAAATAAATATATTCCAAAATTCAAGTAATAACAATGAGAAATTTCTTACAGAAAGATCTGACAGAAAATGTGCTTCTTGTATCACCCAAAACTAACTGTTAAAGTGCCCAATTTTTTTTTATGTCAAATGGAAACTACTGGCTTCCTATCAGCTCTGTTGATAACATCCATATGAATGTCCACTACTAAAGGAAATGGAAAGTAGTTTTGGAACATAAAAGAGAAGAATTGGAATTAATGCCCAAAAATGTGATATATGGTGTATTATCTAATTGGCGTGGAATGGTTGGATGAATCTAGGAGTGAATGAATGCTAAGCATAAGTGTTTCTCAGCTCAAATATACCTGCATTAAGGATCGACTATTCCTCTGTATTTAACATGTTCTCTCTATTATACAGGATGTGAACCCTACAACCGAAATGGATTCCTTGCATGGGATAGTGTTTGAAGGATCAAATGCAAGTCCGCTCTGGTGCTATCTTAAAGCATTTCCCAAAAGAAGGATGTTTATTTTCTTTTAATAAAAATATAAAAAAAGCAATACAATGGAGTCTGGTTTTAATGGGAACATTAAAGAGCAGAATCAGTGGAGTGTTTCATTTGAAAACACACGAAGAGAAATAAATTCCTTGGCATGATGGCGGAGAGGAGTTGTTTCCATGATTAACAGTTTGGGTTTGCAATAATATATCCCTTTTTGGAACTAAGTTTTATGTGAGACATTGCCTCTAGATTCACGTGAGATTGATATAAAACCCGTAAGACATAAAATATGAAACTAGGTTTTAGCTTTTCCAACTAAAAAATAAAATTAGGTACCTCGAGGATTACTTTACTTAGGACCCTAAAAGTCCAAGGGTTTGTCAAGAATACTAAGACAGTAGTTTCCATCAACTTATGAAGCATTGTTAATTTCATAATTGTAGCAGTACTGAAATTTCTGCAACATCAAGTTTTCAATTCATGGTTAAGAATGGTGTCAGCAAGACAAGAATCCATATAATGCTTCTCTAGTAAATTAGTTACAAAGCTATGTTACACTCTATATGGAACTTGAAATTTTTTTATAATAGCATGTTTTATTGGAGGATAAATGGTTATCAAATTCCCCTATTTCATAGGATAAGTGGGACATGAAGAATTTGAGGTATTGAACTTCTACAATCACTTTGACTATTTTTGGAGTTAGGTTACATGAAGAAAGGTGTGAAGTAGACATGAGGAAAGGATAATAGACATAATTATATGGTGGGTTAGTTGGAAATTATTGTAGCATGGAGGAAGAGTATTTCGGCAGCCCTATGAGCCATAATTCAATCTAGGTGGAGCAAGAAGCTTTATAGAGGATTCATCACTCATATGCTTCTTTAATTTTAACAACTCTTTCTTCCTATTATTTTTCTATAACCTATTGGGTAGTTTTCTCTTTATATTCATAGTTATAATAGAGGGCATATTGTGGTGCAAATAGCCTACTTTGATTGGTGGGTATGTAGTAGCTTTGAACATTTATATGAGCCTTATGTTATACCATATTATTCTGCATTTTTGTGACATAAGCCCACACCATACTTGAATTTGTCAAATATTTCTGGACATGTTTTCTACAGTTCTTGATATCTGAAATTGACTTGGTTCATGTGGAAAATATTTGTGCATTTGTTGAATGTGTGTTGAATATAATTGGAATTGACATGTGTTTCACGAATGAGTTTAACCGTGGATTCATTTTCTAATGCCAAACACTATTTCTTTATTATCAATGAATACTGAATCCCTCCATATCTCTTTAGTGATTATGATATTTATGTTTTTATTCAAAATCACTTGTTGATATTTGATTGTTCTTATTTAAATCTATTTTGTATATTTCCCTCAATCAAATTTATGTTTCTTAACATGGGATACAGATGCTCAATGGAAAGGTAATGGTATAAAGATTTGAATTTTGTTTTATGTGCCTAGCCTATATTATTCCACTGTATTTATATTCTTTCTACCAATCTTTAAATATAGCACCGAAGTTCAAAGAAGTAAGTTGTCGTTGAAGTAACAGTGGGTAGCTAGCCATACAAATATTTAAGAATTAACCAATCAAGTAGTTCCCATATTACATAGACATTGATATGTGATATAATAATGTATTTTAATATCCACTAGCTATTAATTACAACCAATATGATCTCCACCACAAGTTGCACAGGCATCAACTTGATATATACATAGTATAAAATTTCAAAAAAAACAAGGAATAAATTGAAGGATAATGTTGACTTTGTACTCCTCGATAAGAAAATTTGAGTATTTTAATTGATCTTTAAAATATCTAACAATGTTAGACTATGGAGGATGTACAAGGCATACTGAATATGATAGAGCAATATAAGTTGACTTGGTTGTCTAGGGTAAAAACTTTAGTTCAGTTTATAAAAGGAAAATCTATTGGTCGATGAGTCTCGCACACATAAAAAAATTGGTTGAATGCATGTGAATGATGATAATGATTCCCCTAGTAGTTTATAAGGTTAATAAATTCTTGGATGAGAGAATATCATTATGATTTCCAAATTTCTCTGCTGGAAACTATGAACCAACAAAGAAGGAAAGCTCATGTACAAAGGTGACCCAATTGAGGGAAAATTCCATTTGGATTTTTGTAGTATAATTGGATCATAATTAATGGAATCCAAGTAGAAATAATTTAGTTATCATAGTTGTAGAATATATTAGAGGATATATCAGTATAGGGTAGATAGAAAATCACTACCGATAGATCTGGTCTAATTTGAGTAGTCAGATTCAAACCCACCACTGAAAAATTACCCCTAATCAAATTTATGTCAGATTCAAACAAGTAAATTGACGAAAGTTAAAATTCAGTGTAGCAATATCAATACCTAAACTTACAAACAAATAATCTCTAAACTAGCACACATCACCTAACCAAACCATTCCAACCTATATGAATTCCAGTACAAAATATTAAAACATAATCAATAAAACACTTATATTTTCGCACCTGAAATGAAGCTTGATAAATCAGATCATTACAACATCTACGAAATCTAGTGCAGAATATTGAACAAAGACAATTAAAACATACATCGCTACAAAACCTGATAAGAATCTTGATCCTCCTAAACTACCAACATGCATTAGAGGAAATTTGAGGTCTAAAATGGGCCTCCTAAGGAAAATAATAAAATAATAGTTAAAGTAATAAAATAATAGTTATTAATTTTGGAGGAAGAATGAAAAAAACTACTTTTTTTGTTTGTATTTTCGACATATCTCCCTGTGTTTTTACTCAAATTCTGAGCAGTAGAGCTTGTTAGATGCGGAATTTAATTCCACATCCAGCGAGTACCCATAGTGCATACTTTTGATAGACTTTGCTACCCCAAAAACAAGAAACACCTGAAAAAATGTGATGATGACATCATCATCACATTTTATGAGGTATTTCTTTTTTTGGGGGTAGTGAGGTCTGTCAAAAGTATACAGTGTGGGTACTTGTTGGATGTAGAATTAAATTTTGCATCCAACGAGCTCTCTCACTCAGAATTAGAGTAAAAACACAAGGAGATATGTCGAAAATACGAACAAAAAAATAGTTTTCTTTTATGACAAATATGTCAATTGAACCACTATGGTTGACTCATTTTATTAAAATTCTATTGGTTCTTGAATTCCAACTCACAAAATTTATTGTTGGCGTGTTTTCTTATAAGGCCCATTTTAGACCCCAAATTTCCTCTAATGGATCTCTGCAAGATTACATTAACATAACGTGCTTAGGCAGATGTCAGCCCAGCCACCCTCTCTCTTCACACAACATTGCTTAAAAAAATAAGGAAAACCCTCTAATTTTAGGTAGTTCTCGATCTGGGATAGCTTAGTTCAATCAATCAAAAGAAGACTCAAATAGATATATTAAACTCCTCTACCTTGGCACCTCATGAACCATTCCACCATGGAAAACACCCATCGTTACACAGAAACGAAAATCGTACCACAGTGAACCAACCCACAGTGCAACCTCAAGCCACCCCAGATACTTTCATTCTGCATCTCAAAGTATTTATTGCACAAGGAACTTTTCAAGATACCTATGAAAAATCCCCATTTTGGTTTAAAACATTGGAACCAATTGTTGAAAATAAACAATTGTGTGACAACTATGAAAACAATTAGGACTTTGATGAGCACAATCACAAATGGATAAGACCATGATGATCATAATTTTGTAAACATCTGATGGAGAACTAAATTTGTATGCAGCTGATGCAGACCTAAATTCATAAGTAGCTGCTACAGACCTCCTAAGCAACAGTGAAAATGTGGGTGCCTAATTCAATTTGGTTTAAAAATGTTACCCTAGAGTCAAACTGTCCTGTAACTTATTTTAAGAATCTTAGAGCTGTCCCATGAATATTTTCACAGTCATTCCATGATTTTTTTCATAGCATTTAATGCCTATGCCCCAAAACCAAATTGGGATTTCCGAAGGCCTCTTGGAAAGATCCTTGGATTGTAAACACTTCTATACACACAATCAAAGTCTCTGGGGTTTCTCATCATTTGCTCTAAATTTCAATTGTTGTTATGTTGTTGCATGACATTTTGCTAACCATATTTTGCTAGGTGAAACTTCCACCATTCCTTCATACCTATCAATTGTTTTACAAATTCAAAATGAATTTCCTATGGGACACCTCAACTTATCATACCAAAACATTCCTAGGATTGTAAGACTAATCAATGAACTCTTGGTATCTGAACCCGTTTTGAAACAAAACTATCGTTCAACTCAGCCAATTCTAGGCTTGTAGAACTAGTCACTGGACTCCTAGTATCTAAACCAGTTATGAAACAAAAACTATTATTAACCTGAGCCCTCTTTTACCATGTGCATACTCGACCAAATTTTCGACATGTAATATCTCTCCCTACTAAAATGGATTTATCTCCCTAATGAAACATGTACAATTATGAATATTTGTTCCCATTAGTGAATTCGGTTTCTTTCCTAGCTAAATTTTTTAGAAATGAACAACATACCAAAGAGAGAAGGAAACAAAAATACCCTTTAAAATTCACTGCAATGTCACCTTAGACCTACATAAATTAGAAATAAAAATAGAGAATCATTTCTGAGCAGCAACATATAAAAAAAGAACATACCATACCCTAGGAGAGTCCTTTCCAATCCTAGCATCTTGGCTTATCTCCATACTTCCAAACCAAAGCCATGGCCACCATCAAAACATTCTTCTCCAACATTGCAAACCCACGAAAACCACAAAAACGTTCTCCTCCATACTAACAAACCAAAGACATGGCCACCGTCAAAACGTTCTCCTCCAACACTACAAACCAACGAAAATCCATACTGCCACGAAACCAAAGCCATGACCATGAAAAATTTCTCACAATTTTGTCCCTTACCTACTTTGACAACTGAATGTAGCACTGCTGGAAGGAGGTACATTCCTTTGGAAGGGTAGTAGATTGGAAAACTGGAATTATGTCTTCTTTCCAAAATAACCCCTTATACTCTTTCTTCAAATTAACAAAGGGGTTACTAGATTTGTTGTGCCAAATGTATGGCAGCCATGTTTTCACTACCAACCCCAAGCAGTCCCAGATCACCTTGACACACCATCCTGCCCACATATCGTCATAGCAACCAACAGGATAGCCATAACCCATCAAACCAAAATACATTGCAGGGCCAATCAAGTCCCGATTGATGGCCAAATTTATCCCACACATGGGGAAAAGAGTACCCTTTGGAAACTAATCATATCATTTATTCTTCAACAATGCGGGGTTCTTTAGTTACTTATTCAATTTGATGGAGAATCTGAGAGGGCCTTCTTTGGCATATCTAGATTCGATTCTAGAGCGACTCCCTCTACCTGCCTGTAGATAGATACAACCTACCTTCGTGAACGTTTGAGCAACTTGATTTGGATCATCATAGATAGGATACCGAGAAAGATGGTATACTAAAACTAACACATTAGTTGAACTTACTAACACTAATATGGGGTCTTCCTACTTGAAAAATGCTTCTTGGAAGGTTGCACTAACCTCCCTCTGCATTTTGAATGCAATGGAAGAGGAATTGTCAAAATTGCATAAACATACCTAGTTTTGCGTTCCAAGGGATTGAAAAGCTAAGTGGGGGCATCATAGTCAGGAATATTCATCCAAATACCATGAGAAACTGCAGTGGGTGAGAAACTTCCATGAAACCAAAGCCATGGCCACGAGAAAATTCTCCTCCATACTGCCAAACCAAAGCCATGGCCACCATCAAAAAATTTTCCTCCAACACTATAAACCCATGAAACATTTCTCCTCCATATTGCCAAACCAAATCCATGGACACCATCAAAATGTTCTCCTCCAACAATCCAAACCAACGAAAACCCTGTGCATTCATTCACCCTCCGCAAAAAAACCATTCGTATTATGGGAACAATTTTTAATAAAAAATCCCTCAAGCTATTGGGGTATTTATATAATAAATAATATAAGCCCTTATACCCTTATTATATGGTCAATATATTGTTTTGAATTTATTTTTTAACCCCCAATATGAACTAATGTATTATAATATTGGTCCGTCAATGATGCCCCTGTGCCTTGGAAGAGGAGGACGATGTTATTAGGAATTCCCAACCCCTGACACTGCTTGTTCCTCTGCAATGTAAAACAAAACTAAAGAACAGAAAGACACAACAACATAACCTTTCCTTGAATAATCAAATCAATTAACATAAAACTATTATATCTCAACCTCAGATCTGTTTGTCTTCTCTCTGGAAAGTCCCTGCAATGATCCAATACCTGTAAAATAGATCACAAGATGAACAAAAAGAAATGAGAGCATCATGATAATTGAATATCCATATTGGTGATCAAGGAGTCCAATAATATTTAATCACAAACACAACAATCAAATATAGTAAAGGGAAATGTATTTTTATTAATATATGGATGAGAAAGAAGTACAACCAAAATCCTTAATGTTTATGGCTTCTGTCTTAACAAGAATGTCTACAATCTCCTATGAAGACCTCTCCAGCTACAAGCTACCTCTACTTTGCCTCTGAATCAAACTTCAAACAAGCAGCATAAGGATGATTTTTCTGGCCTCCCCCACTCTCCTCATGAGGGATTCATTTATAGATCAAGAACCCATAGGATGACTTGACAAAAGGATATAATGAGATCCCTATATATGAGGGAGGCGAATGCCACCTCTCCGAAGCATATAGGAACTAATTCCACGAAGGATCCCGTACGAAATCTTCTAGAAACATCTTTTTTTCCTTTGAACTGACCATTGACGCTTTTAGCTAAACTAGATAGAGCACCAAACTCGGTTTTTTTCCAAAAAAATAGGGAAATCAGTGCCTTTTTCTCAACTAGGACAGGTGTCACCGACGCTCTGTGGAAAATATGAAAGAGTGCAGTCCCTTCTAGGTCAGGGAAAAAAATGGTCAAGATGACCCAGATCAGGCTTTCTGGGAGGTTGACAGGTAACAAGAAATTCTTCTGAAGGATGACTAAGCAGTGTGAGATTTTCATGTGCAATAGAATTCCCCCCAAAGTATGAAGTTAGAAGGAAGTGATAGGTTAAATACTTTGCAAGTTTTTCATCTGATACAAAGGAAAAGAGAGATAGACTTATAGAGGACCAGTAACTAACTTTATCCAACTCAATCATAGCTGCGGACCAATACACTACAAATCTATGAAGACAACTATGTCATGGCTACCAATAATACACTGTAGATCCATGAATGACTGCTATAAGAGGTAGAACATAGCTATGAGATATACAAGGTAGATCTATGCCTCTCGACTTCATATATAAAACATAGCGACCAAACATATAATGTGGATTCGTGTCATGATTCTAAATGATCTCCAAATGAAACCTGAGCATAGGCAATGATTATGAGAAATCCTAACCACTCATGGTCTTCATTCTGGTCTCCAAACGATACGAATCTAATCATGTGATTACAATGTCTTGATGTCGAACATGATAGAAACCACTTTATTACCAATCAATGACATAAACTATTAACAAGTGAGAGGGTGATCATCATTGATGTCAATGATCCCCAAGGTATCTCAATACATACCACCTAATGTGAATAAAGGACTTGAAGTAGAACATTCAATGAGATATTTCAATCAAGATCCAATGATGTAAACTCATGTCAAAAGCGAGATAACCTGCCATTGAGGCATGGAGGCCCAAGGTACTGTCTAGGTTTCTGGGTCTAATTCCTGGATAATGATTTGAAGTTGACAAGAATAGACTTGTCACATGAGGGGCATGATGATTCCCACATCAGTGACACGAAACTAGGAACAAAATCTGATTTGGAATGATAGAACTGACTCATCTTGTATGAAAGGAAAAAAAGTATTACTAGACACATGACAAGAATTTGTTAATAGAAATCAAGTGTCAACCTATACAACTATACCATTTGAAGGACCAATCCTAGAGGTTCCTGAGAGTTTTGACCAACTTTTTTGCCAAAATCCAACATAAAATGTCAATAAACTAAACGAATTATTTAAAAGTTGTTTAGCGCTAATCCAAAATAAAGATGTTGCATCATAATTGATAGCTTTAATAGAAGAACCTCAAGAATATGCATGAGAAGAAAGGAGTGTTAATCATATTGGGAAAAGATTGAAGATCGGTGTAGAAGTGAGAATGACTTCTCAAATAGGAGATTATGACATGGACTATATTATTCTAGATTTGGACTCCGATGTGAACATTATTACTAGGAGAGCATGGGAGAGTGTGGGAAAATTGAGACTAGTATGGTCTCCTCTCTATCTCAGACTAGAAAATCAGTCATAAGTTTTACCCATTGGTCGACCGACTCAAGTTCTTGTCAAGATAGAAGGAATTCACACTTATGAATACTTTGAGGTGATTGACATTATTGATTATGCGAATTCGTATCCCGTGCTTTTGGGGATCGATTGCGACATTGATAACCAAACTATTATTAATTTCAAGAAACATATTCTAACATTTGAAGATGAATAACTGAGGGTGTTTGCACTATTTGATCCTCTAAAAGCCTAGAGGTATGTCAAGAAGGTGCATAGTGAAGGGAAAGGGAGATATCTAGAACATATATATAACATTACTTCTCCAATGGATTATTATGTGAATCCAATTCACAATGGAAAGCTCATTCACAAAGCGTTAGTTTCTGCACATCAGATTCTGGAGAAGCTATAGAGAATTGGAATAATGGATTGCATGAAGTATCGATGAAATGATGCACAAGAATTACACAATCAATATGATAGGTAGGTAGCGAGGTATTTGATCTACCTACATATGAAGGTTTACCTAACCTAAAATATTTTCTAACCGAATTTGAAGAAAAAGTCACTAAACCTCAGTGCTTGTCATATCTAGATTTCACATTAAAAGCTACATCTGCAAGATGGTGGGTCACACATAAAAAGTCTATCTTAGAATGGTCTCAATGCCAAATACTGATGGAAATCCAAATTGAAGAGAAGGTGATATACACTAGCCATAAATACATAGGATTAACTATCATGTCAAGCATATTGTGCATTGTCGTGCAACATGGGAGGTATGTCTATGACAAGAATAGATCCACGAGTTCATACACATACTAGACATCATACCAAGGAACTGGTACACGTTGGTCGAGCTATGACAAGGAATGGTTCAACGAGAAGAACTAGCTTCTAGTTTGACATACACATTTGAATTTGTTGATGATCATCCATCGATCGATGCTGCCACTATAAAAAAATACCCTTTGGGGGGCAATTTTGGCTTGCGACAGTTTTTCCAACCACCCCCCCACCCCTAAAAATACAATTTAGGCCTTTGGGGGCGGTTCTTAAAAGCCCCCCTCAAAATTCCCAAAACTAGAATTTTGGGGGTGGATTTTCAACAACCCCCCCTTAAAAGTGCAATTCTCAGGACTTTTGGGGGCGGTTTTTGAACCCTCCCCCAAAATTCCAATTCTCAATACTTTTGGGGGCGGTTTCTTAACCTTCCCCCTAAAATTCCAATTCTCAAAACTTTTGGGGGCAGTTTTGAACCCCACCCCCAAAATTATAATTATTAGGACTTTTGGGGGGTCTCTCTGAAAGACCCCCCCCTAAAGGTGGCTTGCGGCAGTTTTTCTAAGCCCCCCCCCAATTTTTTTTTAAGGTTTTTGGGGGCGGTCCTTAATAACCCCCCTCAAAAGTCTAATTCTTGGGACTTTTTTTTTGGGGGGGGGGGGGGGGGGGGAGGGGAGTTTAGAAACACTCCCCCTAAATGTGGCTTGCGACGGTTTTGCTAAACCCCCCTAAAAGTGTTTTAAGGTATTTGGGGGTGGTCATTAAAAATCCCCCTCAAAAGTATAATTCTTAGGAATTTGAATGGGGGGTTGTAGAAATACCCCCCTAAAGGTGTCTTGCGACGGTTTTGCTAAATCCCCCCCCAAATTTTTTTAAGGTATTTGGGGGTGGTCATTAAAAACCCTGCTCAAAAGTCTAATTATGAGGACTTTTGGGGAGGGTTTTAGAAAGAAACCCCCTAAAGGTGTCTTGCAGCCATTTTTCTAACTACGCCACCCCCCCCCTAAAAGAAAAGTTTTCAAAGGTATTTGGGGGTAGTCCTTAAAAACCTCCCTCAAAAGTCTAATTCTTAGTACTTTTCGGGCATGGAGGGGGGGGGGGGGGGGGTGTAGAAAGAACCTGCCTAAAGGTGGCTTTCGATGGTTATGCTAAACCCCCCAATATTTTTTTAATGTATTTGGGGGTGGTGCTTAAATATCCCCCTTAGAAGTCTAATTCTGAGGACTTTTACGGGTGGTTTTAGAAAGGCCCCCCCTAAAGGTGTCTTGTATTTGTTCTGCTAAACCCCCCCAAAAAAAATTTTTAGGGTNAAAAATTTTTAGGGTATTTGGGGGAGATCCTTAAAAAACCCCCTCAAAATTCTTGATAATTTGACATTCGGGGGTGGTTTTTAACCCCCCCACCCCCCCCCATCTGAAAAAAAACTCGCACGATGGATAGTTTTCCTTAGCGTCGCGAAATGTTGTAGGGCCCTTGTTGTTAGGAATTATGCAATCGGTGTGGACACTATTTTTTCCTCTGCCTTGCAAGTCACAAGAACAGAACAAAAAGACAAAATAGTATATCCTTTCCTTAAGTAATCAATTTAAACAACATGAAATAAAATATACCTCAGGACTAGATCTCTTTGTCTTTGCTCCAAAATCCCTTGCAATGGTTCAATACCTACAAAATAGATCAAAATACAAAAAAACAAGATAAGAGCATCATGATAGATTAATTACTGATATCAATGACCAAGGAATCTGATAATATTCAATTGAGATTAACAAGACATCAAATATAGGAAAGGAGAACACTTTTGTATTAAAAATAATAGGAGAAAGTTACAACCAAACCTTGATGTTGATGGCTCCAACCTCTATAATAAATATACAATCCTTCACAATGATGACCATATCTCCACATAAAATCCAACTCTACTTTTCCTCTAACTCAGAATTCAATCCAACAACATAAGGATACTTTATTTTGGCCTCCTGTACTCACATCATGAAGGCTTCATTTATAGGCCCAAAACACACGAGATTGGCTTGGGAATGGATAGGAGGTGATCCAAATAGCTAAGGGAGGAGAATTCCACCTGTCCCAAGAAAATAGGAACTGAATCCACAAAGGCTTCCTCACAGAAGCTTCTAGATCCTATTTTTTCCCTTATTTGGCCTATCGGTGCATGAAGCAGAAGAGGTAAAAGCACCAACCTAATTTATTTCTGAACAAAAGGCTGGTAGACACTCCTTGCTCCACTTTTGATGCCACCATCGAAGCTCTATGAAAACAGGGTAAAGCTGTCATCCCTCCAAAATATGGAAAAAAGGGCTAACCAAGGTGTCTCGGGTTAGGTTTTCTGAAAGGATAACAAGCATGTGGAATTTCCAGGTGCAATGAAATGCCCCCCAAATTATGATGCTAGAAGGAAGTGATAGGTGAAATAGTTTGCAAGATATCCATCTGGTATAGAGGCAATGAGAGATGTGCTCATAACTGACATAGGACTAGTAACTGACTTACCCAACTCAATCATGGTTGCGGATCAATACACTGCAGATCCATGATGATGACCATGTCATGGCTACCAATAATACACTTTAGATCCATGAATGACTGATGTAAGAGGTAGGATATGGCTACGGAACATACAAAGTAGATCCATGTCATCTAACCTCAAAATACGGAACATAGCCACTAAGCATACAACGTGGACCCGTGTCAGGACTCTAAATGATCTCCAAATGCAACTTGAGCATAGGAAACCATAGTGACGAATCCTAACTACTCAAGGTATTCATTCCAATCCGCAACCGATACAATTCTAACCATGTGAAAAGATTTTTTGGCATTGAACATGGTAGAAACCACTTGATTACTATTCATTGATGTAAATTGTTAACAAGTGCGAGGAAAATCATCATTAATGTCAATGATCCCCAAGGTATCTAAGTACATTCTCCCAAGTGTGAATATATTTTTTGAAGTTGAACACTTTATAGAATATTTCAATTAGAGGTCATTGATGAAAAAATATTGTTGAAAGAGAGGAAACCTACCATTGAGGCATGCAGGCTTCAAGGTACTTGACTTGGTTTCAGGTCTAATCCCTGGATGATGAGCTGAAGTCGACAGGAATGGACTTGTCACAGAAGGGCCATGATCATTCCCACATCAATAACACGAAACAATGAACAAGATTTGTTTTGAAGTGATGAAACTGATTAATACATGATTGACTTGATGGATAGGTAAAGTCACTGATGAGTTATTTTTTGGAAGAGATAACCTTTGGAAAAATTGTGGCACGACAAATGACTTGGAAACATTGACTCGACGAGATCAGAACCAGGTGTAATGCAAGGAATATGATGAAGCATTATTTGAATTGACTCAAAGGAGTCATGTGACTCACAAAAGTGGATCGACTCGAAGACAAGCTGAATACCCAATTGTTCAGATATGCAAATGCAGGCAGGTACCATGTTCAAAGGTGGACTGTAGACTGCCATAAATACAAATGAAAATGCATTGCAGACATGTCTGACTTTTCAGTACAAGTGAAGTTACTGATGAATTATGTTTCTGGGAGAGATAACCTTTGAACAATTTGATGGCATGACACATAACTTGGTATCATTGACTTGACGAGAACATAACCAGACGTAATGCAAGGAATATGACAAAGCATTCTTTGAATGGACTCAAAAAAGTGGATCGACTCGAAGACAAGCTGAAAACCCAACTATCCAGATATGCAAATGTAGACAGGTGCCATGTTCAAAAGTGGACTATATAGTACTACCATATAAACAAATGAAAACCATTACCCTTTCCTTTAATTTCCCCACCTCGAAAGGCAAGTGCCTCTTTTCATTTTTACGAGTCCAAAGAGGGTAACAAACACTCATTGAAGCTCATCAAGCGATGAGTCCATTCTCATATTTTTTCACAAACCTGACAAAGGAGGGGTTCGTTTCCCAAAATAGGGTCTTTCATCTTTTGTTTTATGTGTCATATGGAAGCAAAACCATTCGTAATTTCATGTTTAAAGAGTCTGAAATGACTAAGAAGACTCCAAAAAGGGTGTTTTTTTGTAAATAAGGCCAGTCAGTCCGAAAAAGAGATAACCTACCCCCGACTAGTCGACCGTTCTGATTCTTTTACAAGTGTGAACGTAACAAGTTCACTTGGAAATATTTTTGTGTTTTATAGATACCGAAAAAGATCTTAAATATAACTTCTAGACCAGGTTCTTTTTTCATAATCCATTTTTTACGAGTCTAAAAAAGCAAAAAAGTATACTCGACACCTTTCTACTAGATTTTTTAATGAGCATGTAAAAAGTGTAAACAATGCTCAATACTTTTTTGTTCTGCTCTAAGCTCGAAAAAGATAAAAATAGCCCAAAATGTAATCATGACCCCTTATTCACCTGAAAAAACTCAAAAAAACACTATCAAAAGTTGTTTTCCAAAACTATAGAAAAATAAAAATAAAAACCCACTTTTGCCAAAATAATTTGGATTTAAAAAGAAAATAAATTACAATATATTTTTGAAAATTCCAAACATTCTATAAATATAAGGGTAGGTAATTTATTTTTACCGCTTGTTGTTTTACCATTTGGAGAGTTTTGGAAACTAGATTTGGTAGCAAGAGTTCCTCCGACAATTTGGCAAGGGCATTCCACTTCCTTGTCGCTTCATATTCCATACAAGAGGTAAACACTTGGTCTTTTCCTCTTTTGATGCTCAATAGATTTCATTTTCCTCTTTTGCATAATTTAATTACAAATTCCAAAAATGTTTTTTAAATGATTTAAAAGGAAAGATGTAGGATAGATCTCCATTTGCAAGAGTAGGATAGGGTATTTATCATCTCCCTAGAGGTTTTAAGCCACATCAAAGGGAAGAAAATATATTTTTTAAGGGTTCTTGGCCATTGGTATGCGTCCCCGTTGGAGCTCTGTCCACAGCAGGTAGGCACTTGACACTCTACTCGCCACGGGAAAGAGTGCCGTGGTGCTCTGTGCACAAAAGCCAGCAGCACCGCAGGAAGAGAAAGGAGAAAAATAAAACCCTAGGTCACTCAAAAGATTTTTCCCTATTTTCAAACTTGCTTTTTAATTTATGACATCATTTATCTTTTCTTTCTTTTGGACATGATACATTTACTGATTTCAACAATTGGTATATTGCAGGTACACCATGGTCATTTGGAAAGAAAAGGAGCATGATGTCCTAGACGCCCAAGCGGTGAATGACCCAACCAGACATGTGCGGTGATTATTGTGTTTGTGATTAAATATTATTGCACTCCTTGATCACCAATATGGATATTAAATTATCAGGATTCTCTCATTTCTTTTTGTTCATATTGTGATATATTTTACAGGTATTGGATCATTACAGGGACTTTTCGGAGAGAAGACAAATAGATCCGAGGTTGAGATATAATAGTTTTATGTTAATTGATTTAATTATTCAAGGAACAGTTATTCTACTGTGTCTTTTTGTTTTGTAGTTTTGTTTTACATTATAGAGGAACAAGCAGTGTCAGCACTGGTTGAGAATTCTTGATAACAAAACTGGCGAGTATGCTGGGGAATACAAAAGAGAGTCGTCCCTTCTAGGCCAGGGAAACAAATGGTCAAGATGCCCCAGATCAGGCTTTCTGGGAGGTTGACACACAAAAAGAAATTCTTCTGAAGGCTTACTAAGCAGTGTGATATTTTCATGTGCAACAGACGATGAGGTCGTGGACCTGTCTAGTGTTACAATTATGGGGTATTTGGACATTATCAGAGAGATTTCCTATAATTGCAGTTTTGATGTACATACTGCACTGCAATCGATCATACTATCGAGAAATTCCCACAGCTAATCACAATATGGCAGGCCGAGAACGTTCCTCATCTGTAGAATCAGAACTAGTTGCATAATTAAAATCAAATACAAAACTAGAATCAATTGTAGAACCAGGCTTAGAATCAATTTCTACTTTAGAATCAGACTATGAATCAACCCATGAACCCTCCATTGAACCAGAATCCACCGCTGAACCAGAATCTGCCGATGAACCAAACTTAACTGTTGGCAGTTGCAACAATCTCAATAGATCCCATGATAGAGGAGATTGGCATTTCCATCGTCACCCGTGGAGGTGCAACGACTAGAGAGGATGGTCCCCTCCTGCATGTTTGATTGGTTGGGAAGAAGAAAGCATCATTTGATATTGCATCTAAAAAAGAGACATTCTTTGAAGCTTAGGATGCGATTAAAAGAAATCTTAGTAAGTCACATTTCTATGAAATTCCCTCTTGTTTTTATTCTTCACTGGAGAAAATACCATCGCGGTAGCATGGTACCTTGTTGTTGGGTAAAATATTGTCTAGATTAATTCACCTAATATTTAATTATCGACCGGGATTTGTAGGCTTAGAGTTGACACAAAATAGATGTGAAGGTAAAGGGATTCCTAGAGTATCGTGGTAATACTTTGACAAAAAAAAGATCGAAAGATATTTCAAAATGAAAAAATGAGTCAAACTCCTAAGAATTCAACTATCAGGATAATTGAACAGAGTACTAGACCAGAGTGGTATCAATTTATACTACTTTACTCTATAAAGATAAAGATATAGACAGTATTATGACAATGAACTATTCTATATAAGAAGATCTATTTTACTGCTAAATAACTTTAGAGACTGAATGCACAAAGAAGGATTTACAACAACTAGATATGATTTCTAAAAACTATACATGCAACTAATATATGTACATAATGGTTTGAACTAAACTATCTAGTTCCATTCTCCTTGGTTATTTTGAGGATAAGGGTTCATTGTGAGTGGAACAGGAGTAGGAGAAGTGTCAAAGTGACTTTCAAAGGAAGTGAAGAAACTAAAGGGAACCAAATATAAATTAATCTCTACAAAGATATGTAGACTAAGAAACGTCCAATTGCAAGCAATAGTAAACATGATGATGTTTAAGCAAATAACTCCTACTTGCAAAATATAGAATGATAATATAGGAAGGTAGGCATAACTTATAAAAAAATGGAAAACTTAATAAAGATGATTTTAAATCCTATTCTATAGGTTTCTTTGGTAACCTCCTAATTGGAAGGGATAAATCCTACTTGTTATAATCAGTTTACAAGGTACTAATGAATTTCCCTAATATTGACATATCTATCTCTAAACTATATATAAAAAGAAAGGGTGAAATCAATGCAAGCCAAAGATATAATTACAAAGAAATAAAGTAAACCAAAACACATGATATAATTCTTAAACATAAAATGAAAAGAAGGAAAAAATAGGAATAAGACTTAACAGTTATTCTAAACAGTCTCATCTAAGGCTTTTAATAAGAAGCACAACCATTGTCTAACTTATGTTATCAAAACAAAATCGAAAAACTAAAGAAACAAGCTCAAAACAGATTAAAAACGCTCATGGATGAATGAAAGGATGGATAATAGACTGGAACACAGGTCTAGATGACAAGAAGAACAAGTTTTCTGAATGAAAGTCTACACCCAAAAAACACTAAAATGTCAAGAAATAATTAATCTAAATGAATTTGAGGTCAGCTGATCCATGCACATGGTAATGAAATGTAAAGAACGGAAATTAAACCTGTCTAATGATTAAATCCGAACTATGAAATAACTTAAACTTAATTCATAATTAAAAACATCATTATATATCTATTAAACAAACTGTAATATAACTAACTGAATTCATAATAACATGGAAAGGGACAGAAATGAATCTACTGTAATTGAATCAAAGCTATCTATTTTATCAACATAAACCAAGCACTAAACTGGAAAGACTAGGGAAATTGAAAGAAAATTTGGGCGCAACTGGTTGCTTAACTCACAAAGGAAACTACATTAACAGCATAATATTAAAGTGTAATCTATGCTACAAGAAATGAATAACATGAATGACTTAAGTAACAAAAATTGCATAAACAAATTATAAATCAAACTATGCTAATTGCAAAAAGGGAAGAATGAAAATACACAAGAATAGAAAGCTCTTGTTGATGAGGGGCCCTCCCAACAATCAGAGTGATAACTTGCTTAACACTACTAAGACACGATCATGCACAACATCAGAAGAACTTCCATTAAAGTGAAAAGTGTTACAGAGTTTCTGGAACTCACCGATTACATGTATAAACTAAAAAAACTATGTATCAACTCCCTTCTTGCATAGCATCATTTGTATATATAGAGTTTTACAAAGGGCGAGCAAGTCGACCCTTTCAGTGGTCGACTGCTCTTAAGATAAATCAACCATTATGACAGGTAACTAAATGAATAACCAAAACATGACATTTTCCTCCTTCTTTGCGAGATGGTTCTTCTGTAGCACATGATGTGTCATACAAGTTCTACTTCAGCGTGGCTAGTGTCAAGGTGTCATGCAGAGGAATCATACGAGCAATATTCTAGAAGGGGGTTCATGCTATCACCCTGGTGCATGGACAACAAGAAGTTTATAGGTCGTTCCATACTTTAATTCTTAGGAATATACTAGTACCAACACACGATTAGCTTGGCTGACTGAATGATGAGCTGTGTAGTGAGCTAGATATGCTCTACGCATATCTAGAATGAATGCATGGTCTGTTTGTTGGCTCACCAAAGACTAAGATTTGCAATAGCGATTTCATATGTTAGCATATAATCAAATATCATCGAATTTAACCTATAAAATCATGAAATAATGGAAATAAATCATAACTTGCATAAACCCAAAATAAAGTCGTACCTAGTTCTGAATAGTGAAATGTATGATAGAAAATATGCCAAAAGGTGACAAAACATATGTCAAAACATGTAAATTATTAGCCGAAAAAGATGTCAAAACGAGGGTCAACAGTTGCATAACTTCTTTGAGAATTTCTTGTTGCTGGAAAGAGATCCTGATGGTCTGGCCGAGATTGAGAATTTGTTGCACAAGCCATGTAAAGAGTGGAAAGACTCCTTAGTGAACTCTTTACATAAGAAAACGAGGGGAAAAGAGATGTGTCTGAACATTTAGATTGGGGACTATAAGGTAGATTTGGTCATTTTGGATCTAGGCTCAGATGTAAATATCCTAACAAAGCAGACATGGCAGAATATGGGGAGGCCAACGTTGGGTTGGTCCCCTATGCAGATGTGCTTGGATAATCAAGCCAAAGTACAACTGATCAGACATGTGTCGAACCTGGTCGTAGATATTGAAGGTACAAATACCTATGATGATTTCAATGTGATTGAAGTTGTTTATGGTGGGGGCTCCTATCCTATGTTGCTGGAGATTGGATGGGACAATGATAGTATGGTAGTTATTAAATTCAAGAAGCAGATGATGACATTTGAAAGCCATGAAATTCAAGTCATTGCTCCTATGGATCCAAACAAAGTGTGTAGATATATTGAAATAGTAAAATATGAAGTTGTTATGGGATGGGGTCATGCTTACAACATTTCATAGGACTAGATCCACCCACCCATTGATGGAGAACTTGGTTGGAGCAACGCTAGTTATGTGTCCTCCAATTCTGATGATGTGCTAGAAAACTGAAAAAACTGCATGCACGAGGTGTCATTCAGGAAGTGTGGTCTGATCACACAGTCGCTATGCCATGTCACGACTGAGATTGTTCAATTACTAATTTATGAATGGCTATCTGATTTTTCCACATTCTTAATGGAGTTTGAAGAGAAGGTATTAGAACTGCAACACTTGTTGGCACCGAAGCAGGCACTGAAGGTTACCCCCACATGCTGGCGGGAGACTCATAAAATGATAATTACTAGATGGGTGCAGTGTCGATGGTTGATGACAATGCTCTTCAATGATGTGGAAATATATCATACTGGGAGGTATGATGGGAAGAATGACCCTAGAGGCCATTTGATGGAATGCTAGATTTTGTGGGCATCGCAACCAAAGGATGAATGGGTCCACACCTTTGTCCACACATTGGATGAAATTCCAAGATCATGGTATGTATCGGTATCGGTAGAGTTGCGTAGAGAAATAACCACTTGGGAGGAGCTGAGAGTTTTCTTTACTCATACCTTTAGTTTCATTAATGCCAATACCGATGTCCACAATGTGCTTTAGATCATCTAGGACGTGGTATTAAAGGTAGTACTAGTTTCATATCCCAAGGATCCACATGCACATCGCCACATGCAATCGATGATGGAATGTTACAATCTGTCAGGCGGACCTGAGGATGATGATGAGCTACGAAATATGAATATTCCAAAAATAGAAGGGAGCAGGGATGTCTTAGCACCAGATATACTGATTGATCCCATGATTCAACTGTTGAATATTAGAAAAGTTAACATTGGGACAGAGGAGAACCCAAAATTTGCAAGTGTTGGGGACTACTGGGATGAAGAGACTATGGAAAATATCACAGATCTACTGCATGAATTTCAAGATCTGTTTCCAACCAAATTCTCTAAAATGAAAGGAATAATGGGTGATCTTGGAGAGATGAAGATTCCATTAAAGCTCGATGCGAAACCAGTAAGACAGAGACTGTACTGCTTGAATCTGCGATACAAGGAGATGGTTAAAGTTGAGTTAGATATGATGTTGGATGCTGAAATAATTGAGCCTATTGAAGAATCAAAATGGATCAGTCCTATGGTGTTCCAAGACAAGAAAATAGGTGAATTTTGTATCTGTGTTGACCTAATAAAATTGAATGATTCCTGAATGCATGATCCATTTTCGACACCATTCACTGATGAAGTAATCCAAGGAGTAAGCAATCGGGAAATGTACTCGTTTACAGATGGATTTTTTGGTTATCACCAGATAAGAATCACAAAAGAATCAACATAAAATGACATTTGTCACTGAATGGGGATGCTTCCAATACACAGGGATGCCTTTTGGGTTGAAGAATGCACCTGCGATATTTTCCTGGGTTGTTGTCACTGTATTCAAATATTTCATTCATAAGTTCCTACAAGTTTATATCGATGATTGGACAGTGTATGGTCTAATTAAGGATCATATGGAAAACCTGTGACTAATGCTGGAAATATGTTGACATCATTAGATTGTGCTGAACTCAAAAAAATGCATTTTTTGCGCACCTTTTGGAATGTTGTTGGGTCACATTGTTTGCAAGCAAGGATTGTTGGTTGACCTTGCAAAGATAGTGCTCATTTTGAGCTTTCCACCGTTGACATATGTGAAGATGCTTAGGGAGACACTGGGGCACACCGGGTATTATCTCAAATTTGTTAGAGGATATGTTGTGATTACTTCCCCTATGGAAAAAATATTAAGGAAAGATGTTGCATTTGTATGGAGTCTAGAATGTCAAGGAAGCATCGACACACTAAAGGCCAAGATGGCTTCGGCACCAATGCTTGTGTTGCTAGATTAGAAGAAGGAGTTCCATGTCCATGTCGATGCATCATTTGTCACACTGGGAGTAGTGCTTATGCAACCAGGAGAAGGAGATATCAATCAACCGATCGCCTTCGCTAGTCGAAAATTTTCATTTGTTGAGAAAAAATATACAACCACTGAGAGAGAAGGTCTGGCGATGGTATATGCACTGCATAAATTTAGGAATTACCTCTTAGGTGGTCATTTTCAAATGTTTGCTGACCATTCTTATTTGAAGTACCTAGTCAATAAACCTGTGTTGGATGGGAAGATATCGCATTGGCTAATTCTCTTTCAAGATTTTGATTTTGAGATAATTGTGAAGTGGGGTCACTTGAATGCTGGCCCCGATCATTTATCCAGGATTGAGAGAAGTGAAAAACCAACAAACATTGACGAGGGATTACAGGATGCTCATCTATTCAAAGTCGACATAGCAGATGATTATTATGTCCAAATAATACAGTTCTTGGAAATAGGAGTTGCGCCAGAATATTTCTCAACAAGGAAGAAGAAGCAGTTGGTAGTCAAGGCCTCATATTTCCAGTTGATTGCTGGGTAGTTATACAAACTTGGCTCAGATGATATTTTGAGGCAATGTTTCCTACCCCATGAACTAACATATATTTTAGAGGAAGCCCATGTGGGAGTTTCTAGTGGACACTATGGAAGACGAACTACTACGAGAAAGGTGCTTTGTGCAAGGTTCTGGTGGCCCATCTTACATAATAATGTGACAAATTATGCATGGAGTTGCGATGTGTTAGAAAACATGACCACATAGCAATAACAGATATACAGTTAAATCATTAAACAAGATGCAAAACACATTGAACAAATTACAGAGAGACACAGATATAACATGGTTCACCCAAACGATGGGTTACGTCCACAAATAAATTTCCAGTCCTTTTATTATAGTCCAGAAAGATGAAGGGATACAACTTGCAGCAAAACCGTTGCAATTCGTCTTCACACTCTCACAGTCTCTCTCACACAATCATAGATATTGTTTACAATGCTATAATTTCATACTCGGTAGTGTTACAATGCTTTCTTTTATAGGGGAAAAATAACATGGGAAAATACTACAGCTAACCCAATGCCATGGGTCCACAAAATTGTTGGCCAACAAACATCCCAAATTTTTTTCTCAGGGGAGATGCCCCAAACCCCAAAGCAGGGGGAACGAGTGTACAGTACACCTGGGGTACAAACACAACTAAATAATATCTCTGGATCTAGAATATAAGTCTCAACAACCAACAATCTTCCTGTTGGATACTGATCACAACAACTCCACTGATGCTGCACTTGCTGGACTATGCTCTGGACCTTGGACTTGGATTTTTTTTTATTTTCACCTTCATGCTTGAATGCCAAAAGAAACCAAGCAGGAACTCAATTTCTCTCTGGTTACTCCCTTTGTCAACATGTTTGCAAGATTCTCGCTAGTATGTATCTTTTCCAGTTTTAACAGTTCTTCATCTGGAACGGATCTTATGAAGTGGTACTTTAGCTATATATGTTTAGTCTTCGAATGAAAGGCTTAGTTTTTTACAAGATGAATGGAACTTTGACTATCACTGTACAACCTACTATTCTCTTGCTTCTTACCCAATTCTTTCATGAACCTCTGCAACCAAATCATCTCCTTACTAGCCTCTATAGCAGCAACATACTCTGCTTCTGTTGTTGAAAGTGCAACAACCTGTTGTAGTTTTGAAATATAACTTACTATTGTTCCACCCATAGTAAATACATACCCTATGGTGCTCCTCCTGATTTATTTGTCACCATCCACATATACATCAACATATCCCTATAGAACAATGTCTGAACCTCCAAAACATAATGCATGAGAAGTGGTACCTCTCAAATAACTAAGAATCCACTGAACCGATTTCCAATGCTCTTTACTTGGATTTTTCATATACCTACTCACAAGTCCCACTGCATATGGAATATCTGGTCTTGTGCACAACATGGCATACATAAAGCTTCTAACCGTTGATGAATAGGGAATCATGGACATGTAATCTATCTCTAGACAAATCGCCTTACTTAGTTTGAAATGGATGTCTAAAGGTGTACTAACTAGTTTTTCATTCTGCATTCTAAACCTCTGTAACACCTTTTCTATGTACTCACCTTGAGACAATGTCAATTTGCGATTTTTCCTATCTCTTGTTATTCTCATACCAAGGATTTTCTTTACAACACTCAAATCATTCATCACAAATGATTTAGCTAGTTTTCTTTTGAGCACATTTATATCCTGCATGTTAGACCCTGCAACAAGCATGTCATCCCCATACAATAACAAGATATTATATCTTATGTTATGTAGCCTCGTGAAATAAACACAACAATAAAAATGACATCTATCATAACCTAGTTCTGTCATAAACTTATCAAATTTTACATACCACTGCCTTGGAGCTTGCTTCAGGCCATACAAACTCTTGTTCAACCTGCAAACCAAATTCTCCTTACCTTTGACCTCATACCCCTGTGGCTACTACATATAAATCTCTTCCTCTAAATACCCATGGAGAAAGGTTGTTTTTACATCTAACTGTTCAAGATGGAAATCTTCTACCACCACTAGACTTAAAATAGTTCTAATTGAAGTCATTTAAACAACAGGAGAAAATATTTCATCAAAATATATACCTTTCTTTTGTGAAAACCCCTTTACAACAAGTCTAGCCTTGTACCGCTTCTTGCATCCATATTCTTCCTTCAAATTGTAAACCCATTTATTTTGCAATGCCCTTTTTCCTTTCAGACAACTGAACCAAATCCCAAGTCTGGTTTCTTACCAATGCATCCATCTCCGCATTCATGCCTTCCTCCCACTTCTTTCTAGTTTCTACCTGCATTGTCTCTTCATAATATTTCGGTTCACCAGAATCAGTCATCAATAAATAATACAGTGAAGGAGAGAGTCATTCAGGGGGTCTGTTTAACCTGGTACATTTTCTTACAGCTGATGGAGTTTCAGGTACTTGCTGTTGTTCTTTATTTTATGATGCCTTTGGAACTTCGTCTTCTTTGATTTCGGTAAGCATTGTGTAGTCTGTGTTTTCCTTTTCCACTTTCTTTCCCTGCAACTGATCTTTGTACATGACCTTTTCATTGAATACTACATCTCTACTCCTAATTATTTTTCATTTTTCATAATCCCACAAATGATAAACAATATCATCAACCNCATTTCTTGGATTTAGCCTCAAGATTTGTTCTATCATCTTTATCAATATGGACAAATGCTTCACAACCAAAAGTTCTCAGAAATGAGTATTTTACCTATCCATGCCTCCTATGTAATCCCACCATCTAAAGCACTTGAAGTTCCTCTATTTATTAAATAAACAATAGTGTTTATAGCATCAGCCCAAAACTGTAAGGGAAACCCTGCATGCAATCTCATACACCTTGCACACTCCATGATCATTCTGCTCATCCTTTGTGACAAAACATTTTATTGTGGCATTCCAAGGACTATATTCTCTCTGTGAATCTCATTGTGTGAACAATAACTGTCAAACTCCTTGCTGCATTATTCACCTCCATTATCGGATCTGAGACATTTCAACCTTTTTCCTATATCATTCTCAACCAAATATTTCCACTTCTTAAAAGTATCAAACACATCAGATTTCTATCTAATGCAATAAACCAATTTTTTTCTAATTGCATCATCAATAAAAATAACATAATAATGAGTGTCACCAAGAGATTGTACCTGATATGGTCCCCATACATGTTTATCGACAAGCTATAACTTTTCACTCTTGTTTTGTTTCCCAACCCTGAGAAATCTAACTCTCTTTTGTTTTCCATAAACATAGTTCTCACAGAATTCCAAAATTACTTACTTCATATCTAGAAGCAGTTTCCTTGAGTTGAGAATATGCATCCCCTTCTTGCTCATGTGGCCAAGCCTATGATTCCATAATGCCACACCTGTTTCTTTGGAAGCTACAAAGATAGAATAATCAGTATTACGAGGACATAAATATAACATACCTATCCTATCTCCTTTTGCTATTACCATTGATCCTTTAGTGATATTCCATCACGTTTCTCCAAACGTAGACAAACATCTGCTATCTCCTAACTTCCCTGCTGAGATCAGTTTTCTTTTCATAGTAGGAATGTTCCTTATATATTTTAGCAGCCATTCTTCTATTCTATGGAAACTTGGTTCCATCAGCCCTCCCTCGAACTTCTTGAGTGAGACTTCATCCGCTTCGCGGGTGTTGCCGGACAGGGTAAAACCTGTATGGGCCGATGCTCAGGGAGATCGTAGTGATTTGAGTGTCAAAATAGTGGGAATCCCTATTGAATGGGTTTTGTTGGTTGGGTTTGCACCAACAACTTCTTTATTAGCTACTCTAGCCTCCTCTTGGATGCAATCTTACCATACAATGTCGAATTTCATGCTTTCCTTTTTGGCACACATAGTCTGGATGAATGAATCCTAAGGTCTAGTGAGACCATTGAGAGAAGTCATAACTAGCTCATCTTCATCAAGGGAGTCTCCAATGGATTCTAGTTTCTCCTTAAACTGGGAGACCCTTATGAAGTAGTCACGGATGGATTATCCTTGGAACATCTTGGTACTCTTCAATTGAGTTATTAAATTCATCTTTCTATTGATGTTCCTTCCTTCATACATTCTTTATAAGGCATCATACATCTCCTTCGGGGTCTTCTTGGATGACACTTACGAAATCAAGTGGCCTTTCATAGAATCAACAATGATCCTCATTGCCTAATCATGTCCTTCTAGTGCTTCTCCTTAGCTTCATCCTCTTCAGGTTTTTCAAATTATTCCTTAATGTATTTGGAAAGATCATTCTCTTCAAGAATGAGGGTGATACTATATTTCCATACTCCTAAATTCTCTATTCCTTCTAGATTATCCTCAAGCTTAGTTCTTGTGGCCATCTTATCAAGGAGGTCACCCAAAAATGAAATTTCCCAAAATGAAAAACTGACCTTACCAGGATATGTACTTGAATGAGGCGAATTTACTGGTACACTTGGTTTCTGGAGATTCCAAATTATCACCTCTCAAAATTGACTTCCCAAATTTGGATCTGCGGTTTGCTGGTTTTCTATAGTTTTCTGGTCAAAAGTAAAACTAGGGTTCGAATTTACTGGAGATATACCACCCAAAATTTTCAATTTAGGGCTCAATAGATGAAATTTAGGGAGGCACAACTTTCTATGTAATCATATTTCCAAAATTCCAACTTTGACATAAACTCTAATTTCTTGCCGAATGGAGAAGAGATCTGAGTTTCGTCTTGTGAAAGATGTCCTATTCAGGATTGATCAAATACCATGTTAAGATTCAATATGCTAAGATAGATAACATTAGTATTCAATTCGATTTTGCAACAATAGCATATACAATATCACTGAAAGAAACAAAATCACAAGATAGACACATATTTATCTCGAGAAACCCTATAGGGGAAGAAAAGCCAACAAAACTTCATCAATATAGATGATCAAAAAGTACAATTAAAAAAAATGCTCCTTCTTGCATATGTCTCTATCTTTGTCTCTTTCCTCTCCTATGTGAATTACATAAGTGAGTGTGTGTCCAAATGAGGAGCACATTGTTAGGATATTTAGACACTTAGGAGTTAGTTAAGATCAACTTGTGTAATATATCCATTAGGTAAAAGTGTGTTTTTTTAATATGCATTAGTATTCTTTTGTAAATATTCTAATCCGACGATCATGATATGTTCTAGACATAGAGTGATTCGACGGTTCAACTTCTCTTAGATCATACCTACCATTGATCCGTGGCTTAACACCCTATTGGTCTATGATATCTATTTAAAGAGCATAGAGGTTCCTTGGCTAGTTGATCAATTACGAGAAGCTCATATGTAACTTTCTTTCTTTTGCATAATAAATTGCTCCCAGTAGCTATTTGGTTGGGGCCGTGGATTCTTTCCCTCTCGAGGGTTTTAACCACATGACAAACATCGGTGTGTTGATCTATGATCTATTTGTGTGAAGCGGTTGTTGAAGGTGTTCGGTCTTCTGGGAGTACCCTGTGTACCCGAACATGGTATCAGAGCTTTTATGAAGAGCCGCTTTCGGTTTTGAACAAGATCTTAAACCGGTGTTGCCGAAACTTTGAAAGGGTTTCTGGTTCTGGATTTTCTATGCATTTGTGGCCTATAGGAGCTATTCCATTTCATCGGGAGTGTTGTTTCCATTTGAAAATAGTCTTTGTTTCACCGAAAACCATTTCCATTTGCTCCAGAAGGACCCATTTCAGCAAATCTGAAGGTATAATGTTACAGTGACGGATTTGTTTTTTTTTAAATCTCTCATATTTTATTAGCTTGTTATTAGATCTTTTCTATTTTAGTCTCGGATTGTTTCCTTCCCTGACTGCATATGCTCTTTTCCGTGCACCTTGTACGATCACGGTGAATCAAAAACAGTAAGGGAAAGTTTTTTTTCGTGTCTTCTTGGCTACATATGCTCTTTGTCTTGCACCTTGTGCAATCACGGCAAATCAGAAACTACGAGAAAACTTGAAAATGTAGACTTTCCAGGTAAGCTAACCAAGATCTAACCCCATTGTGTGGAAAAAGTTTTTTTTGTTCTTGTTT
>LPNX010674091.1:52342-110510 GCA_001517045.1 Pseudotsuga menziesii | reverse complement strand
TATTGTAAAAGTGAACATCACTTATTCTATAAAAGTGATTCACTTCAAAGCAACTTTATTGTGAAAGTGATTGTCAAAGGTTGATCTTGGGAAGAGGGGGCTTCCTTTTTTAGTTGGTTAAGTTAATATCTGCCACATCACTATTGAGGACATCTTCAACATTTTCTTTGATCAAGCATAACTTCATCATCCAGAATCAGTTTTAAGTGCCATTTTTTTTAAAACCGCATATTTTTTTGAGCTCTTTGCATCCAGATAGTTATTTTATATTATTTAATCCATTATTTTATAGTATGTCCACCCCTTATGATATTATACTTACAAGTTCTAACTATTTCTCATGGAAATCTCGTATGGAGGATGTTCTGCAAAGTAGGGAACTTTTCAGGATAACCTCAGGGAAAGACACAGAACCCACTGATGATGATAAGAAAATCATATGGGAAAATAGATGTGATGAAGCTCATGGATTGATTGGGATGTCAATCTCTACTGATTTGCGATTCCACATATCTGGAATTGATGAACCTAATCTCGCTTAAGAAAAGTTGGAATCTGTGTTTAGTAAACAAAATGAAATTCGAAGTCATCAACTTGAGAATGAGTTGATTTCCTTGAATCCAAATGATTTTTCATGCATTCAAGACTATTTATCTAAGTATAAAACTCTTAGACTATTATGTGCAGAATGCAAGATTAAGAAAGAAGACAAACAATGTATTTATCATGTTCTTTCAAAACTTGGACCTGCATATTCTGTTTTTGTATCTACATTCTACTCCATGAAAGAATCCTTGACTGCAGCTAGATATCAAGATCCTAGCCTTGAATCCTTTTGTGATTCCTTAATTAGAGAACAATATAAGCTCATTCATCTTGGAATAATTAACAATGCAGATACATCTGGGAAAGCCTTATTGTCCAAACAAAAGGAAAAGTCCAAGCCTCCCAAGAAACATAATTTTTGCAATAATAAGCCAAACAACAAGGGTCCCAAACCCTTTCAGTCAGCTCCTTTTTTTTTAAATGACAAAGGATCCAAGAAAAAAGGAAAGAAGACTGAGCGTCATTGCAATTTTTGTGGGAAATATAATCATGATGAATCTAAGTGTTTTAAGAAGATGGCAGCCTTGGAAGCCGCAATGAAGAAGCACCACATTAGCCTAGATTCGTCTTCAGAATCTACCTCTCATGAACATGCACTTTGTGCTTTTGGTTACTCTTATACTGCATCTTCTTCTTCTACTTCAATTGAATGGCTCATTGATTCTGGAGCATCTGATCATATGGCTAAGGATAAAGCCATCTTTTCTACTATGCATGAATGTAACACCAAACAAATATTTGTTGGTGATGATAGATCTCTAAGTGCTGTAGGATCTGGAATAGTTCTAGTAGAAAATGGTCATTTTAGTGATGTACTATGTGTTCCAAAAATTTCCTGCAATTTGTTATTAGTCTATCAAATTCCTCATTCAGGTAAAGGTAAAACTGTGACGTTTACACCTCACCAAGTTGTAATCAAGGATTTTAAAAATCCTCAAAATATCCTTGCTACTGGAACTGTTGATGATATTACCAGGTTGTACAAATTTAACAACTTTGGTTCATCACCTTTTCCTTTAGTTTTTGTTGCTCATAGTGATAAATTGAGCAAACTTTGGCATTAGCGATTTGGTCACTTAAATTATCGCTCATTGCAACAACTATGTAAAGACAATATGGTGACTAGTCTTCCGTTGGGACTAAGTCTTCAATATTGGGATGAGGCCATAAATTGTGCAAATTACATATTTAATCACACACCCACTAAAGTTTTACAAGGTATAACACCGGAAGAAGCATGGAGTAAAATTAAACCAGATGTAAGTCACTTTTATGTGTTTCGTTGTGAAGCATGGGCTCACATTCCGGATGAAAAACAGAAAGAATTACAGCCTAAAAGTGAAAAGTGTGTATTTGTTGGATATTCTAAAGATGTAAAGGTTATAGACTTCTTCAGCCACATTCTCATGATATAATCATTAGAAGAGATGTTAAGTTTGATGAGAATATCTTGGCCTATGAGGCTAACTTGGCGGGTGTGCCATCTTTGGCCTGTGAGCCTGATTTGGTGATTGTGCCTTCTTTTTCTTCTTCTTCCATATTCCTTGACAGGTTTTCAACTCCAATTTCTTATGATGATAGTGAGGATGAAAATCCACCTCCGCCTGCTCATGTTCCTCCAATTGCACCAGCACCAATACTTCCTCGATGGGTCTATTCAACATGTGAAGCAGCTGGCGATCTTGCCGGTGATCCTAGAGATCAACGTCGAACAGGTTCTCAGTTTTAGCGAGCCTCTTCTCTTTTGGCTCAATTTTTTGAGAATCATGATCCAGAAACTTTTGTAGAAGCTTCGGGAAATCCAGATTGGGATGCATCTATCGATGAAGAATAGCGTTCCTTAATGGTGAACGATACTTGGGATCTTGTTCCTCTTCCAAAAGGAAGAAAACTTGTTAGATGTAAATGGGTCTACAGAACTAAGTATGCATCAGATGGAAGTGTTGAAAGACTTAAGGAAAGGTTAGTTTCGAAATGTTTTTCCCAAGTTGAAGGCATTGACTACAATGAAACCTTTTCCCCTGTAGCAAAAATGAACTCCATCCACCTTGTTCTTTCCCTTGCAGCCTTACATAACTGGGAAGTCCATCAAATGGATGTCAATTCTGTCTTCTTACATGGTGATTTACATGAGGAAATTTACATGGAAAAACCTCCTAGATATGTTCAGAATAACTCTAGCCTTGTTTGTCTCCTTAATAAATCCTTATATGGCCTTAAGCAATCTCCTAGAGCTTGGTATGCCAAAATGGATAGCTTTGTCCTTGACACTGGTTTTTCTAGATGCCATTATGACCCCAATGTCTATGCCAAGAAAGTAGGAAACCATCTCATCATACTTGTTCTTTATGTTGATGATCTTATCCTTACTGGTAGTGACCCTAAACTTATAACCCATGTGAAATCCAGTCTTAAGCAAAATTTTGAAATGTCAGACTTAGGAAATTTGCATTATTTTCTTGGTCTCCAAGTCTTGCAAACCAAAGAAGGAATCTTTCTTTCCCAGTCTAAGTATGCTTGTGACCTTCTTCGTCGCCTCCACATGGAAGATTGTAAACTAGCCCCTTCTCCCTTCTAGTCTGGAGTCAAACTTTCTGCCACTTGTACTTCCCCTAAAGTAGATGCCACCTTGTATCGTCAACTTGTTGGTAGTATTTTATACTTGGATCATTCCCATCCTGACCTTTCCTTTGCCATTGGTCGTGTTTTCCGTTATATGCAAACTCCTCATGAAAGTAACTGGAAATCAGCAAAAATAATACTTTGATATATTTGAGGTACAATTCAGTTTGGGATTCATTACAGTACAGGGGGGAAACCTTTATTGGTTGGTTTCACTGATTCAGATTGGGCCAGCGATCTTGATGATCGAAAGTCTACTACAGGTTATATTTTTAGTCTGGGATCTGGACCTGTCACTTGGGCTTGTAAGAAACAACAAGCTCTTGCTCTTTCTTCAGCAGAAGCAGAATATCGAGCCGCAGTTAATGCCAGTTAGGAAGCTTTATGGCTTCAATAGATCCTCTTAGAGTTTGGATTCAAGAAGCAACATCCTACTCCACTTTGGTGTGACAATAAAAGTGCCTTCAAGCTTGCCAAAGATTCAGTTCTACATCAGCACAGCAAACACATTGAGCTACACATGCACTTCATCAGAAATCTTTTTCATGATCATGTTATTGAAGTGCTCTATTGCCCTACAGATGATCAAGTTGTAGACATCTTCACCAAGGCTCTTACAGAAGCGAAGTTTTCTAAACTTTGGTCTATGTTAGGAGTTCAGGAATGTGTCCTTAAGGGTGGATAGGCTCTAATGCCTCCTTCATTCTCCTAATAGTGTAACTTTTGTAAATCCTTCAATCCTATCCCAAGTTGTTCTTAAGGGGGGATGTTAGGATATTTAGACACTTAGGAGTTAGTTAAGATCAACTTTTGTAATATATCCGTTAGGTAATAGTGTGTTTCTTTAGTATGCATTAGTATGCATTTGTAAATATTCTAATCCGATGGTCACGATATGTTCTAAACATAGAGTGATTCGACGGTTCAACTTCTCTTAGATCATACCTACCATTGATCCATGGCTTCACACCCGATTGGTCTATGATCTCTATTTAAAGAGCATAGAGGGTCCTTGGCTAGTTAATCGATTATGAGAAGCTCATATGTAACTTTCTTTCTTTTGCATAATAAATTGCTCCAAATAGCTATTTGGCTGGGCTCGTGGACTGTTTCCCTCTCTAGGGTTTTAACCACGTGACAAACATCGGTGTGTTGATCTATGATCTATTTGTGTGAAGCGGTTTCTAAAGGTGTTCGGTCTTTTGGGAGTACCCTATGTACCCGAACACACATCACTCTTATTTATACTTTATCTTCCACTTAAATTTTTCACTAACTAGGTTGGCCCCAACAAACTTAACTAGGCCAACTTACCTAGGAAGACTCAAAACAATATAATATTACTTTCTGGAGGGTTCTATCGACCTAAATTACAAGGTAGGTTTTAACTCATGAATCTATGATGACCAAATACAATAATACCATCCTGATAGAGGAATAAAAGTACTTGAAATAAATTACAATAGAATATTCTTCAAAGTTACAATATTTCAACAATAACATCTCCGGAAGGGGTAATAACAATAATAATACAAAATAGAATATCTTCCAATGTTACATTTATTTAACAGATTCTTGACCCCTCAGCAAAGAAAGATTCATTGGAGAGAGAAGATGGATTTTATGACCCATTAGGACTACAACTAGAACAAAGAATAGATACAAGGACATGGATTGAAGGGATCCCTTAACAAGAATGAGCCTTCCCGCTAAGTTAAAGGAACAGGAAGTCTAGTAAGAGAGTTTGTTGTTGAGTTTGTCGAGAATATATCCCCGTGAAAAGTGCTTAAGAGCCAAGGATATTAGAGGAGCAAGGATATTTTTGGAGGGTGGGAAATAGATAGTGAAGCCCTGAATTCTTGATATGTTTATTTGGGTGATGACATGGGTGTTGAAGAAGAATATTTGGGATTTGTCCTTGTTAATCGAAGTTCCAAAGGCTTTAGAGAATGGTTTTATAATGTCATATAGAGAGTGAGCCTCTTAGAACGAGGGATGACCCATTTAGAGGTTGTCATAAAACAATTTCTGGTGAGATATGGGAGGGCTATCATGGATGGAGAGGCCTCTCAAATTTCCCATGGATATTACATGCTTTAGCATTCTTCGTAAGCCTTTTTCCATAAGGATAAAAAGAAAAGGAGAAAGTGGGTCCCCCTATCTGATGCCTTTGGAGGAGGTGAAGGGGGCTAAAGGGAATCCATTGATCAATATTAAAAAGAGAGGATTTATGATGAGAGAGAGCACCCATTGAGTCAAAGAGGGGCAGAAACCAAAATCAAGAAGGAATTTTTCAATGTATTTCCAGCTATGTTTGTTGAACGCTTTTGAAAGGTCGAGCCCAAGGAACATGTCGGGTTTTTTAATGGTTTAAAGCGAGTGTGTCACCTCATGGGATAAAATGATTCCATATAGGATTTTTTGTCCCTCTACATCAAGGTATTTTTAAGGATTCTAATATTATACTTAAGTATAGTATTCTAGGCGATTGTTTTGGATTGAAAAAAACATGCTTATAAATAGGTAGGTGAATATTAAATATGAAAAATAAAATTAACACTTAAATGTGTAAATTTTGGTGAATATTATAATCAAAAAAACACATTTCATGTAATATAGGAGATATTAGACACTAAAAATGACCAAATAGTGAATTTATTTTTTGAAAAAAAACCAAAAAATAGCCAATTGGGAAAATTTCGCCCCTAAACAATACCTTGCTCTACATAGCCAATTTGCTTAGGAGAGATAAGAATGGAAGCAAGGGTTTCAGGTGATTTGCAATAAATTTGGAGATGATTTTGTACATGGGACAAAAATTACCTACCGATGCAAAATTCTCCTCCTTGGGTTTTAAGGTGAGGAAAGTGGCATTAAGAGTAGGTAGAACCCACTCCTTGTGGCATGATTCTTCTACCAATTCGCAAACCTCCCTCTTTAGGAAACTCCAACAGAAGTGAAAGAAGTTGACCATAAATCCATCCCTGCATGGTGCCTTGTCCTTATGCATTTTGGATAGGGCATCTTCGACCTCCTTGTCTTCGAGCAGTCACATTAGTATTTTGTTGTGATCCTCTGTGATTAAAGAGGGAATAGTATCCAAAAAATTGGATATTATCATTGATGGTATGATTTGAGAGGAGGGTTTTATAGAAGGAGGATATATCCCACTCGATTTCTTCCATTGTCTTGATTTGGTGTCCAGCTTCAGACTTTAGTGTGACTATCCTGCGATCTCGAATGGTGGATCTGTCGAAAAATACTGTGTTCCTTTCCCCTTCTCTTAGCCTAGAGACTTGAGACTTTTGTTTCCAACGGATCTCCTCCTACCTACATATCCTTGATCTGGGATGAGAGAGTTAGTTCTAATCCTCCTACCTACATATCCTTTATCCTCTGATCTACCTTATATGATACATATTTGTTGCAGATCCTCCATTCTTTCTCTAAGAGAGTTTTGGAAGAGAAGATGTTACCAAAGGTTTCCTTATTCCATTTTTTCAAGTGCGGTTTGAGGATTTTGAGTTTTTATTGAAATATATACATTCTTGAATGCCACATAATCTGCATTTCAGTCGACCAATTTTGAATAGAATCCAAGAAATTAGGATGAGAAAGCCATATATATCTATTAATTGCATAGGCCATATAAATTTATGAGGGATACACTTTTTCCAAAGTCCTTCTTTTGTTATGAGCTTCCAAACTCCCTTTGCTCCAAGTGCACTAAAAAAAATGTGCAGATCCTTTATTCACCAGCCCCCATCTATCTGTGGGTGCGAGATCATATCCCATTTTACAATAAATATGGGAGCATCCCCCTATTTTCCTGACCATAGATAATGTAGGAACAACTTGTTAATGTTACTGAGCAAATTTTTTGTAATATAGGCCAGCACCATCCAATAAATTGGGATTGCCTCAATAACACTTTTTATGAGCACCAATCGTCCTGCCATTAAATCCATCAATTGCCCCATTGGCCAATCCTATTATTTTTGTTTAGCAACCATATCCAATCAATGTACCTTTCATCATCGTCATTTAGCCATAAACCCAAATATTTGATAGCATCATCCACCCAGGCTTAGGTATATGGGATCAAATTGAGAATCGTAGTGTAGATAGCCATTGGAAAATGGAGAAAAGAGATGTAGGACTTGCGTAAATTGGTTTAGATTCCCATTGAAGAGGATAAGAGTTTTAGAATGCGTTCCATACACTTTGCTTCTCGAAAAGTTGCATTCCAAAATAGAAATATATTGTTAACAAATAGGATTTGGATTTTTTTTGTGTTTAAACCCAAGTGATGGATGCAATTTTGTGTCTCCAAAGAAATGAATAGATAGAAACCAATTGTATCAGTATTTTTAAGCATATATCCTTTTATTGACTTAAGAGGGGTAGGATCCAAGCAAGAAAATCCCTTTTTCTCAACACGTTGTTAGATGTTAATCTTATTGATAACACTCTTAGTGATATTAGGATAAGATTCATTTTATTTACAAATGTCATTAAACTATAAGACAAGATTGTGAAAGAAGAGCCAAAATATAGTTTAAATGTCATTTTATTCTTTAGGTGGAAATCAATTCTGTCTAGCTCCAAGAGGATTACAATTGGACCGAATTAGTCATGCCCACAAGTGGCTTGTTTTTATCAATACGATGGCCCTTAAACATATGAATCAATAATTATAACTATTTTTCATTTGGATAAGTGCATACGCTTATGTCAAAATCACCCAGAACTTACAATTGGAATTGGGAATTTAACCTGACGAGTAGACTGATATTCCGCTGTTGAACGACGACCTCGTCTACGAGGATATGCAATCACTGCGTTCATTTGTGACATGAATAAAGGTCATATGCAAAACAGTTGACTCTATCATAAATATCATTTGAACTAAAGCAATCCTACTATAATTTGTTACAAATAAAAACATAATATTGATTACAAATAAGGTCAGTGATTGTTGAAAGTAAAGCGTACACCATTTTCAACATCCCTACATAGAGACTTGTAGACTGGCAAGATAAAATGTTGAAGATGAGAAAATAATCCAAAGTTCATTAACCAAAAACTAAATTCTATGTTGTTTTAATAAATATTGATAAATAACTTAGTTATTATTTTTCCTTCATTGTTGATATGGTTCTCATTTTTCCATTTTCTTTCTTACGTTGCTAGTCTTAGCATTCCTAATTTCAGATTTTGTAATTCTTTGGTATATTATTGCATTATATCAGAACTTCCTATAATTTTTTGAGATTGCCATATTTTTTGTTACCTTATTTTCAGTGTACATGTTAAGTGCAAGCTATCACTAGTGATGAAGTCTGAGAAATTAGGGCACAATGAAATAATTGCTAATGGAACTAAGAGCATCATCTACAGCAAGAAACTGAAATTATCGCTAGAAAATGATAAGTATTGCAAACAATCACATTAAAAATAAGTGTTGCAGTTTCCAAAGAAACTTTCAAATCAATAGTTTCCATGACCTCCCCTAATACTTTCTTTATTTCTGGTGAATTACTCAAACTCCCCGAAAAGTATAGTTTATACAGCCAAAAAGTTAACTATGTTGGCTTCAACACAATAATTCATTTTATACCTTCCAATCTTCTAGCTTTTCCTTTGAAGACAATTGCCACAAAAATACTAAAATTTCTATCTTTCATATCAAGTTTGAGTTCCTTTTATTTGGGATATGTAATCACCTAGCATAGATGCTAACTAAAATTATCTTCGAACCTGATTCTATATGATAAGATCCTAGTATACGCACTTCACATTTCGAGTGGAAGGTATACTAATATTATAGTGCTTGAAAGGTCACCCTTGCAACATTTTATTTTCCATATTAAAATTTTTGCATTCAATATGAGTAAATTGCTAGTTCCAAACAAGATTGAGCACATGTTAAGCATGAAATATTTGAATTCGAGAATAATAATCTTCACTTTAAGTCGAGAAGCATTAATTTTATTAATATTATTACATACAATAAATATTTCCTGAGGCATGGCCTAGACAAGGAGACATTAAATGGATTTTACTAAAGGGCATGGCTGAGCATTGTGCTCGAAATTCCAAACAGATAATGCATGATGAAAAATTAAAGCTAGGAGGAAAACATCCTCAAAAGTAAAAACCATCTGAAAATGCAAAAGAATGGCATGAACCACATCTTTCGGAAAAGAATTATGGCATTTTTGCTTCCATTTAATTTAAAGAACGTCACTCTTGAGAACAATCTTGTGAAAAGAGTGATAACGTTCAGTATGTGGAAGAGAGAAGTCTAGGTGAATACGGTATGTGTTAAGGTATTTCTCTAGAACAACATAGGTGATATTCCAAAAATCTTAAGCAGAGTCACCTGACAGGAGCAACCTGTAAGCTCTTCTCCCTCAACTCCACTACTAGTACATACATTAGGAGCTCCTCACTGAGAAGGTTGGCAATTCCCTCTAGATTCTTATCATTTGAAAAATCAACACCTTCTTTAGGACATACTGTTTCTAATTTTTTTCTCAAACTTTCAAGTTTCAACTCAATATTACCCAATTATTCCATCTTTGTTAAGTATGAATTGCTAGCGTCATCTGTCTCTTTGATTTGTGGAGTGGAATTGCTACTTTCTAGCTTAAGTCTTCTGGTATTTGTAGAAATAACAGGAGCAGCTGATTCTTTTAAACGGTTTAGTTTTTTCTTCTTCAAAGACATATAGCGAGCATTTTTGAACCACATATGCACCTGGAAAATATAATCAAGATCATAAATACAAATATAATTAAAGAAGCAACATAAAAAACATATTTATAGAGTCTGGATACTATCAGTCCGAATAAATAGAATTTCTAAGTAGAAAATTTTGAGTGTCCTATAGAAATGCCAAATCGTCAACTGACATGCTGATAAGGTAGATCCAACTGCTTTGATAATACCAGTTTGTAGGGCATTGAAGGTAACTCCTTATCAGCAAAGACTTGACAAAACCTCTATTACATAGACCCAAAAAGTTATCAATGACCCAATATCAACCACATAGATACCCAATCATATAATTGAAGATATTCCATCCGCTAAATATAAAATATTTTGGTTGAAGTGCAGAAGTTCTACATCAATTTTTGAGGATACAAATCCTGTGATAGAATGGAAGAAAAGAAAGAGAAAAAGAAATTCCAAAATTAAAAAGAGAAGAAAGTTAGATTAATACCTCAACTGCATTAGTAGGGAGTTTGCTCATAGTTCTTCTACTCTAATTTCTGGAAGATATAGATAAGGGTGTTTAAATGTTTTTTCTCCTATGCTTCCTTTTTGTATTTCTCGATTTATTTTCTACTCTAAAAGCAGATGTAAGGGATGAATATTCAACTTTATTTTCTTTTGGTATTTTTTCCTTTGGCCCCACAACACCTTCTCCCATGAGATTAGTTTCATTGGATGTTTCATTTCTAGGCATTTCCTACAGCCAAATAAAAATGCAATCGTTGGTACTTTTACAAGCCTGACTGAAAAAAAAATCACGAGGTAGTTTAGGTTAGTATATAGAAAATAAAAAAGATTATTAGTCTTTCATTTGGTGTCAATACTAGTGGAGCATCTATGTATTATGTAGTATGAGCATCAAAAAGTATGTGGAAGGTGGTCTTGAGGATGTTCTTGTTTGAATATAGCCCTTATAGTGATTCATTATTAATCACCTATCCTTCACATGCTTCAAATTTTCACTTCATTTAGTAGTTGTGCTGTAAATTTGGTATTTCCTACAAGTAGGGAGGGGGACCAAGTATGGCCCGAAATGAGGTCAATACCCATAAATTATAATGCATCTTCCACTAAGGAGCAGGGCGCCACCAAAAATGGCATGGAATTTTGTGCTCAAAGTGTGTCAAGAGGTTATAACTCTAATTCTATTTTTGACCTGCCTGTTTGAATTTCTTCTTTTCAATGCAATGGAGCTTGCTCGACTCCCTTGCATCTAAACTCAACTAGGATGGGGACCAGGAGTTCTATTTCCATTCAAAATAAAAAGATGTCTCCTGTGAGGAAAATCATGCCTTATGTTATTAGTGTAAAAATCTCTGTACATTTTAGCTCCTTGGCCCTCTATAGTAAGATAATCCAGCATCTCAACTCAACTAGGAAGAAGGATAGGAATATTGTTCCCATTCAAATCAAAAGATGTCTTATACGAGAAAATTCATGAACCATGTTCTTTGTGTGAAATGTTCTATACATTTTATCTCCTTGGACCTGTTGTCATCAACAATATTCATCGTGTTAGCATATGTACCTGTAGCATAGATAATCGGTGATATATAATTATATCAGCTTTAATCACTTGAGTACATAATTTTTTTGTGTGTTTTCCTAGCTCCATAGCTATAAGGATTACCAACATAAATGTGTAAGATTCAAATGTCATTTCTTGATGATGTAGGATCCCTGTTCAAGCTACCAATCAGGATGACATTTCCAACACTATACCCTAGTTTTGAATTTGACGATGTATTCAATGATGATCCACTACGAATGCATGATAGTTTTGTGGAGAATAGGAATATCTTCTAAAGATTTTTCTCTGCATACTACATTGTATGCAATAACTCTTACTAAAGGATTTACAAGTATTCTATGTAGTTCATGTCATGGGAATATGCCGACAAGGGAAATATTGTAAATGAATGAAGCTCAATCTACTTGTCAACCCTGGAAGCAAAAACATGATTGCAGTATCATTGTTTCCAAACAAAACAAGTAAGGATACTACCAAACGAAACCCTACCTTGATTTCATAACTTCATCCTTCATCCATTAAAATGCTTCAAACATCATATTTGACACAATGTCATGTTTGATATATTCTACAAAAGATAATATCCAAACACGTGACATCCATACACTTCACCCTACTCTTGACATAATGGTATACAACAGTATTATCAATATGTGGATTACATTGAAATTTTTGAACACATGGGGATGGACTTGTCTTCCTGACTGTGAGAACTTCTGCATGCATTTAGAACACTGATAATGATAGGTTCCTCTTGCTTCATTCCCGGCTCATGCATTTGGTACAAGAGTTACAATTCCTCTTTACTATACCCATGTCTTAAATGTCCTAAATTTATCATAGTCCAGGGAATTGTGTTTCGGTTGGGCATGCTATCAAACACATATTGTTCTTGAACCAAACTCCCACACTTAGCATACAGGTCAATAAGGGCACTTCCTACAAAGACGACCAATTCAAATAGAGATTTGTTAATGGAACCATGGATCTGCTTGCCCTACTCCAAAGCTTCTAGGCTAGCACATGCTCTAAGCATGTCTGTATAGGTAAATTGATTTCGTTTCACTACCTCGCGTCTCATTTGCTCTAAAAGTACTAGGGCCTCCTCATTAAAAAATTGTTGAAAACATCCTGCAGTCATTGAAGTCCACAAAAAAACATCCTATATGGGAATCCCTGGAAAAGGATGCCCTGCATATGCCATATCCCCACACTTTCCATATAATCCAACAAGAGTACTCCACAAATGTATACTTGGCTCATATTCATTCCTTATAATCCTGGCATGAACCTATTTTCCATGTTTCAGGGATTCAAGCATAACACATGCCCTAAGAACACTAACAAGGTTATGTTGTTAGCTTTTATGCCTGCTCTTTTCATTTGACGAAAGAGTGCTATAGCCTCCACACCATACCGATTCTGTGCAAAACCTGCAATCATTGTAGTCCAGATAACATTATTCCATTTGTGCATTCCATCAAACACTTGCCGCGCATCCCATACACAACCAAACTTGACATACATATCAATAAGGGAGCTTCCCACATAAGCATCTGGCCTGACTTTGGTTTGAATTATGGTAGCATGAACCTGCTTCCCTCATCTTAGGGAACTTACCTTAGCACATTCTTTCAACACACTCGCAACAATGAACTGATTAGGTTCCACTCCTTGTAATTCCATTTGACAAAAAAGTATTAAGGCATTCTCACCATGACCCTTCTTGGTACACCCTGCAATCATTATAGTCCATGAAACAACATCTCATTCGGCCATTATGTTAAACACTTGGAATGCATCCAAAATTCTTCCACATTTCCCATACATATCAACGACGACACTCTCCAAATGCAAATTTGATACAAAACTGCTTTTAATAATCATACCATGAGTTTGTCTTCCAAACTCTAGAGCTTCTACCTCAACCATAGCCTTGATTGCGCTGACAAATGTAAATGCATTAAGCTTCACACCTTCACAATGCATTTGATAAAAGATCCTCAAAGCCTCCTCTGCAAGCCTATTATGTGCATAGCTCGCAATAATTGTTGTCCATGACACTATACTTATTTGGGGCATTTTGTCAAACACTTGGCATGTATCCAATAATATCCCACACTTTATATAAATAGTGAGAATAATGTTACTCAGAAGGACGATAGGCTTGAAACCCATTTTGATCATATGGGAATGGACGCGCTGGCCTTCTGGCCATGCTTTCACATCAATACAAGTCTGTAAGAGAGAAACATACATAGTCGTGTCCACCCACATGCCCGACTGCCCTGTGAAATGTAAAATATCTAGCGCCTTTGTCAATAAACCCACCTTGCTTATTGTGTTCATGTCCCTTTTATTTAGTTTTTTTCTAAATCCTCCATTAACAACATTATTGGTAAGATACAAGTTATTGTTCAAGGTTCGGTTCTTATTATCCATCATGAGCCCAACATAATGACTATAGAGTATAGTCCTATGCACTATCATGATTGTAGTTTGTTAAGTTATCGGATTCTATTCCTTCTCCCATGGTTTTAAGTCATGCCTGGTTTTCCAAAGAAAAAGATAAAAAGACAGCCTCATCCTATACTATATGGCCCCATGAATATGCTTATGTCCAATGTTGTTGGGGATCATGTAGATCTCCCAGTGAAAGCACTGCAACATCACCTTGGGAAGCAAATAAAAATTATGAATTGGCATCACAATATATCCTAATCATTTGTCCTTATGTGTATTTATTAGCTTGATTGAAGAAGGAACTTTGCTCATCCCATGGTGAATAGGATCCACGTGAAGCACTAACTATTGGGTTGATCATCCTCTTTTGATTCTCCTTATTGCTCCACTTATACATGGCTCTAGGATGATCATGCTTATCTACTATATCCAATGGTGAATAGGATCCATGTGGAGCACCAAATATTGGGTTGAACATCCTCTTTTGATTCTCCTTATTGCTCCACTTATACATGGCTCTAGGATGATCATGCTTATCTACTATATCCTTGGCATCCACACTAAGATAATTGTTGTTGATAGGCCTCATATAATGGTACACTTACGGTTGTTAGGGAATAATGATTATTGCAATCCCATTAAGACAATTTCTTGAGTTTTTTTCAAAATTCCTAGAAATTTTTTATGGATTCCATAACCTGCTTGATCATATATTGTGAACTTATACAATCTATCATCATTTTTCGACCATTAGATACTCAAAGTTGTGTATTGATCCTTTTTACCATTATAAAGGACTTTGTAAGTTAGGTTCCCAAATTCTTAAAGGGTGCTAGCTCAATGGAAGAGTGCATGCCTTACAAGAAGGAGTTTGGTGGTTCAATTCCTCCATCCCCTAATGATATTATAATATCGGTTACAAACAACTAAATTAGTAAGCAAAAAATAAGAGATAAGTGACCAAACAAAATGACCAAAATTCGTATATAAAACTACTAAAAATAACTAAATTAGTGACCAAAAAATGAGAGATGTGAAACTAGGCATTAAAAAGGATGCAACACGTGGCACTAATGATGAAGCCAAACATGGCATAGATATCATAGCAGAATAAGATGCGAAACTATGCATTAAAAATGATGCAACACGTGGCGCTAATAATGAAGCCAAACATGGCGTTTATATGGTATCAAAACAAGACGTTACTTTGGATGCAAAACATGGCACTACATAGGAAGCAAAATATGGTACAACAATAGAAGAAATATTTGGCATTGTTTTGGTAGCAAAACACGATGCAAAAAATGAAGCAAAAATTGGTGCAAATTTGGAAGCAAAAATTGGCACATATTTGGAAGTAAAACATGGTGCAAAATGGGATGCTAAAGTGGTAGCAAAAATGGATGCAATATTAGATGCTAATTTGAATGCTGAGATGGTACTAATAAGGATGAAAATATGGCACTAACAGGGATTCCATTTAAGAAGCAAAAGAGGACACTCACTAGGAAGAAAAATAGGATGTTATTTAGGAATCAAACATCGACGTTGTTTAGGAAGCAAAGTTGGTCACTATTCTGGAAGCAAAAAAATAGACACTATTTTGGACATCATAAAGGATGCTATCTAGGAAGCAAAAAAATATGTTTTTTGATATGCTTTAAGTCTTGTCCATGACCCGTCCAATTTTGGGGCAAGGAGTAGATCCGGATCCATACTAGTGCCTAGGTGAAGTCATCTTTGTCTAAATCGAATGTCTCGATCAAGTTTCATAGAAACAGTCCAACAAAGTTGTAGAAGTATGGTCCTCCTTCCATGACATTTTATTTTTCCTTTATGTTGGAGAATATCACTGTTAAAAACCCTTTATAACCCAATTGCAAATCAAAGTGGTTTTAGGTTTCCATCTGAAATTGATCCAATAGGAAATGGCCTTCTCTGTTGTCCAAATTCCTACGAATTTACAGATAATTGCATGTTCCTTCATGAATTGGATATGGGCATTGATGTGGCTGGGAGGAAGATTTATTCTTCATCTAGTGCATGAGACTGGAATGCATGTACAGGTTCCATTGATTTTTCCAGTTTTCCTTTGATCTTGATAGGTTTCTGGATCTTTTGGTTTAGATATAGGGCCAAGAGTCTCTTGCATGTCAATTTCAGGTGTCATACTCGGGTCAATGACCGGAGGATCTATTTGCTCATACAAGATCCTAGGAAACTATAATTCAGCCATGATATATCATACTATAATCCCATGTAAGATTTTGCATCGGAGGCTTGGTCACCTCCATTTTAGAGCACTACCTAGTTTGCAACACATGGTGAAAAGTATGCCTAGTTTTGATTTTGTACATGATAGTATATGGTGAGGTTGAAATTTAGGAAATAATTTTAAAATTAAGTTCCCTAGAAACCATACTATAGCTAAAGAGATTTATATTTAGTACACTCAGATGTATGTGGTCCCATGTCAACCCCTTCCCTAAGTGGATATCTTTACTATGTACTATTCATTGACGATTTCTGTCGTAAGGAATCGATTTATTTTATGGAATCCAAGAGTGAAACCTTTAGTTAGTTTCAGTAATATAAATACTTAGTAGAGAATCATACAAGTAGGGACAACCATGATTTAAGGTCTGATAATGGTGGAGAATTTGAATCAAATGCTTTTAATAATTTTTGTAGTGATGCAGGGATCTATAGAGAATTATCAGTTCCATACAACCCCCAACAAAATGGGGTTGCGGACAGAAAGAATAGAACTATTTGTGAGGCTGCAAAATCCATGCTACATGATCAATATCTATCTGCTTATTTGTGGGTAGAAGCTACCAGTACAACAATGTACATCCATAAATTTTTTTGCATGCACTAATTCATGAGAAAACATCTGAAGAGATGTTAATTAGCGAGAATGTAGACATATCACACCTACGAATATTTGGATGTCCTGTATATGTTCACATTCCAAAAGAAAAGAGAACCAATATGGAACCTTTAGGAAATAAGGGAGCTTTTGTGGGCTATAATGAGACCTCCAAAGCATTCATAATATATGATATAGAATGATATTTGAGATTGATCAAAATTAAAGTCTTCAAAATGTGAACAAAATATTGCATCTGTGTAGAGATCAATGAGAGCCTTCAGAAAATGTTCGTTTCATGCAAAACAGAGTTCGAACTTGAAATTTATTCAGTTCTGAACTTTCGACAAAATAGGTAAAGTTGGGAAAAAAGGGAGTGCCATGTCGCACCATTGTAAGGGTGACAAGTCGAATGTAGGAAGATTGCATGGAATCCTAGTTGGTAAGTGCAGTCAGTAGAATGGTAATGTGACATCTCTACAGGAGGCCACATGGAGGTGACATTGCAAGCAAGTGGACCAACAACAGGTTGAAAAGTTACATAAGTGGCATCTATGTGGACCAATTAGGGCCTGCCATGTAGATACCATGTTGGAATTTAGTTGTACTGTTTAGCAAAAGTTATGGAGTCAAGGAGGATCAAACCCCCGACCTCCTCTATGGCTAAGCCTCCACCAAATCTTCCTAGCCATTCCGCCCACCATTTTTTCTTAACCCTTATGTTTTATACTTCAATTCATGTTTGAATGTGTTGTAAATGGGAAAAAATGTCATGTTGAGGGATTCTCCCTTAGCCTCCATATCTATATGTTATATACCATAGTCCAAACCACTTCCAACATTCACTTCGCCACATGACCAACAACCATGAGCCAGCAAACAAACCACAAACCATATATAACAACGCATGTCAACAAAATAATGTTTTGGAGAGAGGTACATGGGTTTGAACCTCCCCCTTTTCCAAGCACTCTAACCATTGCACCAAAGGCTCATTTTGTTTAGCTATTTGGAATATATTGCTTTTAAGTTAGACTTTGGGTGGTTTTAACCCCCAACATGGGTGTGCCTCCCTTTCTTGCCTATAATTAAACTATTGTATGGGTTTTAAACCATATATATATATATTATATATTTATTTTGTTTATTATTTTTTAAAACAAAAATGTATATTTATGGGGATTTGCCCATATTTTCTCCATTTTTAAATGGATATTTATCCCATTAAGCTTGGGAATAAAATCATTGTAAATCCCTTTGTATTTGAGGATAAGTTATGGATTTTTGGGCTATATAAACCATTGTAGTTTTCCACGGGAGGGCATGAGGAAGATGCATTGAATTTTTTGGTGATATGATGCCAAAGTTCCTTTGAAGGCTTTATAATCTTTGGTCATGTGGTAAGAATATTCTTAGCCACTGTTGGAAGATTTTGGAGAGTGAGAGGACTTCATTGTTGAATACTATGTCTCTTTTTACCAATTGTTAAGAAGGAGTTTGTAAATTCTCAAGCATTTTGAAGGCTTATAAGATAGGTCCTCTTTGGAGTTGTACATATAGACATATCCAAGGAGGGGTGAACTCTGTTATCATCTGTTTTCTACAAATTTCATGGTTTTCATATCTTTTATGTGTTTAAATTCTTTAATTATGCTCTTTAATTTTTCCATTTAAATCCTTTTAATGAGTTTGATCATTCAAATTTCCACATGCAAGTTTGTGGTTATAAAGATCCTGCCATTTTCGGATTAAGTTTGGTACCAAATTAGGTTAACCATTTCATTGTGAGTTTGTGAATGTTAACAAGGCTTAAGCTAAAGCATGAGGAAGGTGTGTGTGAGGAATTCAATCCATATATTAGACATGCACATTGAAGAAAGAAAATGACAAATGAAGAATACCAAGAAGAAGATGGGAATGCCTTCTATAAGGATTTCTATCAAATCACATACCGAGTAGAAAAATTGTTTGCATATTATTGAGAGAGATTTTCAAAGAAGAAAACAAAGAAGGAGAGAGCAGAGAATAATTCTTTGGGAAAAGGAGGAGACCCTTCTAATCCTTCTTATCCATGTTCTTCTTCCTCTTCTAAAAGCTCCAGTACTGCTTCCACAAATACAAAGAAACAACCTGAGAAGGATAAGTCTAATTTACCTTATTTAAAACTTGATATTAAGTTTGATTTTCCTACATATAATGGTGAAATTAACACAAAAAATATAGATGATCGGATCAGGTATATTGAGGTGTATTGCAAGATCCAGAAGCTTATACTTTTCGTCTTGGAGGTACCACACTCATTTGGTGGGAGAGTAAGACAGGAAGACCTCCTTACAAAAGGTAAAATTATTTCTTCATGGTATGAATTTACTGCTGCGTAAAGAAGCAATTCAACCCATTAGGACATATACAACAAGGCATCATGGATTAACAAAACTTAAGGGAAGGTAAGGTCAGAATGTACAAGAATACACTTAGGCATTTAGAAAGAGAGATTTGATTTTGGGTATATCTGTTTACACTAATGAAACTCTTCTCAAGTTTATGGGGTATTACATAGTTATTTTCATCATACAATACTTATGTTTAATCCTACTAACCTTGATGAGGTATGTGTGAAAGCTGTTGGAATATTGAATAATATTGAGAGGGTGGGGGGTGAATCATTATTGATAACTATTAACAATTTAAACCACTTTAATTTATTCATTAACACACATGATAAAAAAGAACATACATAACACAAATTTATCATGGAATCCCAATTGGGTAAAACATCAATACTTCCTATTACTGCAAATTTGTATTTTCAAATAGTTTATGCATGCTACTACAGAAAAGGATGGTACTACACCCTATTTACCCACAACTACTGGAAGGATGCTACGATCCCCTGGTTTTATCAGCTACTACTGAAAGGATGCTACTACACCATATTTACCAACAACTACTGGAAGGGGGATATGACCCGCTTACAGAATTGTATCCTGCCCTTGCACCACCCTACCACCCTAATATGTTTTTGTCAATCTTCCAGATCCTTTTTTTCTTTAATATGTGTTATAAATTACTTCTACACATCATTGGTCTCTACCTCTTCTAGCTGTTGCTATAATATGGACGGCATAGACAATTTCTCTCACTCATCATTCTTCCTATAAATACTCTCTAACATGTTTTCTATGAATGCATCTCTTCACCATTGCACCTTTTCATTATTAGATCGTGCCTCTTCATGAAAACTCAATTCTTCATTTTAACAATCTTTAACTCTATTTAGGTTTATTAGTCATATCGTTTCACAACAAAATATTACCAGAATTGCCTCTTCACAATGATAATTCTTCACCAGAAATTATTTTGAATTCGTAATGATATTTCTGCAATGGATCCTTTCCGCAACCATCCTGATCTGTTGATCCATTGCGGGCTCATTCCATTCCATCAGTATAACACACATATTCCCTCCGCAATCATCCTTTCACAATTTCCTTAGCTTTTTGCAAAAACCTTTCTGCATCGTTGATTCCTTGCGGACTCTTCCCTAACCATTGATCTAAGATCAGATGTGGATTGCAGATTTGTGTTCTGAATTTTTTTTGTGGGTTCACTCCTGACCATCAATATACGATCAAATGCGGATTGTAGATGTTCACTTTTATTTGTGCGAAAGTCATTCACCACTATTGATTTCTTTGTGGATTCAATCCTAACCATTAATCTACGATCAAAAGAAGATTTTTGTATCTGTCCAAATATTCTTGGTGCTTTGGAATGTTATCTCCACTACTGGATTTGTGGATCTTTCCCCTATCATCGACCCTGCCAATGCTTTTCTTATTTGATTTTGTAATTCCTCTGTCTTTCACTAAGCTCACCCTTTCATCATGTTTTACTAGTTATTCCTTTGTCATTATTAATCTCATTTAACATCAACTGAAAATCCACGTAATGGATCTCTTTTTCATTCCTAAAATCCTTTGACATCAATGACAACTATATTCTCAATAATCTCCCCCTTTTGCATTGATGGCAACGTTCCCTTTTGGCCAACATTTTCTCCCCCTTTGACAACAATGACAAAGGCTTCCTTTTGTCAACTCTCCTTCGATTATGCTTCTTCTCCTACAACTATTGTAAGGATATTACTGCCAACTTTTGTCTAATATGCTCAAAGGATTCCTTGGTTAGTGGCTCAGTGAAGATATCAACAATATATTCTTCTGTTTCAACATACTCTAGTTTGACAATCCTCTGGGACACGTGTTCTCTTGTGAAGTGATACTTTATTGGTATGTGCGTTTTCTTGGAGTGCATGATGAGATTTGTTGACATATTTATGGCATTGGTATTATCACAATTTAGAACTATTTGGTGCTCATACTTCACAAGTAAGTCTTCTAGTAGCTACTTCATCCAAATGACTTGAGTGCAACATGATGCAACAATAATGTATTCGGCTTCTGTTGTGGAGTGCGAAATTGAGGATTATTTTTTTCTTGACTCAGATACCAAACAATTTCCTAAGAAGAATAATGTTCCATTGGTAATTTTTTGATCATCAATACTTCCTACCCAGTCTACATCAGTAAATGCTTCCAACTTGAATTCTTGAATTTTTGGTTACTATAACCCATACTCCAAAGTACGTTTCAAATATTTGAAGATTCTTTTGACTGCTATTATGTGTGTCTCTTTGGGACATGACTGGAACCTAGCAACCAAACCTATAGCTTGCATCAGATCTATTCTTGTAGCTGTCACATATAGAAGTATTCCTTTCATGGATCTATACATGCCATGGTCCACCTCTAGAGACTCACCGTCCTTACTTAATTTACAATCTATGATCATAGGAGTACTAACCGGATTGGAGTCTTCCATCTTAAATATGTTAAACATGTCTTTGATGTACTTAGTTTGAGAGATAAAGATTCCTTTATTTGTCTGGTAAACTTATAATCCCAAAAAGAATGTTAGTTCACCCAACATTGACAATTCGAATTCCTTCTTCATTTCATAAGAAAATTTTACACTTCATATTTTTAAATTTATTTCAAATATGATTTCATCTACACAACAACAACAATGATCATATTTTCATATTTTATTTTTAATTAGAGATTAATTTCAGTTCCCCCTCTTAAATCCTTGTTGCTTTAAGTAGTTGTCTAGCCTTGAAAACCACACCCTTGGAGCTTGGTTGAGGCCATAGAGTGCCTTTTATAATTTACAAACATAGTCTCCATTTTCTGATAAGATAAAACCTTCAGGTTGTTCAATATAAACCTCTTCTTCTAGTTTTCCATTCAGAAATGTAGACTTGACATCCATTTGATATAATTTAAAATTTGTATGGCATGAAAGTGCTAAAAACATTTTGATTGCTTCAAGTCTTTCTATAGGGGAATAAGTTCCTTCAAAATAAATCCTTTGTATATTCCTCCTCTAATTCTTCTTCTTCATCATGAATACTTTCATCTTTTTGCAGGTCTTCCTTTTCTTCATCATTTGTACTTACATCATCATCATGACTTCTTATTCTTCTTGGTTTTATGTCATCTATTCTTACATCGACAATTTATACAATCTTGTGTAACCTTTTATCATAACATCTATATGCCTTCTTGGTGGAAGAATATCCTAAAAATATTCCTTCATCAGTCCTAGAATCAAACTTGCAAAGATCATCCTTATTCCTTCTAATGTAGAAATTGCTATGAAATACTCTGAAATACTTGACTGAGGCTGGTATTCCATACCATAGTTCATAAGGAGTCTTTTCCTTTTTCTCTCTTAGTTTTCCTCTATTAAATATATAGAAAAATTTGTATATTGCTTCTCTCCAAAATGCATATGACAACTTTTCTTCATTAAGCATTGTTTTGGAAGCTTCTTGGACCGTTCTATTCTTCCTTTCAAAAACACCATTCTGTGGAGGAGTCTTTGCAGCTGAAAATTGTCTTTTGATCCCATGTATATCACAAAAATCATTGAACTCATTTGAGGTAATCTGATTTGTTAAATTTTCAACCATTGCTTTGAATATTTTGAACTTTTCAAAAGCTTTTGATTTTTATTTGAAAAGGGTTAACCAAGTAATCCTTGTGTAGTCCTCAATGAGAAACATAAAATAGTATTCTCCTTGTAGACTTTTAGTCCTTATTGGTCCACAAAGATCAATGTGAACTATTTCTAGAGGATGTTATGTCATATGTTCTTTTGTTTTGAAACTGTCTTTAGTTTGCTTCCTATGTTGACAATGTCTACAACTGAGTTTATAGCTCTCACAATTTTAGAAAGGTCTCTCACAACTTATTTCTTACTTACCTTGACAAGATTATAAAATTTTAAGTCTCCCATCCTTCTTTGCCACAACCAAATTTAATCCACCATACTCAAGTGACATTGATTTTCATTTTCTAGGATGTATACATTGTTTGAATTTCTTACAACAATGCCAACAATTCTTCTTGAGTCCTTTTTCTAATTTCACATTTCTTAGAGTAAAAATTACAGATGTTCCCTTGGTCACATGTTTGACTTACACTGAGGATATTAGGCTTGAGGTTTTCTACCAGTAATACATTTTCTTCTTTGATCTTGCTATTGAAAATAGTTGTAACTTTTCCAATTATCTTGGAAGACATATTGTCTCCAAATGTGACTTTACCCTTAATATATTTTAGTTTTATGAACTTGTTTGGGTCACCTGCCATGTGTTTTGAACACCTACTATCCAAGTGCCATAGATTTTGTTTCTCTATTGCACATAGGGCAATCATGGATATTTCCTTCTCTTCCCTTTGCCTCCAATACTTCTTTTGTTTTGTGTCTTGAAGCTTATTTGCAACAGTATTCCTTGTAGGAATCATTAGTTTACAATCTCTTGCCATATGTCCATGGTTATTAAATTTGTAACACTCTAGGTCATATAGTTGAAGAAGTATAAAGCGATTATGATTCCATTCTTTTTGTTTGTCACTAGGTGAATTCTTCTTGTATTCATGGAAATTTCCATAGGCTCTACAATTTATGGTTTTATGACCAAATTATTACAAGAGTAAAAATGACCAAGGGATATCTACTGATATCTATTCATCATAGGTTTCTTAGGAATCAAATTAATACTATTTGTGTCATGAGAGTTTGGAATAGATTTGTTACCAGATAAATCTACTCAAGCATACTCAAGCCAGATCTCCCTATTCCAAGTGGATGTAGAACAAATAAAGTACAAAATAAAATCTACTTTCCTAGATCAAATTGTTATGGAGAGAAATTCCTATGGCTTGGGGTACCACAACAGACAGCTTGACTCTAGAAATCAATCCTTTCCAATATGCAATAGAAATTAAATGTCTAACACTAAAGGATCAAACCTCGTACCTTATTCCGGACGGTTGAAGTAGATCCCCGTTTAGCTTTCCAATCTTCAGCTTGAATTGGTATATTACTTCCTCAACAACAAGTAAACAATACAAGCATTCTAAATATCATGGTGTTAGATCCATTCTAGCATATATATTCAATAATGTACAAGCATTTGACATAATCCAATGGATAAAATATTCATTCAAATACACATTATTGGACAGGAAAAGATATTTCTATTAATATAAATCAGAGATTACAAGATATAACCTCTAACGGCATGTCTGCGAACCAGAGAAATTGAATCCCCCACTTGGGCCTCCACCACCTCAATCCTCCATCTCTCGATAGCAAGCTCACAAGAAAAAGGCAAGCTTGAGAAGAACACACTAGTGCTCCAAGGGACAAAGGGATGTAGACTCAAGCATAAGTTCCAGCAACAATGGACTATAGTTTCTTTGCTCTCAATTCTCTCTTCTTGCCTTCAATGTACCAAGGGGTTCCTTATATAGCTTTCAAAGGGATAATGAAAGGTTGAATCCAAGCGATCTCAAGGAATAGGGAAGGCTAGGAGTCAAATGAGTCGGATCCATGTTAAGGAAAACTCCAAAAGGATTTGTATTATGCACACATCCCGATGTACGCAGTTTTAGTGGTCAAACCCACGTATATACGCGCTTATAGGTTTAAAAGTTGCATGTATCATTTTTCACATGTTTTTAGGGATGATCAAGGAAACATAAAAGGACAAAAAATGGTCCATGGGGTCTAAGGAGTCTGCATCGGGACAGGGGAAGGCCATACAAAGTGTGATTCACCTAGGGTGGTGAAATCAGCTATAACAGATGCCCCCTAATGTGTGAGGTCAGAGGGGTCATATGATGGCTGAAATACATTATAAGTCCATCCTAGAAGTGGAGTGATGAAGGATCCCAAATGGAAGACCAGCCACCCAATCAGCATAGTACAATAATACAACTCTGCATATAACTACAAATACATATAGCAGTCTCGGATACATAAGAGTACAATGGCCATGAATATGCATGATACATAATGTCACATATGTGGTCATAGCCACATACAATATACATAGATCAGAATCTCCATGATGAAGATATACAACGGACCATGATCTCCATAATGGCTGAAGATATAATAGATCAAGATCTCCATAGTGGCTGGAAATATCTGACATATACTGGAATCAAGTCATGAGAGATGAAATCTCATGAACACTGGCACGATCAAGGAGGTAGCATAGAAGAGATGCCACCAATCTAGAAAGTCTTCTACACAAACCGCTACGAGTACATGTCCTACTATGTGAATAGAGGTGTCGAGGTCAAACATAGTAGTCCATTATCTGATTACCGGTCATTAATGTATACCATTAACAGACACGAGATCACCCACCAATGATGAAAATGGGAATCAAGGTACTAGAGTGCAAACTAACAAGTGTGAATAAATGTGTTGAGGTCGAACACTTGAGAGGATCCATCGATCAAGGGACATTGATGTATTCCCAAGAACTGTCGATGGCGAGAGAACCTACCACTGATGACAGCAAGTCTCAAGGCACTCAAAAATGACTCTAGATTCCAATCCCACAATAAATGATCTGAAGTCGATGGAATGAAATCCACTGGAAGGAGGGAATTAAGACATCCCCCATCATCCAACACGAGGTACTCAGCAACGCTGTATAATGTGGAAGGAATCGATCATAGGTGCACGAACCAGTAACTGTACCAGGAATGGTCGACATGCAAAGTCAAGAAAAATGAGGAATGGCCGACTCAGGTTTCAACTTCCTTCGAACAAGAGCATAATGGCATATGGTGACTGAATGAAGGCAGCATAGACTTGATATACAAACTGGGACATCTCTATGACACAGGAGCCATCAATAAAGGCTCCATAGGGACTGGAAGCTTAACCAGTCGATGGAGATAAACTCAAATAAACGAGTACATCTCCTAAAGTCAAACTATAACCCAACCAATGGATGTGATATATAGTTCTCTGTTCGAAGGCGACATGACTCGACAACTACCACAGATAACATCTTTCCTTGTCCTCCTTTTTGGTTTTTAAATTTTTTTTTGGACTTTTTCAGTTATTTAAAAAGCTTGAAAAAAGAATAAAATAGCTTTATAGTTACAAACTAGGAGGAGATGAGTGTCATAAGAGAAAACAAACTAGTTCCAAGCAGTGGAACATACTTATGCTTAATGCAAGGATACATGTGTAGGATATCGACACTCAGGGGAAAATCCCCTCCTTGTAAAAAGGGAATCAAGCTACGAAGGATATAAAAAAATGGCTCTGCATGGCTAGAAATGAGACAAGCTCAGGCTATATGGCTAAAATGCAATGTCAGGGGAGCTGGAATAAAGCTCAATAAGGCAGGCAAAGCTCATGATAATGCATTCACAACTTGACATGAGGAAGTCCTGAGGGAGATAGGCCAGCAAAAGATCAAGAGGAGTATGAGGCTCTTGCGAAATGTCATGGTGGGACTAAAAGGGACTCCCAGACCTAAGAGAGGACTCGCAGCATGGGTGCAAAATGCAAAAGGGAGCTAACTAGGACACCCATGTATAGGAAAGCTCTACCACTCACATAGTACCACTTTTAACAGCAGCACGAAGGTTCCGTGATACCATGGAATGGGTTCATACCTAATGTTAAGATGGAATGGTCATAAGGAAATGCATAAGTACAAGCGGATGTGAAATCCTAACCTATATTCCAGTTCAGACATAATTCCTGTGATAGGAACGAATGGGTCAAAACCTCGAAGAGAGTGTACAAAAAATTGGACCCTACATGACAACCATATTAGTCCAAAACAACCCAAAATAGTCAATAAAGAATCCAAACTATAGGACATAGGGAGGAATGATCATGAAAACTACACCCAAAGGAAACAATGCAGTGAAAGATGGGATATAAAAAGGAAAGTAAGGTGTAGACCCAATGTTCACGCATCCACTACCACCCCTGTGAGGGTGACCACCGGTGTAAAGACCGAGCGAAAGGAATAAAAATACTCCACAAGTGGAGTAGAGGATGGAATATGACCATTCACAAATATATGATCACAGTAAGGGGCTGTAATGCCCCCAAGTCTGACACCAGGGTCCGTACTAGGACAAAGGACGGGTGATAGGATACCAGGCATGCCAAAAATAAAAGGACCCAAAATCAAGAGAGCATAAATACTCAAGTAACCACGACCCCAAAGACCAACTAGTGCACAAAGAGCACACTCCTAAGAAAATATACAACCAAAATACAAGCACACCAAGGGGAGGATATGAGAGCTCCCAAATGAAGCAGGTATGTCTCACCTAGGAGAGGCTCGAAACTCCCATACACTACAAGTGGAGCTGCGTAACCAATTATAGTGGCCCTCAGCTTCAACACATAAAGCGACTGTGCTGTCCGACCTCTACCTGGCCGAGACACCCACAGAATAACCCCTGCAGAGTACCCCTTTGATATCCTAGGTAAGGCCACTAAGGTCACCTTAATATAATCAATGCTCAGGCAGATAGTCGCAGGCGGGATTGACCGTATGGGAAAGGTAGCAAAGCCCCAAACTCTCGAAAGAGCCCCCAGATATGAATACAATCCTGGAAATATCTCTGGTGCTACTCAATTATGACTAGGGGTCATCCCAATCAATAACCGCTCACACTGCCTCGTGCTTAACTCCCTTTTGAGAGGAGGATCTTGAGAAACACTGGTTATACCAAGGATTTCACACACTCACCTGGACAGACACATACATGTTGTTGTTTAGTGATCTTGGAGAATTAACTTACAATGAACTATTCCAAGATCCTAAAACCTAATCTTGTTGGTGCACCCTAGAAAAGAAAAGAGTGTGATTCATTTTAATATGCGTTGATTTTAATTGGCTATAATTACTCAAAGGGAAATGGTCGTGCAACTAGTGAAGTTATGACTCAGCAGTGAAGTAAATATGCACACCATAACAAACAATGCTAAGTGCAATCTTTGTCAAATGAAAAATAGGGTATGCCACTACATGAGATGCATAAATATATATTCCTTTTCGAATGCAAATGCAATCCTTCCTATATGAAAGCCTAAACCCAACTCTCATCCAAGCAATCCAATGCAAGTACCTTCTCAAATCCATATCTAAGATGCAACTAAGAGTGAAACTACTTTGTATTTTTCAATATAAAAGAATGAAAAATGCAATAAAAGTCATCTAAAACTCTCAGTCTCTGTAGCAAGTATAAAAGACAAGCCCAACAAGACACCGAGACAAAAAAAAGAGTTATGGACTAATGACAAAACAAAAAGGATAAATGACTAAAACTACTTTCAAAGAAAAATCAATGAAAAAGCAGTCTCTGGTCACAAAAGAAGCATCCAACAGACAACATCAGACCCAAGGAAGACCCAACCACACTCACAACCCACCCAACAACTTCCCACAACATCAAACTCACCAAAAGGGAGGATGTACATGACTGTTTAAAGAACAGTTGCATATATACGCAACTTTTGGCCAAAAACCTGAGTGTATATGCAGATTTTGGCCAAAAACATGCGTGTATATGTGACTTTTGGCCAAAAATCCGTGTATGTACGCAACTTTTGGACAAAAACCTACATATACAGAGAAGGCAGTGGTAAAAAGAAAGCCAAGGGTCAAACCAATAAAGGGGATTGTCAATGGATGAGCATGCTATAAAATGCAACACAGAAACAAGGAGAAGCAAAGATCAAGTCAATAATATCAAGCCCATTGTGCCCACAAACCCCAAATAAAAATAAGGAACATCCCCAGCAGAGTCGCCAATTCTGTTACGGAGAGAAATTCCTATGGCTTGGAGTACCACAACAGACAGCTTGACTCTAGAAATCAATCCTTTCCAATATGCAATAGAAATTAAATGTCTAACACTAAAGGATCAGACCTCGTACCTTATTCCAGACGGTTGAAGTAGATCCCCATTGAGCTTTCCAATCTTCAGCTTGAATTGGTATATTACTTCCTCAACAACAAGTAAACAATACAAGCATTCTATATATCATGGTGTTAGATCTATTCTAGCATATATAATCAATAATACAAGCATTTGACATAATCTAATGGATAAAATATTCATTCAAATACACATTATTGGACAGGAAAAGATATTTCTATTAATATAAATCAGAGATTACAAGATACAATCTCTGATGGCACGTCTGCGAACCGAAGAAACTAAATCCCCCACTTGGGCCTTCACCACCTCAATCCTCCATCTCTCGATAGCAAGCTCACAAGCAAAAGGCAAGCTTGGGAAGAACACACTAGTGCTCCAAGGGACAAAGGGATGCAGACTCAAGCATAAGTTCCGGCAACAATGGACTATAGTTTCTTTTCTCTCAATTCTTTCTTCTTTCCTTCAATGTACCAAGGGGTTCCTTATATAGCTTTCAAAGGGATAATGAAAGGTTGAATCCGAGCGATCTCAAGGCATAGGGAAGGCCAAGAGTCAAATGAGTCGGATCCATGTCAAGGAAAACTCCAAAAGGATTTGGATTATGCACACATCCCTATTTACATGGTTTTAGTGGCCAAACCCACGTATTTACGTGCTTATAGGTTTGAAAGTCACGTGTATCATTTTTCACATGTTTTTAGGGATGATCAAGGAAACATCAAAGGACAAAAAATGGTCCATGGGGTCTAAGGAGTCTGCAGCGGGACAAGGGAAGGCCATACAAAGTGTGATTCACCTAGGGTCATGAAATCATCTATAACACAAATAGAAATGCAATTCAACAGATAGATCACTTATCTGCAGTATGCAAATCCTCTTTTCTCTTTGTTGATCCAAGCTCCAGACCATTCAGATCTTCAGCTGCAAAACCCTGTAAATAAAATGGAAACAAGCAAACAATACATGCTTATCCAAACATGAATTCATCTAAGATAATAGTTAAGGAAGAAATATCTAAACATTATTAACACAATAACATTTATAGAAATAGATTCGTATTAATGCAATAAAGGAGATTCATAGAATTACATAAAAGGTAGTGTTATCTCCTAAAATCAATTAATTTTTAATAGGTCAAACTCAGACAATTTATTTTTCATAGTAGTGAATATTTCAAGTCATATTATGAACAATGTTTGGATGACTAACAAAGTGGAATATCTGGTGCTCAGTTTTTCAAAAAATTTGAAAGTTTTAGCTTTCGGTGGCTTAGGTGAGCTTTCAAACAGCTCATTAGCCACCGAAAAGCCAAGCTTTCGGCAGCTAACAGTTTTGACTCAGGAACTTGTTAACCACCGAAAGCCTGTTGATCATGTTTTTTATAATTTTGGGAAAAAGGGACTTTCGGTGGCTTAGGAGAACTTACCAATAGTTCATTAGCCATCGAAAAGCCTTAGTTTCAGTGGTTTAACAATGGATCCAAGAAGATAGTAAACCACCAAAATCCTGTTGAACTTTGTTTTAAATAAATTCTGGGAATTATACTTTTGATAGCTTAAGAAAATAGACCAACGATTCATTAGCCATTGAAAGCCCAGCTTTCGACAGCTAGCGAACTAAACCCTAGAGTCTCTTAACCACCTAAAAGGCCGAAAAGGGAAAATGGTTATCTGTCCATCGAAATAAAACTCGTCAGCATAAAGCATGTCATAATTTAGCATGATTAACCATCGAAAAGACCAGAGAACTGCAGTAAAGCATGAGTTGATGGCTAAGAGGTCGTTATTGATTTGGGATGACTGATGGAAATCAAAACCCTAGCTTCCCTCCATCTATCCCATGACTACAGTAAACCTCCATGAAACACCAAGTTCAACTTAAAAATGATTACTATGCTAGCTATCTCGTGGATATCACTAGAATCCACCATCATCTCATTCGAGTACCTATCAAGTGGTTAACCCCTCAAAATCAGTGCCATACCTTCAGTACACTCCTCATTTGTTGCATGCATCCTTACTGCTTGAGGCCATCTATGAAAACCAGCCTGCTAACCTCCTCCACAGAATTTGAATTTCAATTTTTATAGGTACTAACAAATACAGTTCAGAGACGAAGAAATGAGGACCTGCTCTTAGGCAGGAACTAGGAGACATCGGCTACCTAGAATCTCATCCAGAAGTCTGCCAATTATTCAAAGATGTAGGTTGTTACATATTTTGTGAGAAAATCCAAGGTTCACACTAGTAGGTTATAGAAGCATTTGCCCTTTCTTTTGATGGTTCCAAGGCACTGATAGGAAAGGAAGAGTTCTTAGTGGATGAAACCCTAATTGTATAGCTGACAGAACTCCCAAGAACTAGGGAGAAGTGGTTTAGGACCACCATTACTAAAAATGTGGAGTTTAGATCATATTTAAATCCTGAACACAGACATGTAGTATGGAATAAAAGTGTTCCATCCACCTAGCTAGAGGAGAGGTGGAATGAATTACTGAATTAAATTTTGGTGTATATAACCTGTGAAGGCAGGTACAACAAGGTAATGGTATATCACTTCAAGCTGATGAACCATTTTATAGGAAGGATCCCTTTAAACCTACCCTTCTACCTCCACAAGAGCTTAACCAAGATGGCACACCAGGTAAAGGCCCAGCCCACCAAAATCACAGGAAGGTTATCTCACCATGGCCTAATACAACTCATTGTCCAAGAATTGCTACAAAAGAGAAATGTAGCATGGGAATATTTTTTATTCTAGAATGAGTTTGAAACAGGCCTATAGCCAGAAGATGAAGGAAAGTCACCTTCAAATAAATCCACCACCCCCAGGAGTGGAAAAAGGAAGAGTAGGGATATCTTACCAGTAACAGTGGATCAGCCTTCTCCCACTACTAAAACCCACCAAGATAAAATAAGCCTATACTTCAGTGAAAAACAGAAGGAGGCCCCAACACAAAGTGGAAATATTCTGAACTTACCTTACTCAGACTCAGAAGAAGAAAGGGAGGAGGAAGTTAACCTAGCAAAGCAGGTTGTAGTAGAAAATGAAGAACTTCCATCACCCACACCAAAAGAAGACCAGGGTGAACCAGTGGAAAAGGATTCCTCCAGCAAGCCTAGGTCACAAAGAGTCAACTAGTTGCTGAGGCAAGTATATGAACTAGAAGTTTTGGAGAGAGAGATAAAAAGAACTAATGCAGTGTTAACCAAGAAAAAACGTCAATTGAATAATTCCCTGCTAGAAATGAAAGGAAGGTATTTTTTGCTACAAAAAAGGAATCAGAGGTTTATTAAGGACAACACTAGGCTTTATAGGATGATCATGCTTCTGATGCTAGAGGTGAAGAATTCCAAATCAAACCATAGCTCTAAAACTCACTTTGCACTAGAAACCCTAGCTGAGGTAGCAGTGAGCCTTCAGAATCCAGAGGCAGCACAGGATGTAGTTGTTTTTCCAGACCTTATGTAGGCTGAAGGAGTTCCAGAAAATCAACAACAAAGATGAAAAATGGATGCTTGGGAGGCTGATTACAATTTTTCAAAAATAGGGCTTTTGGTGGCTTAGGAAGACGCAGTAGCGGTTCATTATCCACCGAAAGCAGAACTTTCGGCAGCTAACAGACTCAGGATTATGCTTCCTTAACCACCGAAAGCATAAAAGGGTGTAGAAAGATGTTTTGTCACACAGAACTAGTTTTGGCAAGTACAACTATCTCAGGGATGAAATATAAAGATGAAATCTGCCGAAAAACACCATTCGAAGAGGTCTGTTCCAGTTTTGAGGATACAATCAAGGAGAAAAGGGTCACAAACCCTACTTGTTTTTTTACCAGTAGTGGCTTATCTATCAGATGACAGGTTACAAATCTACTTCAGTACTCACTGTAGTAATCAAAGAGTTCAATGAGTGAAAAAGTGTTAGAGTTTGATAGACTAGTAGTTAAATTAGGGTTTCTGACCTAATTTTGCAAAAAACATTTATTTTATCTATTTTTAGTAAAACAGATCCAAATTTTGAGGATCTAAATATTTTTGTAAAGGATATAAAGCCTAAGACTTATGTTAAAGCAAGGGTTCGACTTCAAGGACCTTTAGACCTTTATTATTATCAAGCTTCTCATGTTATTCATCACCTAATATAAGATATTTTTCTATCATATGTTCATCTTCCATATCTTTTCTATTATGTTCTTGTGCCTGAATGTCTGATTCAGTTTTATTCATGTTATTCAATGTCTGATAGATGTCATCCTATATGTATGTTGATGAGTTGAATGGAAAGTACTTTTCCTTGTTATGATTGTCCATTTATATGTAATTATTTTATGTATGAATCTGCCAGCATAGTAAGTTCTCCATCTTTTCACCCTATTATCCAAGCTCTGAACAATGGTAGTTAGAAGCCTTATCTTTGATTGAGTTTTGTGCATGTCTTGAGAGTGGGAGTTCATGTGGGTCATCTAACTTGATCCAGTTAGAAAAACCATAGAAACATCTAAGTTACCAAGCATCCTCGAGCTACAACCTAGAGGATTTTCCTGGAGTGATAACGAATTGGCGTCATTGCTGGGGAGAGGAGATTGAAGCTCATCTTCCCTAGGAGACGACATAGATTCTTCTTTGATGATAGACAAAGTCTGGACACTATTTTGGTTGTAATCATCTATCTAGAGACTCCATTGGTATAAGGTGGCTTCAGGAAGACCAAGTACCATAGCAAACCCTCAAGGGACACCAGTAACACCTGTTTTAGATCTAGAAGAGATTCTAAGAAGAGCTAGGGTTTCACTAAGACAGACCTCCAGAGCTGTAAGGGGAGCTACATCAGGTATTTCCAGAGGTATTTCTGTTGTTATATCAAATAGACCTCCATTTCAATCTTCTTTTTCTCAAGCATCTAATTCTCAAAATTTTATAAGTAAATCAGAAAATTTTAGGGTTGAGGAATCTTCAAGCACTGCCGCTTGTGAATATCTCATCCCTGGTGAATCCATGAAGGACAAATTCAATGGAAACTCCACAATATTAAGATGTCAAAATCATTTACTACTCTTTTGGCCTGGAGGTTTGCACCTCTTAACTTCTCTTCAATTCTTGGTTTCCCACATCCAGTACCTGATATGTCCGAATGGGGAGATTTTCTACCTGTCTTCAAAGAGGAGAAAGAAGACAATCCTACAAAAAAACTCCTCAAATTTCACAAATGCATGGATCTATTAGATCAGTAGCATGAATATGTTCATGTATTCATTGTATGGTGATGCACGTCGCTGGTATTTTTCTTTACCTCCTTCCAACAGTTCATCTTTGAAGGATTTTCATGGAGCATTCACTGAGCACTACAAAAGGTATTTTTTAGATGAGCTTGTATTTGGTAATTGTTGTGATGAATATTAATTACATCATAAAGCTAAATATGTAAATAGAGATGGATCTCTCCCTTACAATATGCAGCATCCCTTCAAGAATATTCAAGATGATGCACTTTTCCATCAACATGAACTAGAAATGAATTATAAAGGAGTAGAAGGTTTTCCTACCATCATTAAATATGATTGTTGTGAATCCGAGGAATTGATTTCTTCAACTACACATGGCCAATGACCATTGAAATCGTAAGGCTAGCTCACAGTTTCCAGATTTGTAGATCAAGGGAAGCTGCAGTAACCATGAGGAAAAAGATTTTCAGGGACTATCTAATCTCCAGCTAGAACATCAGGAAGATCTTCGTTCTCCTTATGAATACGTTGCTTCAAATTATCACAAGGAACTAGATGCTTGTTACGAATTTGCTGCTCAAAATTCCAATAAAGATCTTTTTAGTTTTGATATATCTTGCAAAGATATTATTGTGGAAGAGGAAATTGTTAGCTATGATAAGCTAGCATATCATCATGATGAATTCAAATTATGTAAATATGGTGAAGGGTTGATGAAAGGTTCAAATCAGTTGTTGAGCTTGCATTTTGATCCGACAAAGGTTGAGCAGTCCACATTCAACATTGACATCAGTGAAGGAAAAGATCAACAGCGTAAAAAGGTATTTCCTATTGGCTTTTATGACCCTATTGCTGACTATCTAGAACTTATGAGCAGCATTGATATCAAAATATTTTTTTTCAGATGATAGTTGGTTTTGTCACCCTTTAAAACTACATTGCTGCATGCTAGGGTTTCATTTATTTTTTGGGTCAAGATCAAGGATAAGTTCCGTAGATCATCTTCTGACATCGCTTCATTGGAAGCATGATGTCAATTAATGAGAAGACTCTACTGATTAGAATTAGGAGTAGGAGTAGATAGGAAAATAAGCTCTTAATATGAACAACTAGGTCATTTTCAGTTGTTCTCATGAATAAGCAAAGCGGGCTACATGCAGGTTGCAGCAGATCAGTTATGAAGGACAAATGACTCCATGCCCAATGGAACACTAGAATATAGCTTTAATATTTGTTTTTCAGGAAAGGCATTTGGTCTGGGGTTCTTGGGACCTCACAGGGAGGTTCCCATACCTGAGTAGGAGCCAGATGTTATCTCCTAAAATCAGTTAATTTTCAATAAGTCAAATTTAGACAATTTATTTTTCATATTAGTGAAGATTTAAGGTCATATTATGAACAATGTTTGGATGACTAACAAAGTTGGAATATCTAGTGCACAATTTTTCAAAAAATTGAAAGTCTTAGCTTTCGGTGGCTTAGGTGAGCTTTCCAATAGCTCATTAGCCACTGAAAAGATGAGATTTCGCAAGCTAACAGTTTTGAATCAGGAACACGTTAACCACCGAAATCATGTTGATAACATTTTTTATAATTTTGGGAAAAAGGGACTTTCGGTGGCTTAGGCAAACTTACCAATAGTTCATTAGCCACCGAAGAGCCTTGGTTTCGGCAGTTTAGTAATAGATCCAAGAAGATAGTAAACCACTAAAAGTGTGTTGAACTTCGTTTTAAATAAGTTACGAGAATGAGACTTTCGATGGATTAGGATAACAAACAAATGATTCATTAGCTGCCAAAATCCCAGCTTTCGGTAGCTGGCGAACTAAACCCTAGAGTTTCTTAACCACCGAAAAGGCCAAAAAAGGGAAAACGGTTATCTGTCCGTTGAAATCAAACTCATCAGCATGAGGCATGTCATAATTTAGCATGATTAACCATCTAAAATACTGGAGAAGTGTCGTAAAGCATGAGTTGATGGCTAAGAGGTCATTATTGATATGAGATAAATGATGGAAATCAAAACCCTAGATTCCCTCCATTTGTCCCATGACTGCAGTAAACCTCCATGAAACACCAAGTTCAACTTAAAAATGATTACTAGGCTGGCTATCTCTTGGATATCACAAGAATCCACCATCATCTCATCCGAGTACCTATCAACTGGTTAACCCCTCAAAATCAGTGCCATACCTTTAGTACACTCCTCATTTGTTGCATGCATCCTTACTGCTCGAGGCCATCTCTAAAAACCATCCTGATAACCTCCTCCAGAGAATATGAATTTTGATTTTTGCAGGTACTAACAAACACAGTTCGGAGATGAAGAAAGGAGCACCTACTCTCAGGAAGGAACTAGGAGACATCAACTACCTAGAATCTCATCCAGAATTCTGCCAATTCTTCAAAGATGCAAGCTGTTATAGATTTTGTGAGAAAGTCCAAGGTTCACACCAACAAGTTACAAAAGCATTTGCCCTTTCTTTTGATGGTTCCAAGGCACTGATAAGAAAGGAAGAGTTCTTAGTGGATGAAACCATAATTGCAGAGGTGAGAAAACTTCCAAGAACTGGGGAGAAGTGGTTTAAGACCACCATTATTAAAAATGTGGAGTTCAGATCATATTTAAATCCTGAACACAAAAATGTTTCAAGAAAAGTGTTCCATCAACTTGCCTATAGGACAGGTGGCAACAATTACGAAAGGCAATTTTGGTGTATATAACCTATGAAGGCAGGTACAACAGGTCAATGATATATCACTTCAAGCTGATGAACCATTTTATAGGAAGGATCCCTTTAAACCTACCCTTCTACCTCCACAAGATCTTAACCAAGATGGCACACTAGGTAAAGGCCCAGCCCACCAAAATCCTAGGAAGGTTATCTCACCATGGCCTAATACAACTCATTGTCCAAGAATTGATGCAGAGGAGAAATCTAGCATGGGTATATTTTTTTATTCTAGAATGAGTTTGAAACAGTCCTGCAGCTATAAGAGAAAGGAAATCCATATTCAAAGAAATCCACCACCCCTAGGAGTAGAAAAATGAAGAGGAGGGGTATCTCACCCGTAAGAATGGATCAGCCTTCTCCCACTGCTAAAACCCACTAAGATAAAAGAAACCTGGACTTCAGTGAAAAAGAGAAAAAGGCCCCAACACAAAGTGGAAATATTATGAACTTACCTTACTCAGACTTAGAAGAAGAAAGGGGGGAGGAAGTTAACCTATTAGAGCAGGTTGTAGCAGAAAATGAAGAACTTCCATCACCCACACCAAAAGAAGACCAGGGTGAACCAGTGGAAAAGGCTTCCTCTAGAAAGCCTAGGTCACAAAGAGTCAACCGGTTGCTAAGGAAAGTATACGAACTGGAAGATTTTGAGAGAGAGATAAAAAGACTTAATGTAGTGTTAACCAAGAAAAACACTCAATTGAATAATTCCCTGCTAGAAATGAAAGGAAGGTATTTTTTGCTGCAAAAAAGGAATCAGAGGTTTATGAAGGACAACACCAGGACTTACAGGATGATCAGGCTTCTGAGGCTACATGTGAAGAATTCAAATCAAACCCTAGCTCTCAAAGTCACTTTTCACTAGAAACCCTAACTGAGGCAGCAGTGAGCCTTCAAAATCCAGAGGCAGCACAGGATGTAGATGTTTTTCCAAACCTTATGTAGGCTGAAGGAGTGCCACAAAATCAACAACAAAGATGAAAAATGGATGCTTGGGAGTCTGATTACAATTTTGCAAAAACAAGGATTTTGGTGGCTTAGGCATATGCATCAGCGGTTCATTAGCCACCGAAAGCAGAGCTTTCAATGGCTTAAGCGGATGCAACAACTGTTCATTAGCAACCAAAATCAAAGCTTTCGGCAGCTAACAGACCCATCATTCTACTTCCTTAACCACCGAAAGTAGAAAATGTTGTAAAAAGATGTTTTGGCACACATAACCAGTTTTGGAAAGTACAACTATCTCAGGGATGAAAAATAAAGCCAAAATATAGTGGAAAACACCATTGGAAGAGGTCTGTTCCAGTTTTGAGGATACAATCAAGGAGAAGAGGGTAACAAACCCTACCTGGTTTTTTACCAGTAGTGGCTTATCTATTAGATGACAGGTTATAGCTCTAATTTAGTACTCATTTCATTCATCAAAGAGTTCAATGAGTGAACAAGTGTTAAAGTTAGATAGACTAGGAGTTAAATTAGGGTTTCTGACCTAATTTTTGAAAAAAAAATTATTTTATCTATTTTTAGTAAAATAGATCCAACTTTTCAGGATTTGAATATTTTTGTAAAGGCTATAAATCCTAATACTTATGTTAAATCAAGGGTTCAACTTCAGGGACCTTTAGAACTTTATTATTATTATCAAGCTTCTCATGTTATTCATCACCAAATATAAGCTATTTTTCTATCATATGTTCAGCTTCCATATCTTTTCTATTTTGTGCTTGTGCCTGAATTTCTGATTCAATTTTATTCATGTTATTCAATGTGTGATAACAGTAATCTTATCTGTATGTTGATGAGTTGAATGGAAATTACTTTTCCTTGTTATGATTAGTCATTTATATGGAATTGTTTTATATATGAATCTTCCAGCATAGTAAGTTCTCCATCTTTTCACCCTATTATCCAACCTCTGAATAGTGGTAGTTAGAATCCTTATCTTTGATTTAGTTTTGTGCATGTCTTTAGAGTGTGAGTTCCTGTGGGTCGTCTGACTTGATCCAGTTAGAAAAACCATAAAACCATTTAAGTTACCAGGAATCCTCGAGCTGCAACCTAGAGGAGTTTCCTAGAAAGATAACATGTAGGAATGTCACAACCTAGCTTTAATGTTGCAACTTTGCATCCAAAAATCCAAGAAAAGCCTTGAAATTAATATAATATCCTCCCAAAGGATGATAGTGGTCACCTAGAAATTCCACTAGCATAAAAGTACCATAGTCCTTCCTCCCTTCACAATGGAGAGAGGGTTCAATTTATAAGGCTAAAGGGATAAAGTAGGTTGAGGATTAGGAGGAGGGATCTAAGGGATATTCCCCATAGGTAAGGAACTGAATTCCACCTCATCTAGATGATAGGGATAAACCTCCACCTCATCCACCTTTGATAAGATCTCGAAGCTTCATTTTTTTCCCTCAAAAAACCATCAGTGCACTTAGCAGGAAAGGGAAAGAGCACTGACGTGCCTTTATTTAGGAGAAAGAGCACCTTTGGTGCTTCTAGCATGAACAGAAAGAGACAGAACCTTCCTAAAGAGGGAAAAAAGGAAGAAACAACCTCAATATCAATCAACTTTAGCAGAGGGAAATTTGGGGATTAGGAAAAGGGTTGACACATGGATCAAGAGGACAAGATTTCGGTGTAACAGAATGCCCCCCAAAGAATGAAGTTATAGGAATGTGATAGGTGAATTCTTTGCAAAGTGAAGAAATCAAAGGAAATGATGTTGGCTAGAAGCTGCTGCAGTACAACTAACTCAATTATGATATGACTCATAACATGGTTGCCAACCAATACAATGCAGATCCATGGAAGTAGAGACTGACTGAACACAATCATGGCTACTAGACACAAGTGTAGATCCATGATGATATGATAAAAAAAACATGACCAATACAAAGTGGATCCATGTAATATGACTCAAACAAATTCCATCATAACCTCGCCCAATACTTTTGACAACCCAGGGTCTTCAAGACAATCCCGCAACGATACGAATCTAAGCATGTGATTACAATGTCTTGATGTCAAACATGGTAGAAACCACTTGATTACGAGTCAATGATGTAAAATGTTAACAAGCACAAGAGAAATCACCATTAATGTCAATGATTCCCAGGGGATCTTAGTACATTCTGCTGAGTGTGAATAAAGGACTTGGAGTTGAACACTTAGTAGAATCTTTCAATCAAGAGCCAATGATGTAAAATCATGTTGAAAGAGATTTAACCCGGCATTAAGGCATGCAGGACCAAGGTACTTGACTTGGTTTCTAAGTCTAGTTCCTCGATGAGAAGTTGAAGTCAACATGAATAGACTTGTTGAAGGAGGGCCATGATGAATCCCCCATTATCAAGACGAAACAAACTCATAGATGTTTTAGAGAAAACTGGATAGCAGAGTGATATACAAGACTAACTCAAGGATGACCAACATGATAGAAGGTAAACTGATTGTAGAAAGTCAACAGATGACTAAATTTCTCTTGAACATGGGAATGGCATGACTTGGAAGTACAGACATGAGAATGATACCAATCGCCCAATGCAACTAATGGTGGGAGTATTCTTGGACAACTCAAAGGAGTAAGAAGACTCTAGGAATTAGTAGGAATCGAAGACAAACTGACTACCCAAGTACTAAAATGCATATGCAAATGAGTGCCATGATCAAGAGTAACTATGTACTACGATAACAAAATACAACTCTTTCCTTAATTTCCCCATCACGAAGGATGAGTGCCTCTTTTATTTTTGGTGAGTTCAAATACTGTAACAAATACTCGTTGTAGCTCATCAAGCGATGAGTCCATTCTCATATATTTTATGAACTTGAGAAAGGAGGGGTTAATTCCCAAAAAAGGGTCCTTCATTGTTTAATTTTATGAGTCCGAAGAAATTAAACTCATTTGTCATTTCATATTTAGAGAGTTTGAAATGACTAAGAAGACTCCAAACTGGACTTTTTCATAAATTTAGTCCTCGAGGCCTGAAAAAGTATAAAATGATGCCTAGGAGAACTCCTTCAGTCATGATTGGCTGGAGTATACCTTTTTCATAAGTAGCGCCACCTGGTCCAAAAAAGGTGTAAAATATCACCAAGAAGATGACTCTTTAGGTCCATTCATGAGCATGAAGAATACAAGACCACTCGGTAATCTTTTCACATTTTAAGAGTCCGAAAAGAGCTTAAAGAGGACTCTATTAGGGTTATTTTTTCATAATCCAATTTTAATGAGTCTGAAAAATAGTAAAAGTACACTCTATACCTCTTCATTGAGTTTTTAGTGAGTATGCAAAAGGTATAAAAGGAACTCAGAACCTTTTTCATATTTGAATCCAGAGCATGAAAATGCGATAAAGTAATCTCAAACAAGTTTTCATGTTTTAACTAGAGCACGAAAAATGAAAAGTAAGATCAACACCATCTTACTTTTTTAAACAAGCTCAAAGATCAGTTGAAAGAATGCTCAAAGCATATGCTTCATTTTTTAATGATCTTGACATAGGATAGGAACTATGCTCAAAGAGTTGTTTCATGGTTTAGGGAGCTCAAAACTAAATATAGTATGCTGAAAATGACTCCCATTGACAGGTGATTTCCCAACATGATTTCCAATGGTTGGTACTTTCCCCCAATAGGACTGTTAAGTAGCTTAATTCCAATATAAAGAGGTAGGGTACATACCCCCCAAGCTTCATTTCGTCTGCTTTACAAGCAGATGAAAACGAGGTTCAAAAGTTGAGTCTTGACACAATGGCTGAATCTGTTTCATTTTTTAAATGAGCTTGACACGAAAAAGGAACTCTTCTCAAGGTTAGTTTTATTTTTTAATGAGCTCGAAACCAATATTAAACACTGCTCAAGGTAACCTGTTTCATTTTTACACAAGATTGAAACATAAAATAAATATGCTTGTGGGGACCTGTTTCATTTTTACACAAGATTGAAACTATGCTTGAGGAAATCCGTTTCATTTTTTAACGATCTTGAAAAGGAATGGGAACTATTCTCACGGGTAGCTCTAAGCCAACATTATGTCCAAAGGTTGGAGGGTTTCCCCCTTACATAAGAATCTAGATAATTTACTCCAGTATGATTTCCAAAGGATGGAGCCATGCCCCCCATTTTACCTGTGATGGGAAGAAGATAACTAGAAGGGGAAGGAACCACAAGAACATGCGAGACATTAAGGGAATTCTAATGACTAGGAGTCATACGATGATCAGGTTTGATGAAGTAAATTTGATCAACAGTCACAATCTTCCCATCATGGGGAAAATACATCACTTGAAAGAGTGTGGACGTGACAACTTTCATGGCATAAACATAATCACGCCCAAGGAGCAGATTAAAATCTAAGGGACCTTGGACTACCATAACATCAATACAAACAATTTTTCCTTCCAAAGTGATAGCAAACTGAGGAAGGATTCCTAAAGGAATTGTAGGTCTTCGATTAAAATCCAGTGTCTGATTAGTAGCTAGCATAAGCAGAGGATAACCTATGGCTTTCCTAGTAATAGAGGATAGAATGCTAACAAAATCCCCTTCTTCAATGATACTGTGAAGTATACTCTTAGTGGTAACTTTCACATATATCTGGAAAGGAACACTCAAATGAAGATGATATTCTGTGAGGTTACTCCAGTCAAAGGAAATAAACTCACTACATGGAGAGGGTTTTGTTGAAAGAGACAAAATTTTATCTTGCATAGAACAATCAGAACTAACTACAAAAACTTCAGCTAGTTTCAGTTCACTCTCAACTGGAAGAGAGGGAGAAGATGAATACTGTGTCGAAGGGACTACTTCAATTTCAACACTCTCTGATGAAAGAGTGGGATCGGGTGGAGATGTAATTGAATCGACCACTTTAACTTCAATATCCAAGGGGAGAGTGGGATCGACCGAGGTTGGAAGTCGATCTACCACTTTTACTTCACTCTTCAATGGAAGAGTGGGATCGAGCACTTGATCAACCAATGGAATTTCAAGGGACAAGTTATGATAACTGGATGAAATTTGTTGCATAGGAATAGTAATATATTCCAACAACTTTGAATATTAATCCATGCAAGGAAAAATTTAAGTACGATGCATATCCTTACATACCAAACAAGGATACCTAACCTTTCCTTTTTGACTCTTAACCAACGAGTCACTAGTTGAAGGGGCATCATCTACATGATTATCAGAGACTGATGACACAGGATGTTTAGACCACACTTCCGACACATGAGAAAGATCGGGACAGGCCTTGAGAAGGTTATCACCCCTGCAAATTCTACAAGGGAACTTAGGTTTACATGAGCTGAAAACAGGTACATCAATATTCCCAGCATGATGATCAATGTCTAGTGGGATTCCAACATGACGATCATAGGTTGGAGTTGTGGCTTTCTGCTTAGATTTCTTCTTCTTAGTCTTCCTTTTTGTCTTCTTCTTACCCACCCATTTACTAACATTATATTTTTCACTAGGTGAAGAGGAAGACAGGGAAGTCGATTCAACATTTGAGGAAGAAGAAGGGTTAACATGAGGTTGGTTCTCATGTGGTAAAGGACCAGGATCCGACACAAAGGGTGCATTTTGTATGACAATATTGGATAATAACCATATAGGTAATCCTATAGTCAATCTGGGAAGGTTCAAAGTGGCCATAAAGGGAGTACCAACAACTCCATAAGAGGGAGAAACAAAAGACATACCCTAAAAAGGGGTCTCTTGACTAGTGGTCTCGAGAAGGTATCCCATATATGAACTCTCTAAGAATCTCTGAAGTACCACACAAGTAAAACACTACTCAATTCTAAAATTAACAAGAAAACTATGTGAATAGGAGTGGATCAAAGTTTAAGACTCTGATAGGATTATCAAGGCTTCACAACTCGCTATATACCACAGGGTCCAACAGTGAAACACGACAAGGAGGATTGGGACCGTACCCTTTCCTAAAAACTCAACTACCTAGACAACACATGCATATTAATCTCCCTAAGTGTCATTCTCGATGTATTGCGATGCCAAGATGACCAAAAATTTAACTCAGTTCGTCACAGGAATCCTAAGAGGGTCTCCCAATATACACTAGGTACGGGGGAGCTCAAATCTATAGTGGTGCTATCTAATGCACATCTGTTCAAAATGGGCCCTTTGATATACAATCAAATACATGAAGTACCTTTTGATATACCTCAAGGGTATGTGAAAGTTCGTTTGATATACCGATGGCACATGGAGGAACCACTTAGTCCTCGAGATGCAGTGTAGGAAATAAATGACAGCTGCCACACTTAACAATGATGAAACACATAGAAAACTTACACACAGTTACTAAATTATTTTAAACCTAAGCTAGCATTAATTTTACCTAGAGCAGTTAACCGGATGCATGAGGTGTAGACAAGAAATGTAAAAAGAATGAAAATCCTAGCTACATGACAATGCACATTTCTCTTTCGATGAAATCTACGTAAGGTAGGAAAATATATTTTCTATTAAGGAATATGGAAATTAGAGATCTAAGAAAACCAAGTTCTAGTCAAAGGAAACTATGAAGCTTTTAAAGATCAAAATCAATTACAATTCTTGAAAGAAAGATGAATTCATACACGATCCTAGGGGGCTCTTTTTTTTTCTTCTCTTTTCATTGAGTTTTCTCTTCAAACAAACATGAATCTGACTAATAAAGAAAAGAATAAATTCCTTCCTAGAGTGCACTAATTCTAACTTTCTCCAACAATAGTCCTGTTGGCACTAGGATTTGAGGCCCCAAGGTTGAGGGGAAGGGTCCACTCCCAGGCAATAGCAGAACCACTTTAGACTGTGCCGCCATCCCTGAGCAATCAGAAAGGGATCTCTCATTTGTATTTGGAGTCTACTCCGTGTAAGATATTCAATCAAGGATGGTCAGGAGTGTTGGGCTTAGAAATGTCCCCTTTTGACCATCCTTATTTACCTCTTTTTGCCCTATCCTACCCCATTGAGCATTCCAAATACACGTTTTTCCCTCACTCTACTCTTCAAGTCACCAAGGTATGATTGATTATTGTCTTATTTTATTAATACTTATAATTTTGGTAATTAAAGCTTTATATCTCTCAATATGGTAACATATGATGGTTTATAAAGGTATTTTGAGATATATAGACTGCAGGAAGATCGGGCTGAACATGCTACTTAAAGGATGGGCATTCATCGCTCAAGTTGATCGCTATCCATCCTACTATTTCCCAAGGAATGTGGTCCTAGTATATTATCCCAGGAAAAGCTATACAAAGATAGATGCAACAGAAAGCGTCATATTTGGAGGTAAATAGTGCATTGTTGATCGTGTATAGCTGTGATCTGAAGATATCATTACTCTTGGGTATATTAACAGTTTCCCTATATTTCCTATCTTTTATCCTACCACGTTTGTAAAAGCTGTTGTAATTTAGGGCGCCTAAAGATTAGAGATCTTCATGGCTGCCCAATAATAGGGATAGGATGTTATGATTTACGTTGTATAAATATGAAGAACTATTCTGAGCCAGGGGTTGAACCCGTAACCAATTCATTGTATTAGCTGTGACTAAGAGTTGTGTAATTGATATGTTTTTTTAATACAAGGAGTTACTTCAGATCTAATGGTTTTTAACGTGTGTTCATCCAGCATCTCTGTGTGAAGGCTGAGCCCACCTTCCCACGGGGATTGCTGAGTTAATTTAGGCATTTTACTTATTCTGTTGTGTGATGTTATGTTAATTTTATTTCTTCATAGGAAGCTGTAACAGTTGTGGATTTACAGTGTGTTATTAATTTCATTTCTTAGAAATCTGTCATGGTATGGTGTGACAGTTGATTGAGTAGGATTATTCTTTATGCAATTTGCGTGGTAGCTGTAACAACTTTGTTCATCCTTAGATCCTTTATTTTTTGTTTCCATGAATCCTTGCAGTTTGTTCCTTACTTTTATGATTGCAGAATTTCATTCCTGTACGTTGAATTCATAGGATAGTTGAACTCAACTTCTGTACTTTGAATCCCTAGATTAACATTCAATTCATGTCTTTGGATTTCTAGAATAATCAGATTAAGATAGTTGGCTTAATCATTAAGTGATTGGAACAGGATATCCTTTTCTGCAAAAGTAATCTAGATGTGATTTCATCTTTCAATTTCTAGATTAAGAATAGTAGAAGGTAATTGTGACTGTATTCTTTAGAAGGAGACTAGATTAAAAGGATTCTTGGGATGAGCATAGCTGAATAGAGGATAGGATTGTTCATTCACAGCAATTAAGTGTTTAAGCATATATTGTTCATGTTGTCCTTGAAATACAAGACTTCCTTGGGTTGAAAATAAATATTGCACACTTTGCATGTTAGATGTAATTCACTTGCATATTGGGTGCCCAACATTTTGGCACCGTTGCCGGGGACGAACAAAAATTAAACACTATCATTAGTTGCATCCTGTAGTTTTTTCTATACAATATCTTTTAAATTTTCATTGGAATGATTTGGGTTGTATGAATACAAGAAGGGTAAAGTGTGATCATCTTCCAACTCCCAAAACCACACAAAATACTAACAATGCAGGTGGTTGAGGTCGTGGTCGAGGTCCACAATTGGGCAGAAGAACATTCATTGACAATCTTGTTGACATAACTGATTCTTCTACCAGGGCTTGCTATCAGGAAACACCTATCAAAAGAATCCCTTGGGGTGTCAGCGTCAAGATCCACAGTGGAAAACACATGAGCAGCTGCAACATCCTCAAATACCCTTGCAGAGGAGGACAAGGTTGGTACAGCAGGATCTGTTTATCGAAGTCAAATCTATCACATTTACAGAAAGGTTGTAACTGAAGAGGAGTGGACACAGTTCCATCAGAAAATTGTTTATCAGTGGAAGGATGAAGAGAAGAATAAAGAGGAGAAAAAAAAAGAAGGAATGAGTAACAGACACGAATCTGATGAGGAAGAGGCAATGGGAGAAAACCATCATCTTGAAGATCATTCCCTACCTGAAGGAACGGTGGCTACACTTCATTTCCCAATTCAATAGATAGGAGGGACAGCCCCTATGAAAAATATATCACCATCGGTGTTGCCTCGCTTTCATGGAAAAGCAGCAGAGGATCCAGATGAATTTCTTTTTGAGTTTGATATCCTCTGTCATAGCTATGACTACATCACCGATGCACAAAAGCTAAAGCTCTTCCCTGCCACTCTGAAGGAAAATGCATTACACTGGTTCATGAGCCTAGGAGGTGGAACCATTACTAATTGGGACAGGATGAAACAGGTGTTCCTGGAGAAATATTAGGAATATTGCAACACCAAGGAAAAGAGAGAAGAACTGTTTAAAATGGTGCAAAAGGAGGACAAAAGTCTAGAAGATTTTGTAGAGAGGATTTTATACAATGTGTAAAGAGCTGGACAGACGAACATGGGGTTAGATGTGCTCAAGATAATCCTGCTTTGCGGGATTAGGGATGACTTCCTAGATATGTTAAACCTGTTAGGAAAGGGGGATATCTCTAAGGGGTCTTTCGAGAAGATTGTGGAATTATGTAAAAGATACTCTAGGGGGTCTTCCAGAAATAACAGGTGGGACAAATGGGATAAGCTAGAATGCGATGTCTTCAACAGAACTCAAAATTCATCCAATGGAGGAGCCACCCGTGCAAAGATAGGAAAACTCCTTGAAAATTTCAAAATAGAAACGATGAGCTATATCTCCTCGAAAATCGACGTCTTGAGGGAAAAGAAAAAACAGGCATTAGAGGATCTCACACTAGGTGTGTTCTGCTCTCGATGTAGAAAGAACCACCCTCTGAAGGAGTGCCCGCTTGACAAGGTAGATGTGTGTCAGCTGTGTGAGCTGAACCATGACACAAAAGAATGCCCATCACTTCCCTAAGTGAAGGCTATTCTGTAGGCATCAACTCCAAAGGTGGAACCGGCCTACTTCATCGCACCAAAGAAGCCCTGGCAGCCTCGAAACCAAGGTATGACTCCAGACTCGTTTCCATTTTTGAATAACATGAATAATTGGAATAATATGCAAAACATGAATATAGAATTCCATTCATCTTATTCTCAATGGAACTCCTCTCAACCTTCAATTCAAAAATTATAACTCTTGGAACCCCTGGGTTCAGCCAGCACACCAACCAACTTCTTGGTCTCCTAGATGGAGGAATTTCCATCCAGGAAACCAATTTCCTCAAAAACCTCCACATCAATAGAAATCATACCCTCCTTGATATCCTCAATATCCTCAATATCCCCAATATCCTCATCAGCAGTTGCAGAACAATTCTACCCCTAATATACTGATACGACCTCAGCGGCCTGCTCAACCTAATCCTAACCCAAACAATAAAACACTACATCAATTTGAGACTGTCAACATACCTGCCTACTCACTTTCTCCTGTGCCCTGCAATGATATCTGCTTACGATTAGGAAAAATAGTAGAGCCTGTAATCATTGAAGATGTTCCATCCCCTGTACATGGAGAAGGAGCGAATCCACAACATCTATCTAATACGAGCCCCGTCATTGAAGATGCTAAACATCTCACTAATGGGTCAGCTGAAATACAACATGATATATCTAATGATACATAGCCTACCCAGCTGATTAGGCAACCACCGTATCCCAAGAGATTAATGCTACCAAGGGTAGGGGGACAATCTCAGTTTAACCTCTTAGGAGAGTTAAAGAATCTTTATGTTAAAATTCCCCTCCTTCAAGCTCTTCAAGATCTACCTATTTATGCTAGAATTGTTCGAGATTCGTGCACAAAGAAACCAGGAAGGAAACCCAGAGATCCTCTCACTGTTCATGCCATAGGGAAATTATATACATTGATAATGGGAAAAACCCTTTTGGCTAAATATGATGATCCTAGGAATCCCACTGTTACTATGCAGATTAGACATGCAAAGATACCCAATGTACTGGTAGATTTAGGAGTGGCGATAAATGTCATGACAGTTGAAACTGTAAGCAAACTTGGGCTCACTAATCTTAACCCAACTCCCACCGTTTTAGAACAAGCAGATAGATCCACCATTAAACCGAAAGGAATTTTGGATGATCTTGTCATCTCAGTTGATTCTTGGGAGTACCCTGTTGACTTCTTGGTTTTACAACCTAAGTCGTAGCTAGGAGGACACCCATTGATCCTGGGAAGGCCTTGGTTAGCCACACCTGATGCTTGCATCAGCTATCGATCTGGGTCTATGACCATATCAGATTTCACTGAGACAAGGAACCTCACTCTCTACCCTCCAGCTCGGCCGAGCCTAGAAGCTGAAACTTCTTTATGGATGGAGCCAGAGGAAGAAGAGGGTGTTCAACCATTATTAACTATAGGTAAGGCCTTAATTTTTAAAGATGAAATTGAAGACGATGCCATTAATAATTTCATCAGTGAACCCACCTCAGTCAATAAAGAAGTTTATCAAATCCTGAACATTACTCTAGGTAAGGAAGAAAAATAAAATCTCATAGAAGAAGCACTAGTTGGTGACACACACATAATCCCAGTATTGAAAAATTTGAAAAGTATTCCCATTGAGGTATAGTCTAGAAGAACCCTGAATATTAACCCCAACCTCTCCTTAGATGAATAGAAGCGCCTGATCAGTCTCTTGAAAGAGCACAAGGGGGCATTTACCTGGGAGTATACAGACATGAGGGGTATTCCCTCTAACCTATGCATCCATCATATTTATATTAAAAGTGACTCTCGGCTTGTATGCCAGCCTCAACAACGAATGAACCCCAATGTTAGGGACATAGTGAAGGAAGAAATTCAAAAACTCTTGGAAATAGGATTTATATATCCGATTTCAGAAAGTGAGTGGGTCTCCCCGCTCGTAATTGTACCCAAGAAAAATGGTAAATGCAGAGTCTGTGTTGACTATAGGGAGCTTAACAAAGCCACACAAAAAGACCATTTTTCCTTTCCCTTTATCGATCAAGTACTTGACACCTTATCAACAAAGAAGTTCTTCTCCTTCCTAGATGGGTTTAGCGGGTACAATTAGATTCAAATTTCTCTTGAAGACTAAGATAAAACTACCTTCACCTATCCCTAGGGAACGTTTGCTTATAGAGTGCTTTCCTTTGGTTTATGTAATGCACCAGCAAAATTTCAAAGAGCTGTAATCGGCATATTTTCAAAATTAGTTAATGATAGTATGGAAATTTTTATGGATGATTTCACTCCTTATGGCAACAATTTTGAAGAAGCACTGGAAAATTTGAAAAAGGTTTTAACTCGCTGTGAACAGACCCAGCTCTCTTTAAGCACTGAAAAGTGCCATATGATGATGAGTGAAGGAGTAGTATTGGGGAACTTCATCTCTGCTGATGGCATTCAGGTGGATCCCTCAAAAATCAAGGTAATAAAAAATATACCTACTCCTGCAACTCAAAAAGAGGTGCAAAGTTTCCTAGGACATGCTGGATACTACCAAAGATTTATAGAAATTTTTTCCAAACTTGCTTCTCCTTTGTTTTCACTGTTAATGAAGGATGTGCAGTTTGTTTGGAATGAAGCATGCCAGACAACGTTTGTTAAGCTTCAGGAGAAGCTGTCCACAGCTCCTATCTTAAGAGGGCCCAATTGGACCCTACCTTTCCACATTTCTTCAGATGCTTCTGATGCCGCTATTTGAGCCATTTTAGGACAACAGGATGGTCAAGTACCTTATGAAATTTATTATATTAGTAAAAACTTAGCCCCTGCTGAACTTAATTATATTGTCACCGAGAAGGAGTTCTTAGCTATTGTCTACTCCATTAAAAAATTTTGACACTACATTACTGGATATCCTACATTTGTGCATACTGACCACTCTGCCATTAAATATCTAATGAATAAACCTATCACTAATGCCAAAGTGACTAGATGGATCCTATTATTATAGGAATTTGATATTACCATCATAGATAAACCTGGAAAATAAAATGTTGTCGCTGATTTTTTATCTCGTTTCACTAACAGTGATGATAATTTGCCTGTTGACTCTTTTCCAGATGAACATTTATTTGCAGTTTCAGCTCATTCTCCTTGGTATGCAGATGTTGCTAATTACTTATTTGTAGGAAAGATTTCGGCACATATGTCCAAAAGAGAAAAGAGACAAATCATCCAACAAAGTGCCAGGTATTGTTGGGTAAATGGTCACCTCTTTTATACAGGTCCTGATCTTGAAATCAGAAGATGTGTAAGGGAAGATGAAATATTTCATTTAACTGAAGGCCTACCATGATGAACCTTGTGCAGGACATTTTGCAAATAGAAGGACAGGACATAAAGCATTGAGAATGGGCTACTATTGGCCAACTCTTTTCATGGATTGAAAAAGGTATGTCGAGTCTTGTGATAGCTGCCAAAGGATGGGTCAGTCCAATATATTAGATCAAATTCCTTTGCAACCACAATCAGTGATTGAACGCTTTGATAGATGGGCTCTAGATTTCGTTGGCCCTATCAACTCTCATTCCAAGCAGAAATCCTACATCTTGGTCTGTACCGACTATATGAAAAAATGGGTAGAAGCTGTAGCCCTGGAGAAAGAGGATGACCAGGCTATGATTAGCTTCCTGTACAATGAAATATTTACCCATTTTGGGGTACCTAAGGAAGTAGTTACTGATGGAGGACCACAGTTTATGTCTCATCAATTTGAAGCTTTTCTATGGAAATACCATGTTCAACATCGGGTGGCTTCACCTTACCATCCCCAAGCCAATGGCCAGGTGGAAAGCACTAATAAAGTCATTGAATCTATCCTCACCAAGACAGTCAAGAGCCATCATAAAGATTGGGCTGAAAGACTCCCAGAAGAATTATGGGCGTATCGTACCACATGGTGTAACACTACATGTTTCTTTCCTTACGACTTAGTGTATGGTAAAAGTGTTTTCTTCCCTATTGAATTTGAAATTAAGACTTTGAATACAGCCACAGAGGTAAACCTAGATGTAACTAAAGCCTAGAAGAGGAGATTGAACCAATTGAACAAACTGGATGAGAATCGGTTGGCTGCTGTGGATCAGACAGTGTTAATTCAGCAACAAAAACCCAATTGGCATGACCGATTCATCAAAAAGAAGGTCTTCTACAAGGGAGACTAGGAACTATTATATGATTCTAGATTCAAAAGATATTTCAAGGGTAAACTATGCACAAGATGGCTGGGGCCATACCTATTGGATAGAGTATTTGATAATGGTACAGTCCACCTAGTAACCATTGATGAGAACCATGTACCATTATTTTCTAATGGTCATAGGCTGCGACTATACCATAAGCCCATTTGAAAGGATTCATTTATCTCACAAATTGCAGCTGATCCAGATTACCAATTAGCACAAGGGAAGGAGTTTTTCTCTGCCCCTGCCAATCATTAATTAATCACTATAAATCGCATATGGATCTTTGTACATAAATAAATTGTTTTTCTGTTATGTGTTATCCTTTTTCTTTCACACTTGATCCATTTATTTATTGTGCAGGAAAGCGCCTAAGAATGGTGGTCCTTATCGGGCCCGACAACCAAAAAAAATCATTCCCCATGTAACTTCCTGCACCGGATTTTTTTTTTCCTTTTCCTTGAATAAATATATCACAGCTGCAACACCCTTTTTTTGGCAGCTGCAACATTTTTTTCCAATAGCTGCAACATCCGTTTTTCGGCAGCTGCAACACCCATTTTCCGGAAGCTGCAACACCATTTCCGGCAGCTGCAGCACTGTGAAATTATGCCATCTTCCATTTCCACAAGCTATGACCCCATTTACTTTTACCATAAAACCCGTTTTGCGTATCTGCAACATAGTAACTTTTCGTCTGCTTAACATTTTTTCCCCCTTTTCCGGCAGCTGCAACTCCGCTACATGTAGCTGATTTTTCTATCATTGAACATCGTGCCTCTGCTTTGATTTCTATATGGTCTCTGGCTGTGACTACTGTATTATTAGTAGATCTTTTTGTAAAACAGCAACTCCTCTAGATATGGCTTCGATTCCTGATGCTGACAATTTGACTCATAATGTAATATTCCTCATATTTCTAACCATTTTAACACAATGGTTTTTGGTTCGCCGGTGGAAGAGGTTATTATAGCACCCCTATAATAATGATTACAATTAATAACTACACAACGCATGAGTTCATCTTTCGCAACGACTGCAATCGCATGCTCTATCATCCTCCAAAGGACATCCGTCGTACATTTTCAAAGGTATGGCTTTGATTAACTACTTGATTAAGCATCAATATCATTTGACAATATCAGTCATACCTCCCTTTTTATGCCCATTATTACATTGATTAACTCTCTGCTCATGCGACGTAATGACCAATTATGCTACCTAATAACCACCACCTTTCCCAATTTGGGATAAAATTTCAAATAATCCAGTGCGTTGAAACTTTTTGAATTTGCCTAACTCTCCTCTCAGCTATCCATGCATACTCTGTGTTGTAACCTCCATTATTGGAATCTGTAATATATTGAACTGCAATATAATTATGAAGATAGATACATGGGTATTCCAGCTCATTATGAACCTTCAAACACAAGACAACTCAGAAGAAATGTTGCAGTTTTCGCTATCTTTCAAGCTGCCGGTTGGATGGATTTTTTTGAATGCCTGAATGGATTTCACTGTGAAGTAACTTTACAGTTCACTTTGAATCTTACAGAAACCCATTCATAGGTTTGGGGATTGCATTTTAAAGTTTTTGAAGCCATAATGGCTGAAGTCACTAGTCTTCCTCAGGTAGGAATAACTTGGTTCAGACATCGAACCCCCACTACTGCAGCAGTACAGGATTTTATAATGGAAGGGACATGAAGAGGGATAGTGCTACAATCATTGCCATAGCCATGGAATCAAGTCGTTGTTTTTCTCAAGAAATACATCACCTGTGAAGGTAGGTACCAAATAGTCTATCATTCTGAATTCCCTTTGCTCTCTCATCTCCGTCACATGGTTCTGTTAAATATTCCATATTATTTGCTTAATGATTTACATCACATGGTGGGGTTTGTTTGAGTTTCCAAACATCCACTCTCCTCATTGACCCGCCATGGCCTCATTAAATTAATAATCTTAAGGACCCTTTCCCAACACAATATAACCTAGGAGCAATTTACAGCCCAAGTTCAGGAACCTGTTCCTTTGCCTGGTATTCCAATAGAAGAAGAGCAGGTCCATCCATAGTTGGGGGGGAATGAAGAACGATAGGAGGCTTGGAGCCCCTCCAATGTAGTTGGGGGGGGGGAGATGAGACTGGATTAGAGGATCAACTAGGGGTACAAGAAGAACAATTGAGAGAAGATGTACATGAAAACCCTCTAGAAGAACTAAATAGTAGGGTAGCTCTGACAGCAGAGGGTGAAACTGCAGTAGCATTAGATGCTGCGTCAATTGAACCCAAAGATGATAGAGCCATGGAAACAGAATAAAATACTGAGTTGGTGACCATTGAATCCTCACCTGAATGGGGAGGAACCTTAATTGAGGAAGAACATCCCGAGGAATAAGAAAATGTTGGAATTGGGAATATTCCTTCTACTTCAGCTATGAGTCCAGAAACTCCAGCACCACAAAGAAAAAGGAGGAGATCAAAGGATGAAAAAAAGGATGGAATTAAGGTATCTCCACCAATAAGAAGGAAAAGAACCAGATCTGTTGCAACAACAGAAGCAACAAAGGAAATATGGGAAACCTTAGAAGCACAAATTGAGTTCCCCATTCTTAAACCTAGACCAATTGATGCCCCACAAGGGCTGGTTGAAGAAGAACCCCAAATTGAAGGACTTCTATTCAAAAATAGGCTATTAAAAGAGGAATTCCAAACACTCAGAAAGGAATTGGAAAATTGGAAAGAAGTGTGCAGAAAACAAGGTGAAAGGAAGTTGCACACATTGGTTGAAGCTGTAGATCAAGTGGAAGGATCAGATCCTACCGAGCCTAGCAATGAGGAAGAAAGAGTGGTCTGTCCCACCTGTGGAGAAATATTTAATGAATCAGGTTACAAGATTATAATTTGTTCCTTCACAACACAATAGTCTGCACCTACAACTGTGCAAGGACAAGTACAACTTGATTTTAGAGATGGTGGGACTCCCCAAGAAAAACTTCAGGAGGAGGAAGCTGCAAATGAACAAGATGCTATCACACAAGAACCAACATCCTTGGATATTATTGATGGTAAAAATACCCAAGAAAAAATTTAGGAGGAGGAAGCTTTAGATAAATAGGATCTTGTCACATAAGAACCAACATCTTTAAATATGCCTGTAAAAATTGCCACTAACCCTAGGACAGAGGAACCAAAGGATGAAGTTATTCTCAATTTTATGGATGAATATTGCACTGTGACCCCAGAATCCTCCCATCACACATAAATAATAGAAGCGGACCCACAACAACAAGATAATGATGAGTTCAAACAAGGTGTTGTCACACAAGAACCACCATCCTTGAATGTTCTTGCTCACGTGGCTACCCAAATGAGGGGAGGAGAACAAGGAATCGAAGGCACTCTGGAGTCTAATGAAGAATTTTTTACTATAGCTCTAGAATTATCTCAGGACACAGAGATACTAGAATTGGAATCAAAACAATAGGGATATGAAGAAGCAAATTAGGATGTTGTTACAAAAGAACCAACATCCCTGAAAAATTGCAGTAGAAATGCAACAAGTGGATGTCATTTCTGAGATGGATTTAGGTGAAGATGAACAAGTCCAATCACAACCCTCAGGTGATACCAAAATCCTGGAGGAACAACTGCATACTAAAGAAGACATCAAGTCTCAGCATGAGGGAAAATAATAACAGGGCTTTGTAGCCTCACAATCTCTGGCTGGGATAGTAGCTGATGATCAGGTAGAGAATGGAATTAAAATGCAGGAGGAAGTTGCTCCATAAGAACCAACATCCTCACAACCAGATGCCAAAGTTTCCAAAGGGAAACCTCAGAAAGAAGATGTTGTTACAAAAGAACCATCATCTCTAGAAGGGTTGGAAGTTATTGCTAAAGGAATTCCAGGAGGGGTTTCTATTACACAAGAACCAGCACCCCTAGAAGTAACTTCAGATGTGCAAAATTTCTAATGTGTCACATAAAGTGACAAAGTGGGGATTGAATCTCTTCAAAATTTCATTGACCCAGATTCTGACAAAGAAGAGTATCCGGAAGAAGCCCTGAACCCTACAACAGAAATCTCAATTCTGAGAATGGAGGTAAGAAAATGGAAAAGCCAGCTAGAAGAATACCAAGAAGGGATGGTTTCTCTCACTGAGCATAAAAATACCATCAGAATACTAGAGGAGAAATGGGCAGAAGAATGTATGACTCAGAGACTTCAAGAAGAAGAGCTACAGAACGAACTAAGGGAGCTGAAAATTTTCCATTTTATGCAGAAGGAAAAAGAGTAGATGTATTCTCTTTCACAAGAACTCCTGGGCACTAGGCTACCTTCCTCTTCTTACCCTGTTTTTTTATTTGAACATTTTGTTTGGTTTAAGTTAAGGGTTGTGAAATAAGGGAGCTTATTTGAGATAACAAGCTCAACAAAATTCTTGGAGACCTTTTTTAGAAGCAATTTTGAAGACCAAAATCTACTGTGCTAGCTGAATTTGCATGAGATGGCTTGTCCTCTCGACCTCCATTCAAATCCTGTCCTTTTTTCAGGAGATGTTTAGTTGAGAGAATTTGCTTATTTTGTGATCAATCATGCTTAGTGGGAAAGGTATTTTCAAACCTTTTCTCACAATGAAGCCCATTCTAATCTATGGGTCCAAAGTGAGCCTCAGAATCCTGGTATTTTTCTTACTCGACACAGGAGTTTGCTCTCATGCCCCATCCAGAATCGGCACATAATGGAACTGCAAGAGGAGGTTATTTCTACCTATACTAACCAAATATCCACAAATAAACAAACATCTTTGGAAGGCAGTAAGCACAGGTGGCAGGCTGCCTCTCCTACCCTTAGGAACAGAGACCCCTATTATTTCAAAAAAATTGAATAGGCACTTTCCAAGGTTGAGGGTTATGTTGGATGTATCAGGGGGTGTGGAGCTAATTGGATAGGCCTGAAATTTAAATTTCCTCTCGTCTAGTGGCTATAAAAACCATACAGGATGGATTTCTCATTGACCAAGGAAGAGGAGTAGCGATGTTGGAGATATTGGGTTGCCCATAGAGTGTTCATAGAAAAAGAAGGAACGTTTGAGTTCCCCTACAACTTCTCTTCTATCCATGAACAGAGCACAGTGCAAGATTCAGATTCTAAATAATGGAGGTTGTTGCATGAGGACATGCAATAGGACAGTTGGGGGGAGATGTTGGACCTAGAAATGGCCCCTTTTGACCATCCTTATTTACCTGTTTTTTTCCTATCCTACCCCATTGAGCATGCCAAATAGATGTTTTTCCCTAACTCTGCTCGTCAAGTCACCAAGGTATGATTGATTATTGTCTTATTTTATTAATACTTATGATTGTGGTAATTAAAGATTTATATCTCTCAATATGCTAACATATGATGGTTTATAAAGGTATTTTGAGATATATAGACTGCAGGAATATCGGGCTGAACATGCTATGAAAAGGATGGGAATTCATCGCTCAAACCGATCGCTATAGATCCTACCATTGTCCAAGGAATGCGGTCCCATTATATTATCCCAGGAAAAGTTGTACAAAGATAGCTGCAACAGAATGCATCAGATTTGGAGGTCAATAGTGCGCTGATTGTGTATAGTTGTGATATGAAGATATCATTACTTATGGGTTGATTAATAGTTTCCCTATATTTCCTATCTTTCATCTTGCCATGTTTGTAATAGCTGTTGTAATTTAGGACGCCTGAAGATTAGAGTTGTTCATGGATACCCAATAATAGGGATAGGATGTTATGATTTACGTTGTATAAATATGGAGAACTGTTCTC
>LPNX010674091.1:41874-52233 GCA_001517045.1 Pseudotsuga menziesii | reverse complement strand
GACTAAGAGTTGTGTAATCGATCTGCCTTTTTAATACAAGGAGTTACTTCAGATCTAAGGGTTTTTAACGTGTGTTCATCCAGCATCTCTGTGTGAAGGTTGGGCCCGCCTTCCCATAGGGATTGCTGAGTTAATTTAGGCATTTTACTTATTTTGTTGTTTGATATTATGTTAATTTCATTTCTTCACAAGAAGCTGTAACAGTTGTGGATTTATAGTGTGTTATTAATTGCATTTCTTGGAAATATGTAGTGGCATGGTGTGACAATCGACTGAGTAGGATTATTCTTTATGCAATTTGCATGGTAGTTGTAACAGCTCTGTTCATCCTTAGATCCTTTAGTTGTTGTTTCCATGAATCCTTGTAGTTTGTTCCTTACTTTTATGATTGCATAATTTCATTCCTGTACGTTGAATTCATAGGATAGCTGAACTCAATTTCTGTACTTTGAATCGCTAGATTAACATTCAATTCATGTCTTTGGATTTCTAAAATAATCAGATTAAGATAGTTGGGTTAATCACTAAGTGATTGGAACAGGATCTCCTTTTCTACAAAAGTAATCTAGATGTTATTTCATCTTTCAATTTCTAGATTAAGAATAGTAGAAGGTAATTGTGACTGTATTCTTTAGAAGGTAACTAGATTAAAAGGATTCTTGGGATGAGCGTAGCCAAACAGAGGATAGGATTGTTCATTCACAGCAGTTAAGTGTTTAAGCATATATTGTGCATATTATCCTTGAAATACAAGACTTCCCTGGGTTGACAATAAAGATTGCACACTCTGTATGTTAGCTGTAATTCACTTGCATATTGGGTGTCCAATAAGGAGGCCAGAATCCTGAATGAGACAAAGTGTATTAAGGTGAGATGCAGGTGGGATTATCGAGGCAAGGGACCATTGGAAATGGAGTCAAAAAACTGAGTAGGAAATATTTGCAAGAGGGAAAGAAAGGCATGCAGTTGCAAACAAAAGCAAGGTAGCCACCGATCTTGCAATCAGGAGCTATTTCACGAGTGGTTAGAGCACGAGAAAAAATAGCCCATCACACAGAGCACCAACTAGATGAATTCACACAACTTTAGAATAAAACTTGATAAATATTTGAAACAAAAGCTGGAGCATAAGAAGTATGAATTCCTAACTGTTATACACTAAGTTGCAGACATGAAAGCAATCAACAAACTGGAATGAAAATAGGAATCACATTTCACGTAAAGGAAAATGCATATTAGAAGAAGAAACGACACATGAATCTCTGTCATGAGAAACAACTCTTCCTCTACAATTTTATTCATAACACAAGCATCAGATCTTATTTACAATGGAGAGCCTCAGCCCTAGAAAGTTTCCCAATTTGACCAACTCCTATATCCCTCTATCGGGAGTGTATTTATACTATTCTAATGCTAAGACTATTAAACATAAAATTGTTACAAGTCACAATCATACGCTAACAGCATAGGGAGTGGAACTACTACCATGTTTTACAAATAACAATAAAAATTATGGTGCTATTGGTCTCATTCGGCCTGAGTAACAGTTTGACGTGCTTGGCCGCTATGGTGGATTGTGAGTATGATGCCCCCTTCTCTACCCAAAGCATGTGCTTCCACCACGTTCAAATGCATCTTTTTGCATGTGCACACACTGGCAAGGTAGTTTGCATCTTTCCCTAGTTCAATCACATCTGTTATAGCTCAAAATGACACATCTCTTCTTGTGACCACTTTTCCACGATTTTGTCACATGTTGACACTTCCATGACGACAGTTCATGAAAAGTCACTGAAAAACACCTAACTTGGAGGAACCATATCTTCCATTTGACCTCATCTCTGCATTTTTGGAAAGGTATTTCTATTAGCTAAAAATTCTAAGAAGACACCAAAGTCTGAAAATGCCTAGAAATACCATTAAAATGAGTTTTTGATGTGTGCGCGGCATTCCTTAAGGAAACCCGCGTACGTACGCGAGTTGCTATAGATAATAGTCACGTATGCCTTAAATACATGACTTTCTGCATTGCAACCTGTGTATACCTCCTCGTGTACGCGACTGTTGTTTCTGCAACCCGTGTATGCCTCCAAAAAATGTCAAAAAATACGAATTTTGAAATTTGGGTAGTTTGGGTAGTTATGCAACTGACTCCTTTAGTTGTAACTACTTTGTCTTCAACCCTAATTCTTCATTAAACATATAAATAGAGGTAGTGAGGTCCATGAGAGGAGACTTGAATATTTGCATTGTAATGCTGGAGGATTTTGAGCTCTCTTTTCCCACACCTTTTCCCTAGAAGCATTCTCCTTGTGTTGCAGAGCTTGGGGGCTGAGTTCCTTGGAGAAGAGAAGCAACAGAACCAGATCAAGGTTTCATGAGGTGCCAAACTTGAAGAGAAGGTATACTTGTACTTGTTTTCAATATTAATAAAGAGGTGATGTCCTTCTTCTTCCCAAATTATTGTTCAATGTGTGATTGAATCTCTTTTAATGATCATATGATGATGTTAGTCAAATCATTATCTCATGTTTATTTGATTACCATTTCTCTATATGTGGTCATGTTGGTTTGAGGAAGGTATAACTTGTTTTGCAGGTCTCTTGGAGCAAGAGGAGTGAGAGGAGCAAGAAGAGGATTGAAGGGTTGCTTGGATCAACCTTCATTTGGCTAAGGTATGAACCATTCTAATCTCTAAATCTTGCTTGTATTTACTTATAGAACCATTTGCATCCACCTTTCAACCCCAGTACGTTGATGGCCTCTTAAACCCTAGCCATAGGATATTTTTCTTTACAACAAAACTGTCGACTCTGCTAGGGAGAGCCTTGTTTGTTTAGGGTTTCTTTGTCTTTATTTCAGCCTTTTGTAAAGTTTTAGGTCTTTCTTACAAGTTAGGAACACCTTTTGAGTTTGTTGGAACACCTTTCCTACCTTCCTAGGTTAGTTTTTGATCCTTTGTGTGCCTTTTGTCATCCATACGTGACTTTCAAGATAAAAAGTCACGTGTCTGTATTGTATACGCGACTTGCTCTACCTGCAACCCATGTGTCATATGTGACCTACCTTAAGGAAACCCGCGTATGCACCTGAATTTGTGTTCTTTCATCATTTTTAGGGTTTTTGGGTGATTTGAGGGCTTTTGTAGGGTATTCAAGGGTCCTCTGCATGTCCATGACTCCTAAGAGGTTGTTTCATCTCTGTTAAGTGCTCTTTGTCTATCTTGCAAGTCTCTTTCAAGTATTTGAACTTGTTTTTGTTGCCTCCCCCCCCACCTCCTTCTTTGGCTTGACCTTGTTGGACAAGGTACTAAGCAGCCTCTGTTTGTAGGTTTAGATTGATACTTGGGACTTCTTGACCTTTGTTTATGTCAGTATTATTGCTTAGTCTCTTCATTCCAAAGTTTTTGTCTTGTTTACTTTTGTGAGCCTTCCTTCCAAGAGAGGTTATATCCAACTTTAGAGAAATCTAGGGTTTGTTTGTGGGGTGTAGAGTAGTTGTCTATTTGCTTTGCTTACATTACTTGCTCGCATTAGTTTATAGGCGTTTTATCTTTTGCATTTATAAAATAAAAATACAAAAACACATGTTTTCTTTATATGCATGTAGATTAGGTTTGTAGTCTAGATTGCATGGCATATCATTGTTTTTGAAAAAAATAAAAAGAATTTGTCTTTTGTGGCTTTCAAGTTTCTATTTGAAAAAGAAAAAGAGAATAGTTTTTGCTTTTTGCATTTCATCTCTTTTCTTAGTCATTTTGTTTCAACTTTGATTCAAAACACCACATAAGTTTCATGCCATTTACCCTCTGACTAAGAACAACCCTTAAAATAAATGATATAATTTAAAAACTTATTAGTAAGTTTTATTTTATAGGGTCATACACCAACTAGCTCAAGCTAAGGCTTATGGGATATGGAGTTTAAACTCCCCATAAGTATAAAATTTCATACATAGTTGGCCAATCACTAGGTAAACCATTTTCTACGTTGATTGTATCTGGGAAGCTCCTCTCAAACGGGAGTTAAGAACGAGGCTTCATGGAGGCTTGGATTGAGGAGATAACCCTCCGATTCCTTGTCAAAGAATATACCAAGGTTTTTGCGCATCTGGGGATTCTATCTTAGACAGGATTTCAGGCTTTGCTACCCTTCCCATGAGTATGAACTAGGCTTGCGACTATCCCCCTAGACTGTCAATATAGTTAAGGTATCCTTTAGTCTCTTTGACATCTAGGGTTCATACACAGGTACACCGGAAGGCTATTTCTAGTTGACCTTGGACGGGCTTGGAAGGTAACCCTCGTAGAAGGTGTGGGAGGGAAATGGGTGATTCCTCTAATTATTCCTAAGAAAATCTACAGGGACGCCAAGTAACTATCTATCAACTTTCTTTTGGAAAGCATACCTTTTACCTATTTGTCTGTTTGGATTTAGGAATTTTTTAGTGAGTGCTGTGTGGTTTGTCTATACTTAGTCTACCTTCAGGTGTTTTATTGGTACTTTTGGTTACCTGTTGACCTCAGACTTTGTCTCCTGGTTTTAAAATATGTCTAATTCCTCTTTGAACACCAACCAAGAGATCCCCATGTTGGGAACTCCTTGTACTATTCCTCTCATGGGGAATGTTGGTGTTCCCTTGATGGCCACCTTGAATCTACCTGGATTCACCCTAGGGATACCGGTGTGGTTGTTTTCCACTCCAACCTTCTTGAATGCTCCTGATACTTCACAAGTAAGATCCTTATATGAAGGGCATCAAAACAATGCTTCCCCTTCACCTGTATTTGATTCTCCTCCTCCTTATACCTCATGCGGTGAAAGTATCGATACTAGTAACCGACGGTCTAAAAGGAGTAAAAGAATGAGGAATAGGAAGAAGGCAGGGCACCCATTCAACCTTTGCAGGTCAAGTTCAACCTCACCACCCAACCTCTATGGCCCATGCTGGGGGAACCTATCCAACCTCTACAGGTCATGTTGGATCTAAGCACTCAACCTCTGGAAGTCAAGTTGATCTTCACTATCCAGCCTCTGTTGATCATGCTAGTGGGATCCTTCCAACTTGTCTAGGTCATGTTGGTTCCAATCACTCAGCCTCTGTGGTTCATGCTGAGGGCACCCGTTCAACCTCTAATGTTCAACTTGAACCTCCCCATCCAACCTCTGCAAGTCATATTCGATCTATGCACCCAACCTTTACAAGTCACGTTGGGGGAAGTCTCTCAGCCTCTGTGGTTCATGCTGAAAACAATCTGTCAGCCACTATGAGTCATGTTGACACTATTGAAAAGACTAACCGTTCAAAACACAATCCCAAGTTTCATTGTAAGATTTGTGAGGCAGACCACCTTACTTATAAATTCCCTTCTATCATGGAGGTGCGAAGAGTTTGGTTTCATGGTCATCCTGTTTTTGAACATTCTTAATCTTTTCAACAACCAACCTCTCTTATTCAGGTTGGACCCAGTTACCCAGCCTCTGGTGGTCATGCTAGGGGAAAAATATCAACCTCTGTAGGTCATGTTGAGAGAAAACAGTCAGCCACTGCTAGTCATGTTGACACCGTTGATAAAATTGGTCGTTCAAAGTGCAAAATTAAGTTCCTTTGTAAGCTATGCGAGGGAGATCATCTTACTCACCAGTGCCCTGCTATCGCAGAGGTGTGAAGAGTGTGGTCCAAGACTCAAGAATTTCCTTCTCTTGAATAACCTATAGTTTCTCAACAACCTACTCAACCTTTGGTTGATCAAGTGATCAAACCAATCTCATCTTTGGTTGATCCCACTCTTATTTCAGAGAATGATCCTAATGTGATTGAACCAATGTCATCTTTGGTCAATCCCACTCTCCCTTCGGAGAGTGAATTTCATGAAGCGGTTGAATCAATTCCATTGTCGATCAATCCCACTCTTCCTTTGGAGAGTGAAGTTTCATATAGTCACATTTTCTTGATTGCCAGTTCAGAACTTACTAAACAGGGGGGCACTAAAGTCATTTCGGATTAACCCCCACCAAGCTCTCGGATTGCTTCCTTTGATTGGGATAGCCTAGTTGAGCCGAGCCTTCCTTCTGATGCACCTTTCCAGATAAAGGTCAAAGTTGAATCATATATGATTGCTTGTTGTATTGTTAATGAAGGAACCTCAACTAGTATCTTGTCTACTCATGCTTGGCAAGGCATGAGATCTACCAGCCTTTTGTCGAATACTAGTTAGTTACTGGAAATTGATAGAAGAACTTGTATAGCCTTGGGAATTCTTTCTCAAACACTTGTTAGTTTGGGTGGGAAGAATGTCTTAGTTGACTTCATGGTGATAGAAGACCTCTTGGACTTCCACTACTACATTTTGACTAAAAATCCGATGGCTGTATTGTCGGAGTTTCGACACTTCCCTGTCGCATGTACGACACAATGATTTTTTTTTAAGCGTTGGAAACTTTTCGTCGGTTATCCGACATTTTTCGAAACCGTCGGTTAATCGACAGTTTAGTTTACCGTCGGTTGACCGTAAAGCGTCGGTTATCCGACATTTAATTCCTATTAAATTTTAAAAAAATCCTTTGCATTCCGTCGCTTAACCAACGGAGTATGAAACCTAAACGTCGCTTAATCAACGGGATAATAAAAATTTATTAAAAAAATTGTTCAGCAGGTGTCGCTTAAGCGACGGGTATGAAAGTTTTTTTAAAACTGGTTGTCGCTTAAGCGACGGGTATGAATATTTTTTTAAAACAGGCTGTCGCATAAGCGACGGATATGAATGTTTTAAAAAAAAAAAATAGAAGAGGATTTTGTATAACCATTGAAATAAATCCAAGCGTCAATTCTCACTAGTTTGTAATTACCTCCTGTTTCTAGATAATCGCAGTGCTTACAGAACCCCTGACGAGAATAGACAAAAATATATATATGAAAGAATCACGAGTATAAAAGCTGGGAAACTGTTCGTAGCATATTGAGACAACTACGACAATGATGAGAAGTTAGATGTAACATCAATTTCCTCCTGTCTACGTAGTACATATTTGCAGCATTGTGGTTTTGCTTCTTTGGGCAATGACAACATGCACATCAGTAATAAATAATCACATATTTTGATAACTTCATTGGAGGGAATTTTGTTGTATTGCCAATGGCCACAGTTGATACATGTTGCAATCGCACTGAAATGCCCTACACCAAAGAAAATATATCCAACGAATCATATGGGCAAGATTATATTAAATAAAGTTACAACAAACTCATCGCCACCTCACACTAGTGACAGGTTCCTGATGCTGCTGAATAGCCCTGGCATATACAATCAAATTGCATGAATTTCCTCGATGCATATTTAAAGAAAAAATATACTAGCATGAATTTTTCAGCTGCATAAGAAGAAAAATGTGCTAGTCCTTGCTAGACTACACCATCTTCATCTCTTCCAAGATAACAATAATGGAAACCGATTTCCCCAAAAATAATATGTTAACAGAAGCCAGCCGACGACTTTTATCTTCGTAAATAGAAAGAAATAGTTAAAGCTCTTAAAACACCTTAGCGGGTATAGTTGACATCAGAAGTGTTCCTTTGAATCCTTCCTCTGTTTGCCCATTGTCCATTTCCTACTCCGATAGCTCCTCTGCACATCAAATCAAGTAGATGATGAAGTATAGCTTGTAACGGATCCCAAGCTGACAAAATAAATATGTATGAAATTCTACATGCTCTTAGTGAATTTTTTTTGTGAATACAACAAAACAGTCAGTTCACGGATTGTTAACACAATGAAGTGACACTATATGCAACGATGATACGTTCGGAAAGAAATGCAGATTAGACCATTACCAGCAATGTCCTGATTTTCATAAATTTCATTGTCTGTGACCCATAAACTATCCCTAGGGAAAACATTCAGGTCATCCAAAGTAGCTGATTATTCTATTAGTTCAATCGCGCCTTTGTGAAGCTTCTGATTCTCCTTCACCACCTGGCAGTAATAAACTAATTCCAGTGAAATAACTCCAAAAGAACTTGCTCACTGTTAAGAGAATTTCAAAAACATGAAGCCAGGAGAATCTCAAGGACTCAAAGGCTAAGCTACAACCAACAAAACAACAGCTCTTCAACTTGCATGAAAGTCCTGCTGCACCAATCCTACTTTAGACGAGACAGAGAAAATCTCTGCATTGGAAAAGGAACAGAGCACACATTTGTATTTGGGAAGGGGCTCATAGGCATATGAAAAGTAGGGTGATCTGGCTACAAGAAGGTGATAGATAACAGGATTTTAAGAGTTCTATAGATAAGCAAGTTTATCTTAAGGAATCTAAGTAATCGTTGCTTTTATTCAACAACAAAAAATGTATTAACAGCTAACTCATCAGCACTGAGAAAATATATAAATTACCATAAAATCACAGAGGTAAATAAGGTAAATATCCCTGAAGTGTCAAGCCAATTGCTTTATTGCCTGTCAATAGTAACTACATTCAACATTTCCAGATGTTCTAGGTTTCCTCCTTTTTCTTGTGGGGTTCTCATACTCCCCTTCTTGGACGTGTCTACCTGGGCTGGGGAAGGAGACTCCATGTCTAGCAATGGGAAATCTTTGCAGGAAATTTTAACATGCACAAGAAATCAAGTTTCTCTCTGGTTCTTTCAATTCCCAAAGTTGTATCCCAGCATAGGTATGATGTCAAGGATTGGAGAATCCCAAAGCTGGGATGCATGATAATTTGGTAGAGGCTCTTCCAAACCTAGTCCCATGGTTTGCTAAAGGAGATTGAAGGGGATCTTTTGACATCAAATCTTTTCTTCCTTTTTCCTGCCAAGAAAGTTTCTCCTGAGAATCCTTGAAGAATTGGAATGGAAGCATGGTATTTTTCTTTGGCTTTTCTAGCTGTATCTCAGTCTAGAAGTGGATGTTATGTTTCTTCTGATGTTTTGGTTTAAGCTATGGATATCATTTCAAAAGTGGCTAATGAATTTTGATCATTGACCAAAAGGCCTTCAACAAACTAAAGTCATCTTTAAAAAGGAAAAAAACACTTCACCCTGATCTCATAATAAGACATTTAAACATGGAGTAATCTTTAGACTCGGGTTCATGGAATCGGAATTACAAATGCAATGGTCACTGGGAAGGTGATGCTTTGTCTTCATAGGAAGCTGGAGAGAACAGACTCTAAGTTTTGCTAAAGGGACTCTTACATGATGTTGCAATATAACATATGCCAGAGTGCAGATGAGACCATCCTGAAACTGCATGTAAGAGAGAGAATTGTACACTGTAGCAGACCATAGTGTTTCAAAGCTTTCACTCTAATGGTGCTAACACAAGTGCCTAGAAAACATGGAGTTTTGTTTGAGTTCAAAGCATTGCCAGTTCAAAATCCATCACACAAGTAGAACCCCTCGTAAGCTTCAGCCAAGTTTCAGATAAACAGCATGAACACTGAGAATCCATTAGTGAGATACAAACTAAATATGAAAAATCCCATTTGTAGATAAGGAAAGGAAGAAACAATGGACATGCTGTAGTGGCAAAAAGGATCAACAAAACGTACGATTTCAGGGGAAATTCATGACAGACTGTATAGATTTAAAGTCCTGGGAAATTTTGTCTTAGTTGAAAGATTCCAATTTGGATATTGCAAGCTGACTACATTAATTCGAATACTCCCACATTAGGGAAGGGCAAACCTGCTACAATGAGAAAAAGGGAAACTAGTCAAAGAAAAACAAATTAACCCACTGAAGCTTACCCATCAGATAAGCACTATGAAAAAAAGAAACTAAGAAACTAATAGAAGGGATCTCCTTGGTTATGAATAACAAGAAAAGGGAAACTAGTCAAAGAAAAACAAGTTACCCCTGTGAAGCTTACCGATCAGATAAGCACTATGAAAAAAAGAAACTAATAGAAGCGATCGCCATGGTTATGAATAAAAATGGGATCAAAAGAGTGACAAAACTATGTTCTTGTCAAAATTTGGATGAAACCGGCTTGAACTTGGATCACATTGGTAACCAACAGCATTTGCCATTAGTTTTTTACAGTTCTAGGTTGGAGACTCATCTCATACACACAATATAGGCACCAAAAATAATGACTTGGGCGCTGAGCTTCACCAGTTCCGAAGCAAAATCAATTAGTGGTGGATAGTACACTCCCCATGGTCCAGATCCACAATCATCATTTCCTTTATCATTCAAAAGTGGTTTCAGACTAAGAATGAAAATAAATGGAATCTGGACTAGTAATATCACCTGCGATCCAAGTAGGAGAGACTCTATTTTGATGCAAACCAAAGCAGCCTGTCACCTTGCTGCATAAAGTAGGCAGAAGTTTCTTATCAATTATACAAAAACTCG
>LPNX010674091.1:0-34914 GCA_001517045.1 Pseudotsuga menziesii | reverse complement strand
TCAAATGCAAAGCAAGGGATGTTGTAAAAGACTATGCGCAATTGCAAGGGGTATAATTTTTGCACGATATGCTTATGTTCAAGAAAATTCATAACCTGCTTTGACATACTATTATCGTATCTTTCTCTCTTCGAAAAAAGACCAAATGTAGTATGAGAACCAACAAGTTGAGAGAAATGGATGCGCTCTCCTCTACGCTTCTCCACAGCTAGGGTTTTTCCCTAGCCGCTACAGAACTGTCTCCATTTCCCCCCTACAAGTTCACACCATGTCATCCATGGAGTCGAACTCCCTCAAGCCTAGATTGCCCAGCCAAGGATTGATACCTTCGAACCTAAATTAAGCTGCTTCTTTCCCATTCACCATCAGTCCTTCAGTTGTTGTAAAGGGAAAATTGTCATTTAAGAATGTTGTTTCATCTTCAGGATTACATAGCTTTGCTCGGTGCTCTGTTTCTGTGGAAAAGGATGCCACAAATCCCACACAAACTGATTCCTATCATAAGCATGGACTTGTTTGCCGATTTCTAACTGATGGCATACATTGATAGATCTGCACATCTGGGCTTATCAAAGCTGGAAGCCCCTTCTATCGGAGGAGGGATTATTTCTACCCATATCCATCATATTTCTCCATTGTTGAGTTTGATGCAGCAGCTGATAGGGATCAGCAGCTCTCTGAATGAAACCCCAGTAACCTACCTTTAACACCCCAGTGAATTGTTTAACCTCAGTTCCACTGTGTAAGGAAACCCTAACCTTTCCCTACAATTCTGGCCTCTTGAGACACTGGTGGAGATTGAAAATGGCATAGGCAAAGTTCGTTACTGCAGACCTGAAACAACAGAAAGACAATGGACAACCTCTGCAAGGATTTGTGTTGAAATGTTTCCAAAAGCCTTCCTGAAGTGATATGTGGAAAGTTGAAACATAAGCTTGACTATGAGCACGTTACCTTCTGTTTCCAATCTTGTTTTGTTGTTGAGCACACAATCACCTCTTGCCCTAATCACAAACCTGTTCATGACCTGGGGAAGCGAAGCAAGGTAGACCCCATGCCAAAAGGAAATCCAATCAGAAGCCTACATGGTGGAACAGTGCCAATGCAAACCACCAACTGATAGAAATGGAGAATGAAGTAGAAAAGGCCTGCCCATTACTCCACCAAAAGGCAGCCACTCCAGAAAATGCGCTCAAAGTTGCATCGATCCATACCAATTCTAAAGCAACCCCCTCTCAGAAAGAATCTAGCAGCCAAGGGGAGGAGAGACCTATGGAGAAAGTAGAACCTGCTACACAGGACAAATTACACAATACTCCAATGGAGAAACTGAATATCATTCCAAGAAACGCAGCTAACCCTTGGAGAAAGAACCCAAGTTCCAACTCACTGGCAAGAAATCCAAAATGCACAATAAACAACGGCGCTGTCATTCAGTACTCGACTCGATCTCAAAAAGGAATTTACCAAAATGTACTGTCAAAGTGTACATCCCGCAACCTAGTTACAGCTGTAAATATGATAATAGCTACCGATACTATAAGACATTTTGGATTTTGCATGCAATTTCACCATATGGCTAATGTAAGCGTCGCTTAAGCGAAGGTTCCTGGCGACGCTTAAGGAGCCTACATAATCATAGTGAAAAGGTGAAAGAAGGTTGTTTCTTAAACGACGGTTATGAGAATATCCGTCGCTTAAGCGACGCTTGTGGCCACATTTACAAAAAAAAATTTATCCTTGTGATTTTTTATTAGTTTAAAAAAAGAAATCCACGCGCCGTCGGATTTTTCCGTCGGATTTTGGATCGAAATGTAGTAGTGTTCAATATGCTCCTTGGACATGATTATGTCTATGCCATGAAATATGTGGTGTCAATATTCTTTCTTGTGATGTACTTTAATCATGGCGAAGAAATTGTCACTAACGATCAGTTGGATTTTCTTGATCCATATCCTGACCCAACTAGAGACCAGGTTTTTCCTTTATTGATTCCCAGTGTTTCTATAGACACTACCCTACCACAGGTGAGCTATGTGACCTCATTTCCTTTGCATTCAATTGCTACTGAGAATCAGCCTCTGTTTTCATGCTTACCGTCTTGGGACTTGGTCCTAGCAGTTGACCAGGTGAGTCATCCTATACAGAATGTGGAGCATGCTCTCCACTCTGTTGATCCATTTGAAAGTTTATACATGTGTCCTATCTCGAATGATATCCTTCCTTCAGATATAGTCTTCCTAGAGTATTTGATATAGTCTGATCTTCTATTGGATGTTGGTTCAGTTGTGCCTAAGTCTAACCATGATTTTCCTAGTAATCATGACCTTTCTTCTTATGTTGGTCTTGTTGAGTCTTTTGATTCTTTCTTTGAACAACAAGTCAGTGATCCTGATGAGTTTGATTTTTCTTATGAATTTTTCAAATCCTGTGATATTGAGTTTGTTCCTACAGACTCTATATCCCTTGTTGATTTTTGCTCTCCTTCTGAGGTTGATATTATTGATTTTAAACCCTCGGATCTTGGCACTATAGAGTCCTCTTTTGTTGACTCTTCCTTGACTACATTTTTTGTAGAAGATAGCAAAGCCATGTGTGTTTCTTCCAAAGTGACCTGCATCAGATATTTTCTTCTGAATATGATTCTGATGTTGTTGTTTCTTGTAGATAGGATTTTTAGTTGGATTCACAACTGTTTACTAGCCTTGTCTTGTTGTTCAAGCTGTAACTGCATTTGCATGTGCCCTTCTCGCACTTATGATCCTGATGTCGGCTTTCACGCTTTTAGCTCATTGTATAAGCCCTCATCTTTTTTCTCATCATCGCTAAGCCTTGTATCATTTTTCCTTTGCAACATGACACTCTTTAACTTGAGGAGACCTTATCCGAGTGTCTTTATCTTGCTCATGTTCCTTGCATTATGCATAGTTTTGTTCCTCACACTTGGAACTAGTTTCGCTTGCCCCCAACACTCGTCTCCTCACATTTAGAGCATTCTTTTTGCTCTCCTTCAAGCTTGTTAAAAACAGTAAGGAGGCCACGAGTTGACTTTTCCAAACTCGTTAAAAGTTCACAGGAAATATATTGAGTTTCTGTAGGCCCAGGTCTGACTCCTCCAAATAGACTTGACTGCCGAGTAAACTTGTCCATTCAGGCTCATTAAGAATATGTGAATGGGCATCCACATTGGCGGTAGGTTATCACTTTCTTGGACCATGTGGAATAATACGAGAAAGGAACACTCTCTTTTCTTCAAAATTGAGAAGAATATTCTTAGGCATAGGTTTATCACTTTTCCAGACCTGAGGGACTAAAATTACAGAAAAGGAACCCCTGGTATGAGCTTAGTTTTCTCTTTTTCGTGCTCTTGACCTAAACATGAAAAAAATTATGAGTGTACTTTATGTCCTTGTCATGCTCGTTAAACCCTAAAGAACAAAGCATTGAGTTTATTGTTGTAAGCCCCATTCCTCGTAATCAAATGGATCTTTTCAAGTGATCTTGCTTTCCTTCACACTTGTAAAACTCAGGCTATATGCTGCTTTTGAAGGAGCATTGGGTAGGTGTTAATTTAACCTTTTTCGAACCTTCCTGACTAAGTACGAAAAAGGTGTGCCTTACTTCTTCAGAAGCTAAGAGAGTTCTTCTGTGGTTTGTTTTATACTTTTTTGGCCTTAGGAGACTAAATTAGATGAAAAAGGACCCCCCTGGAGTCTTCTTTGGAGTTTTCAGACTCTCTAAACTATGAAAACACCGTCGAGCATGTACTAGTTTAGGATCGTAAAATCCATGAATCAGTGCCTTATCAAGCATTCTTCTGTCTTTTCTTCGAGATTGACAAAAATGAAGATGGTCCTGAGTTTGCTTTCTTGGACTCATTAAACCTTTACAAGAAAGAGGTGAAGGGAAGTTCATTCACATGTTTTTTACATCATGGAAGCAAGTCTTGTTTCTTTGAACAAAGAACTAGTTTTGAGTCTATCAACAGTTGGGTCCTGGTATTTTGACCTTATCCTGATTCAGAGTTTCTTACTCCTCCAGTTGGTCTCTTTTCCAATTATATAGGGAATCTGTCAATGTCTCCTACAATTGTAGATTTGTGTCATTGGTCCTTTTGAGTCAAAAGCTTCCTAAGTCACTTTTGTGTCATGCTCACTGTTCAAGGATTAAACCTTTGTCAGCCATTCTACAGTTTCCTTGACCTTTTGTGTCGGCCATCCCCTGGTATCAGTTCACTACATCATGTCTTTGGCGGTCCTTGTCGTGAAATTCAGTACCAATTCTAGATCCAATTAGTCTTTGACTTACCTCATGTTGGATGATGAAGGATTCCTTAATGCCTTCATTCCAACAGATATCTTCCTATCGACTATAACACATATTGCTCTGGGGATGAGATTTATAGTTTTATGATAGTACCTTGGGGATTGCAGTCATCAGTGGCAATTTCCATCGCTATTGGGTAGTGGGAATAGCTTAATGTCTCCTACTCGATGGATTCTTCAAGTCTTTGACTTCAAGTCCTTGTATTCACACTTGTTAGAATGTACTAGGTGCCTTGGGGACCATTTTCATTAATGGTGGTTTCCCTTGTGTTTATTAATGGTTCTCATCATTGACCAGTAATCAAATGGTTTCCTCCATGTTCGACTTTAGCTCCTTTATTCGCATGGTTAGGATCCGTACCATTTTTTGGGCTGTTTGGATTGAATACCTTGGGCCGATAGTAGCATCGTCATTTTGCTATTGCCCAAGTTGCACAAGACCTTGTTACATTTTATATGACATTTTGTTGAGACGTAGATCCACCTTGTATTTTTGTTGCTATGATCGATTATTGAGCATGGGTCCACCTTGTTCATTTGTGGCCATCACTCCTTTAGATTTGATATGGCACCATTTTGAATATTGAGGGACCATGATAGTTTCATCAGTTATACATATGTTGGATCCTCCTGTATCTTTATGGAGATGTTTTGTATATGGACTTGTATGTCCCAAAGATCAGTTTTTTCTGACATTTATCTCTCTTTCAGGTACCTTTGTTCAAGCCTTTCGATCTTGGATTATCTGCTCTCTCCATACTCAGTTGTTTCCTTTATAATGTATTTCAGCTATCATCTTGACCTCTAACCTCATACATTAGGGGGCATCTGTTATAGCTCAAAATGACACATCTCTTCCTGTGACCACTTTTCCATGATTTCGTTGCATGTCGACACTTCATGAAAAGTCACTGAAAAACACCTAACTTGGAGGAACCATATATTGATTTATGTAACTCCATTTGACCTTATCTCTACAATTTTAAAAAGGTATTTCTATTACCTAAAACTTTCTAGAAGACACCAAAGTCTGAAAATGCCCAGAAATACCCTTAAATGAGTTTTTAATGTGTACGCGACTTTCCTTAAGGAAACCCTTGTAAATATGCGAGTTGCTATATATAATAGTCACGTATGCATTAAATACATGACCTTATGCATTGCAACATGTGTATATCTCCTTTTGTATGTGACTGTTGTTTCTGCAACCCACGTACGCCTCCAAAAAATGCCAAAAAAATACGAATTTTGAAATTTGGGTAGTTTGGGTAGTTATGCAACTGACTCCTTCAGTTGTAATTACTTTTTATTCAACCCTAACTCTTATTTAAACATATAAATAGAGGTAGTGAGTTCAATGCGAGGAGACTTGAATCTTTGCATTGTTATGCTGGAGGATTTGGCGCTCTCTTTTCCCACACCTTTTCCCTAGAAGCATTCTCCTTGTGTTGCAGAGCTTGGAATATGAGTTCCTTGGAGAAGAGAAGAAGCAGAACCAGATCAAGGTTTTGTGAGGTGCCAAACTTGAAGAGAAGGTATACTTGTACTTGTTTTCAATATTAATAAAGACGTGATGTCCTTCTTCTTCCCAAATTATTGTTCAATGTGTGATTGAATCTCTTTTAATGATCATATGATGATGTTAGTCAAATCATTATCTCATGTTTATTTGATTACCATTTCTCTATATGTGGTCATATTGGTTTGAGGAAGGTATAACTTGTTTTTCAGGTCTCTTGGAGCAAGAGGAGCGAGAGGAGAAAGAAGAGGATTGAAGGGCTACTTGGATAAACCTTCATTTGGCTAAGGTATGAACCATTCTAATCTCTGAATCTTGCTTGTATTTACTTGTAGAACCATTTGCATCCACCTTTCAACCCCAGTATGTTGATGGCCTCTTAAACCCTAGCCATAGTATACTTTCCTTTACAACAACATCCACCACCTCCTTCCTTGCAGGGTAACACTAGTAGCCGTGGGCTCTGGAAGAAGTGCCACATTGCTCTTGGTTGAACCAAACCTATGAGGTGGCTTGTCATTCTTGTACTTCTCACCCCAAGTGAGGTGAGTTCTCCCATAGGCAATAAGGTGTAGCATATCTACACCAGCCCCATCACCCTTGGAAAGTGGACTTCATTAATAAGGCTGCGCAGGATTTAGACCCCTGATGCTCCCATCCAAAAAAATTGCTGTACAGTAAATAGTCAATGACTGTCCCCTTTCGTGGAGGATTTGGTGGCAGCGATGCTTTCAGGGGTTCCAGAAAAAACACTTATAGGGAGTAAGTTTCCAGGCCCTGCGTCGTTGGAGGCACGGGTATCACGTCTGGGCCCCAATGTATAGTGTCACTCTTGGCATACAATACCAAGGTGACGAGTGAGTGTGGAAGCTTCTCATGAACCATCAACACCCCCAAACAGACGAGCTTCTCAAACCAGATCTTCATCGTCAAACTCTTTGGGCCTTTGCAAATTTGTGGAGAAGTAGAACTCGGGTTCTGGAGATATGTTAGTTCACTCCCATTGCTCTGAAAGTAGTATATACAAGGCTTTGAGACTGACTCTCACAATGGCTGGTCAACATTCTTGCACACTCTGTCATCGAGTGTATTTGGTATCAGCATGTGTGAAGGCATGAGTAGAGTGATCCTTTACTTACTGGGGATCTAGTCACGTCATTTCATTGGTCGTGGTGCTTTACAATCTGCTGTAGGAAGTATTTGTGGACACCATCTGGTACAGTTGGTCTATGCTGTACAATCCACAAAGTGGACGCTCCCACGTTTCCTTGCTCTTCTAATGTAGGAAATGGAATGGTCTCCCGCATCGAGCTGGCTTTGTCTCGTGTGAGTAGTGGACTCACCGGTTACTTTCCTTACTGTCATAGGCAAACTCACACAAAAATATGATTATATTTATGGAGCTGACTCTGCCAAAGGGATGATTCCACCGGTACACATGCTACAAATGGCATCGGAGAAATCAGCCAATCTACAAGGACACAGATTACACGCGTGGATGTCTCCTCTACTGTCATATTTTCACTGGATGTGAAACCTATACCCTGGAAGTCTTCTCAGCCATCCGATTTGAGGGATCTTTCACATCCACCATCCACGTCCCATTTTTTCTACTGCCAACTCTCCTCCTTTGGATGCCACAGGCAGTTTCGGATCGTGACATGTTCTCAACCGTCGATTGTGACCAACCCTTTCATGAAACCGTATATTCTAGTGGGCCCCACTACTTTTTGCAATGAGAAATCCTGGTATTCAACCTTGTTAGTTCGCATTGAAAAATAAGCCGTGGTTGTATATCTATTTTCCTTCTTGTCACGACCGTTGACCTACGCAACCGCTACTCCTCTTTTACAATTTGAAATTGCCGCTTTACCCACACAAGTATGGTTTGCAAAATTGATCGAGACCGTATATCTGACTAGGATCTCATCTCGATCGTCAAAGGTTTCTAACCTTTAACCCATTTTGCAATCTGTAAAGGTGGCTTTGGTTGAGCATGTCCGCTCGTGCAAAATGTTTTGGAGCCATTGATCCATCCTCCGATCAATATCAGCATTTGAATATGGATCATGCCTAATTGCATCAACGCACTTGTCATTTTCTTCTTTACCCTACACTTCTGATAACCTGAAGGGAGTTCACATAAAGTTTGAGGGAATGGACCCTCATCGAACTCTTATCAGGCCCCTAAATCAACTTTTAAAAAATAGAGTGTTAACAACTGGCTCCACAAGGGATGCTATCCTCTTAGTGAGGTAGCAAAGAACCCTTGTAGACCAAGGGCCAAAAGAATTGGGCTGCTTTCATCCTTTCTTTCACATCTCAATTCTGCTCCGAGCTACTACTTTAGCGAATTCATGCCACTCTTGCAAACAATGCTGGTGACTGTAAACCTGTTCTTTCAACTGAAAATGAAAACAAACTAAAATAGTAATGAAGGTAATGCTTGATAATTGCCAAGCTTATTTGTTCCTACCTACTCTACCTAACTTTCTACATAAGTTCGATTAAGTGAAATCAGACTTCCAATGAAGCCAATCAAGCAACTTACCTAATAGTTTTGTTCTTTGATTGTGCTTGATGGACAGAAATGAAATATATAATGGGAGAAGGAAATTGTTAACCCAAAAAATACCTCACTAAGCTCTCCATGACCTACACCACCCAAGGACACCACATCACGACGCTCCATTAGACCCCCACACCCTCAAAAATGCTTAAGGATGAAGAAAAGGGCTTAAAAACCCCAAAAAGGAGCCTAAAATACTCTCCTAGGAGCTAAAGCCCCCAAAAAGGGGCTAAAACCCTAAAAGGAGCTAAAATTAGGGCAGAAGGGGCTAAAATCCCCCAAAAAGGGCTAAATCCTGGACCAAGGGCTTAAAACCCTAAAACCCCAAAAAAGCTATAAAAGGAGGGTGGGGGGTCACTCTCAAAACACTTCTCCCTTGCATATTGTTATGCTACCTGTGGATACCTTGAGACCCTTTTGTCTCTTAAGCCACCCACACTCCCACTCCTCCATCTCCATTGAGCCATAGCTCCCCCATCCAAGAGAGAGGTGCTTCTTCAAGCTAGGGCATGGTGGCCCATTCCACCCAAAGAGAAGTTATAGCTTGTTATTTTCTGTTTTTACTTAACGATTTATTAATCCATGGTTTATTTGCAGGTTTATTGCCTAACTTATTTTGCATGTTTCTAGTTTCTAACAATTGTTTGCAGGTTATTAGAAGCAGAACCCTAACCCATTGTTTGCAAAGGGGTTCTCCATCATTTCTCTTCTTTCTGTTCTTCATTTCCTTTCTGTTCTATTTTATTTCCTGTTCGTTTTTACTGCATTCCATCCAGGAACCTATCCTTCCATCCTATAGATGGAAGGTAGCCATTCCTGCCTCTGTAGCAAGGAGAAATCCCTGCTACAGAAATGACGACCATACCAGGTTGATCCCACAGGATCCCTGGTCCAGATTTTTAAAATTTCAAGTTTTTTAAATTTTTTCCCTAGTTTTTAAAATTTCATGTCAAATCTAGTTTAGATCTAGTTTATTTCCAGTTCTTAGCATTACTGAAGCCCTTGCTAGGCAAATTTGAGTCAGTTTGGCCATAGTACTGGTTACTGTTGGCTGGATCTGACTCAGGATAAAAAAAAACCCCCAAATCCAGGGCAAGTTGCACTTATCAGGCCTGAACAAGGGATGAGGGTGCACTCAATGGCCTAACAGGCATGCCTAGGGTGCACTTAATCCCTAGAAAGGTGCGACTTCACTCAGAAACATAGACCGCGACTGTCTGTGAAATCTTTGCGACCCCCTCGCCTGTTTCTGAATTTTTTTTGTGACCCCCTCCCCAAATTTGATTAGAAATGTGTGGTCCATCAATCAGAGTTTCAATTTTAGTTTAATAGGGATTGTTAGTGCGGCTCAGCCGCCTCTGTCCAGCACAAAATTTTAATTTCATTTTCTGTTTTAATTTCCTATAATTGCATCAACAAACAATGTGTAAATTCCAAACAAATTTTAATGGCTTAATTAAATGAATGTAGCTTATCTAAAATCAACATAAAACTAACTGTATTTCTCAGCCTTCCTCCTCTACCCAGTCATCACCCTTCAGGGTGTTTTGGGATACGACAAAGGGAAAGATCGTATAGTCCTAGGTCCTTCATTGAATATTGTTCTAAACCATTAAAACCCGATGACCTGGAAGGTAGAGGGGGTAGAGAAGGAGGGCTTCTCATGGTGCTAAGCATCCTCCCTATTGATAAACCTTGGATCAGAGAGGTGACCTATGGATCTATGGATTGGGTTATTCCCATTGTGTTGAGATCCCAACACCTTCTTTTGGTTGAAGAGGAATATTAGTGTGAGTTAGTCATCTAGTTAGGCCATCAACATTCAGGGTTAAAAACTATATTTTTTTACAAATTTTTGATTATTCAATGCTTTCATACACAATGACATGAACTCTACCACAATATGATGAATTCATAAACCATTTGCATCTACCAAATACCAAAAAGACAGAAAAATATATACACCATACCAAGTAATCAACCCAACTCAGTTCATGACATTGAGAGAGCCTTATAATTTATCAATTTACACTAAGTTCAAAAAATTTGCAGTCTTTGAGGACATAAATCCCTGACTACTTCAACTGTGGGAAGTAATTGGGCTCTACCCAGAAACTCATTATGAGGAGTACCACGAAAACCACAAAGTAGCTAGCCGCTGAGAGGAATTACCAAGCGAAATGGGAAACAACCCCCACCGATTGAGTAGAGACACCTGTGACGAAAACACCAAGAACTGTCTTCTGGAAGTCTTGGTGGCCAAGTGACCACCTACAGCCAATAGGAAGCCACTGAAACTGGGGTCCAAAAATCATTCCCACCAGTTTGATAAACATCTAAAACAATTGATCCCTCACGCTCTTCCTCATGCCTAAGAGGTGAACCACCACCATTCGAGACATTGAACCAAAACCATCGAGCCTATTCTCGATGACCTCACACACCATCAGAAGGCCACATAACCTCTGATTCAGATTCAGACCCATATCAGTATGAACCAGACTTCCACACAGCACCATCAAGCCCCATGGCTGGTGTAAATCTAGATCCATTTTTTGGCATAACCATAGCAAGTGGACCCATGTCCACACCACAACCTGTCACCAATAACCATGCAAGTGGCTCAAGCACAGTCATGCAAACTATCATCAGTTAGCTGCCACCACCTATAGTGACCAACCAAGCTGGCCCACTTGCAACACATGGGGGTAGTGGCCCTTCCACATACACTGCCCCTCCTACCACACAGGGGGGAAGTGGACCATCCACTTACATTTCCCCTACTATCATACATGGGGGAAATGTCCCCACCACTCATATTGTCCCCCCCACAACACTTGGGGGCATTGGCCCATCCGCAATGGTGCCACTGCAAGTACCCCTAGTTGTGCAGATGCATTATGCTCTTACGAACCCCACCACCATCACAGCTCCATCCCACATCAACTTGGGGTCAAACTTGCCTTTCATGGCTCATCTTAACTTGCTTGATTTGGCACGGTTAACAAACGACCCCATCTGCCACCAAGCTTTCTGGCCACCCATGCCAACCAAGCTACCATCAAACATTTCCAAGTTTGAAGGCAAAGCATGGGAATTTCCCCAAAACCACATAATGACATTACATCTATGGTGCTTGTCAAATAGCATCATAGATGATTCCATCAGACTGAGGCTATTCCAAGGCACCCTCACAGGTGTTGTAGCCAAATGGTACATTGAGCTACCACAAGCCAAGTACCTTGATTTCAACTCCCTAGCCTTCATGTTCCTACAATATTTCCAACTCCCCGTCAAATATGACGAGGGGGTGGAGATCCTGTTATCTTGCCATCAAAACACTGCCATTCATATAACTGACCATATCCATGAGTGGTGGCGACGTTGTAGCCTATGTAAAATACAACTTGATGATAGGATCTTCTTGGATTGGTTTCTTAAGACTTTGCTCCCACCCATAGCAAAGGATGTTGCATCCAAACTCCCCCAATCCAAATAAGAGGCCATATTGAAAGCCCAATAGTTTGACTTGATCTACGCTCAGTCTGGATACCTATACACCGTCATCCCAAATGCCCCTCGCGCAGGCACCTCTTACCGCGACGCACCGAGGGCATCCCATGCTGCAGATGGAATCATAGGATTGGTCTCCCAACAGCGACAACATCGACTGACACCACCTATAGTTCCATCACAACCAAGAAATAGTGCTAGTATTTCTTACCAAAACCAAACTTTGGACTATGCGAGAATGATGTCCCAGTCCAGAGCAACAACTTTCTACACACAACCCGCACCACCGCAGTAGGCTCAAGCCATGGCTTGGACAACACAATAGTATGCAGGGAAAATGCCGACATTTGTGGCACCGTAACCCCCACAAATATACTATGCACCGCCAATGCAAATAGTTCAATCCCCTACCCCCACTCCACCCGCTTTGTTGGGACAAGTGTTTGCACAACAAAACTATCCCAACCAGCTTGCCCCTAATAATCAACAAGGGTAAGCTAGAAATAATCGACCCCAGAACCAAGGCAACAACCAACCGCAAGGAGGCGGTCAACAACCAAACCCTCCCAACAATGCTGCGGCAAACTGGCCAACTCAAAACCCCCTATGACCAAACGCAACACCCCATTGTGCATAAACCAACTATACACATTATGTGATGTTTATGGGCACTGCACATTTGAGTGTCCCCTCAGGGGTCACGCTAAGCAGGCCATTCAGAACGAAGTTCAACAGGCCAACAACGCTGTAAATCAAGCCCAACCAAACCCAGCACCACAAGGACCTCCTCTTATGGTGCTTCAAAACCCACTACCAGTCCAAGGGTTGGTAAAAACCACACCCCCTCCCCAACCAAATCCCAACGGTGTGGGGGCACCTCCCACGGCCAAAATAGGTGTTCACCACCTAATAGCCATGACAATTGAAGAGGTCAACATGCAAACTAGACGAAATCAGTACGGTACCCCCACGAAACCTGCTGACACATAAGCGGCATCAATGTCCAAAAAAATCAACCTACCTCTTCAGTTACCCCCATTCCCATGCCCCCTCGTACGCAGGATTGCCAATAATTCCACGGCTATAAGAGCTGTAGTCAACTATAGCATTGTGGATGATTTGGCCCAAACGCCAACCGCCATGTCCACTCTTGAGGTACTTAAATTGTGCCCAACGCAGTGGAAAGCCTTACTAGCCGCCCTTAGGGCAGTAGACCCCTCCGACTCCAAGTTGATCACATTCGACATGGAGAACAGAGAACCACACATGTCATCCACCATCACCTTCCAAATCCCGATGTCTATCCGGAACCTGGTTGTGCACTAGTGCATAGTAGATGAGGGGGAATCTATGTGCGTTATGTCTACCCTGGTTTGGCAAAAATTGGGATCACCAATTCTACATCCATCCTCCACAACCCTACGGCCTTATGATGACCATCCCATCAAAGCCCAAGGAATCCTCCCCCACATCGCCATCACATTAGTCAGGAAGACAGTGCTGATTGACATAGAAGTTGTCAATGCTCACCTGGACTATAACCTTCTCCTCGGGATAAGTTATATGTACACCATGAGAGCGGTCACATCAACTGTCTTCTTCCTCATGATGTTCCCCCACGAAGGGAAGATTATGACGGTTGATCAACTCACTTATCATGATCCACAAGGGTTAACGACACCTGCCAATGTTATCCCTACCATCACCACCATTGAGCCACAAGGGGTGACCACACATGCTAATGTCATCCCTGCAATCAACACTATGGTTGACAACACACCGGCCTACCCATTGTTGAATGTGGGCCCAGGGTTGTTTGCTGATCCCATAATGACGGATCCTTTCCCCTCCATGTCACCGCCACCGACACAAAATGAAACTGCGGACTTGTGCATGGTCTCATCCAACACCATTGCACCCAAACAACAACCGCAGTCGTAGCCCCAACTAGAACCACAATATCTTCTGCACCTGCACCACCAACAATAGCTGCAACATCACTCGTAGCAGCAACATTACGTGTAGCCGCAACCACAATGGCATCCCCACATGCAACCAGCAAGGAGTTATCTGGGCTCATCTCTAGTCCATACGATTCCCTTCCTTTTTCCCCCACCTTGGGTGAAGAGGAAACGAGTAATGGCCACCTTAAGCCTACCCAACTTTACATAGGAATTCTGGTGTGGTATCTTGATCCACCAGCTCAACCACCAATGCCCTAGGTTGTTTTAACCCTGGTGCAATCCATCACGATGGAGTCTCACCCTCCTCCTAGCCCACAAAATCCAACTGTCGCACCTGCACCCACACCACCCCATCCGAAAAGGGCTAGGGGAAAGAATGTCAAAGCCACCATAGAACCACGACAAATCCTACCTTGCGCCGTCTGTGAGCAACAGGGCCATCCAACTCAGAATTGCCCTGAAATCCCCATGATCCGTGCGCATTTGGATGCCATGGATATAAACGAAAACATCCCCGTGGTTGAACTCCCAACTGCACCAATAGTCAGGAACAAGGCATTGAGAACAAACCATGCTTACACCCTTTGCGGTTTGTATGGACATTACTCTCACCATTGCCAAGACCTGCAGAAATTTCGAATGACTCTAGCTGACCTCTGTCAACATTCCCTTGAGTCTGAAATCACCTTGATTGAAGAAGTGCACCCCCCACCACATTCTTTAGACACCATGTCCATCTACATGATTTCTAGTTCAATTGACCCTCTTGTCTCCACCATCACTGATGGTCCATCAGACCTCTCTCTTCCATTGTTTCCCCAGCCACCGCCACAACCTCAGTTGCAACCTCAACCTCAGTTACTAGGGAAATAGTGGGGTTCATTCTCGATCAACATGATCCTTTTCCTTTTCCTTTTTCTTTTCTTACCATCCGAGATCATGAGTAAATCTGTCTTGGAAACATGCAATCTATAGGATTTCACACTGGGAGATCCTGTGTGGCACCTTAAACCAGCTACCCTACCTCTGAGGCCCTAGGATGTGTTCACTCATGTCCAGGCAATTGATATTATGTTGCACCTACCTCCAGGTCCATCAAAGACTCCTCTTGTCTCCAGGCCTGCCCTTCTTCCTCCAACAGAGACTAGGGGCAAGGCCACAAAAACCATAACCGATAACATTTACATGATCTCTAGTACCAGTTTCCCTTCCGTCTCTTCGGCTGTGGAAGATCCAACTAATCTATCCCAGCACCACTTACGCGATGACGGAGATATATGTAACACCACCTTCGGTTTTACCCCATTCCCTTTAAATCATAGTGTGGAATCAGTTCTTCCTATAAAATACCAGATTCTATCATCCCACCTTGCCAATGACCTTCATCTCGACAAAGGGGAATACCTCTTCACTGACTCAGACGGTCAACTCTTGAAGAACCCATGCAACGGGCTCCACCTCAAGAGATTCTATGCCTGATATAACCATTATGAGTCCCTTATAGCGTAGTTTTTTCCCTTTTCTTGTTTTTCAACGTTTTTTACCACAAGTTAGGGGTAGCACCATTAGCTACTAATCCAAAGTCACCCGAAACCTGTTCGAGACACCTCTCACAACTCTAGGCCCAAATTTCTATCTCCTTATGAGACCATTGTCTCATGTTTAGCAAATAAATTTCAGGACCATTTCCCATGAGTCACCTCGATTTAGAAACCATGACATGATGATGCAAGTGTCAACGAACTTGTACTTGTATCACACTTTCGACCTCTACTCATGCGAGTTTTCGGGCCACCGTCCATTAAGGAATGCTATTTTTTTTACTTTTTTGTATTTTAATGCATAGTTGTCTCTCCCATCCACCGCACCTTACGCAGAATTCTAGACCATGTCCACAAAATGATTTATTTTTCTTGCATGTATTTGGCATATAAGTGCCCTGGACTTGGACTCACATCGCATGTAGTCAAGTTCGTCCACCACAACACACACACACGCTCTCCTGACCTCTATCCAAGAGCCACCTCAGTTTGCATGCCTCTTGCGCACTGACTCACGAGCCTCTGTTGCAATCTATCCCACACATGTATTGGTATGTTTGAGAGCCTTCTGCTCCATCCATACTGCATGAATGACCTTTGGACCTCTGTCCACCATCCCGACATGGGGCACCGCCTGTGCCACCGCAATCGGTTGACCACACTAGAGCTTCGTTTAAGCTCTTTTCTAACTCCTTAAAACAATGAAAAGATAGCTGAGCATAGCTTCTTCCTTTTCCACTCACTAAAGTATAGGAAAGGGAGTCTACATCATCTCGTTTACCTCCTTTTGCAAACCATGTAGACCATTAAATGAAAAGGACCACCTTGGCATATTCAAGCCAAGACCGTTCCCCTCTGCACAATTTTATGGTTTCTCGGGCAGAGGGGCCGCACCTTATGAAAAATCTGACCACGGGTTGTTGTTAAGCTCTTTTCCAGCCTTCTCATCAATAAAAGGTTGTTGAGAAAAATTGGTTTCGTTCATGCTTGTAAAAGAATCTGAATGACCCTCCAGTCAATATAGGTTTAACCTTTTTCGGCCTGATTGGACTACCAATGGTAAAGAAGTATCTCATCCTCTACAGGATGGGGGAGCTCTCCTATGTACACTTTTATCCTTTTTCAGACATAGGATACTAACAATGAAAAAGATCCCCCACCGGAGTCTTCTTCGTTCTTTCAAACTCTCTAAAATTGAAAGCACCATTGAGCATTTACTTTCTCAAGCTCGCCAAAAATCCACGAGATCGTACCATAACGGTGTCCCTATACACAACCCCACAGAAAAAAGTTTGGCAGTGTTCCCCCTTTGGGTCACCTTTGTTCAGAGTACTCTACAATGTGTCTTCCTTGGATCCCATCAATATCAAAAGTGTCTACCTCCAAGTATTTCCCATCTGCAGTGACATTCCCAGTATTACAGCTATGATCCCATTCCCATGAGTCAGTTTCATTTGCTTCCTGGTCCGCCCTGCTGTCATACTCTGAACAAAGGAATTTTGAGTCTCCCTCCCCCTGCCCCTATTCAAACCTTTCCCTCCCCCCCCTCCACATTCAGTGAGTCAGTCCATAGATTGCTTCACACCTTCCAGTTATCTCCCTTGCGCTTTTGGTCAAGGAAACATCATTGCCTTGGCTAGGGACAGGTCTCCCTCTGTCGATGCCAACACACATATTCCAAAGGATAGACCCAGAGGTCCCTGTATCTTGGTTTCATTAACCTCATTGATGAGTTCCTTGGACCACTTGAGAGGAGTCCTTAGTGCCTCTCGGGATGGTTGTTTCTCACATGCTCGACTCCAACTACATCATCGCACCATTGATATTCGTACAAGGTTTGGTCGGGACAGTGCTTGGTTGAATACCCTGGATGTCACCTGACTCTATAACATTGATGAGTCTATTCAAGGGACCTAAATAGGTTATGTCCCTTGTGATTTCTGCGTTGCGTTGGAGACAGTGTTCAGAATCCCCAGCAGTGCTTCTATATAGATTTATGATTGATGCAGCATACTTGTACCATAGAGACTCTGACTCTCAATCAGCGAGTCCATACAGTTATGTATCATTCCAGATCCAGCAGACCATTAGTCATGAAGATATAGAATTCCGCGAGAATGCCATGGGTCCAATGTACCATATTAGTATTATATTCAGCCTCACATTGAGGCAACCATTATTGTATCATTAGTTGTATATGATCGACTCTTGTATTTTAGAGCATAGATCAAATTATTCTTTTAACATTGTCACAAGCATGGGGATGCCCACCTCATCCATATACATGTCACACATTATTTGTATGTCACCCATTGATGGGAACCATATTAATACAAAAACAAAAATCCACCATGCCCCATCATTGGAAGCACCACCTCACTGCAGCAAATCCTATGATGTCCGTCGGCCATACGATGAGCTCTTTCCCTCACACATCATGGGGAAATCTATTAACCTAAAAAATCCCTCACTAAGCTCTCCATCACCTACACCATCCAAGGACCCCACTTCACGACCCTCCATTAGACCCCCACACCCTAAAAAATGCTTAAGGATGAAGAAAAGGGCTTAAAAACCCCAAAAAAGGAGCCTAACATACTCTCCTAGGAGATAAAGCCCCCAAAAAGGGGCTAAAACCCTAAAAGGAGATAAAATTAGGGCAGAAGGGGCTAAAATCCCAAAAAATGTGCTAAATCCCGGACCAAGGGCTTAAAACCCTAAAACCCCAAAAAAGCTATAAAAGGAGGGTGGGGGGTCACTCTCAAAACACTTCTCCCTTGGATACTGTTATGCTGCTCGTGGATGCCTTGAGACCCTTTCGTCTCTCAAGCCACCCACACTCCCTCTCCTCCATGTACATTGAGCCATAACTCCCCCATCCAAGAGAGAGGTGCTTCTTCAAGCCAGGGCATGGTGGCCCATTCCACCCAAAGATAAGGTATATCTTGTTATTTTCTATTTTTGCTTAATGATTTCTTTGCTTTCTAATCCATGGTTTATTTGTAGGTTTATTGCCTAACTTATTTTGTAGGTTTCTAGTTTATAACAATTGTTTGCGGGTTATTAGAAGCGGAACCCTAACCCATTGTTTGCAGAGGGGTTCTCCATCATTTCTCTTCTTTCTGTTCTTTATTTCGTTTATGTTCTATTTTATTTCCTGTTTGGTTTTACTGCATTCCATCCAGGAACCTATCCTTCTATCCTATAGATGGAAGGTAGCCATTCCTGCCCCTATAGCAAGGAGAAATCCTTGCTACAGAAATGACAAACAAACTGATCATGAAAGCAGAGAAGTAACCAGTCACTACCCTTACCCAACCCTTCCATGTACTCCACTACGGGGTCATAGAAATAATGGCAATCTCCAACATATTCTATCATCTACTCATGGGAAAGTTGTCTGAAACTCCTTTCTTCTAGTGATTCATCAAGATGATACTTGGAAGATTGTAGAAGATGGTCCATAGAATATTTCTTCAATGATACATCCCAATTTGCACTCGAAATTTCTGCAACGAGAGCTTGACGTGCCTCAAGAGGGAGGTCCTCCGCTTCTCTAGCGGAACCAAGTAGGCATATTCCTCTTGGGTGAGGTGGTACTCCCAAAGGAAGAACATCTGAAAACATATTCATGTGATGGCTGCTGCATCCTTTTCTATGACTCAACACCTCATCACAAACCCCCGACGTATCGGTAGCTAGAGAGGGATTTCTTGGCAATTTATTCTTATCATCTTCTTTCCTGTATAGTTTTTCGAATTGCACCATCTCCCCTTCTTTTTTCTTTTTCTTAGAGGGTTTAATCAATTGCCATATTAATTCAAAGGAGGCATAACACAAGGGTAGGCTATCACCTCTAGTTCCCTTATCGTCTTTTTCCTCTTCAACCATCTAACTTCGCATTGCATCTTGATTTTCTTTATCTTCAAGATTTTGTTCAACCTCTGGCTCTTCAGGTGTAATTTGTAGGTATTCTTCCTCATATTCATCGTACACAGGTGCACCGAACTCATTCTTAAAATCGTCCTTTATGGACCTTGGGTGATGCAGGTCGCCATATTCAAAGAAAAGGCCTACGAGACCGCAAGCTCCTGTATAGGGTAGATTATCTTTCTGTATACCAGGAGAGAGCTTTAACCATCTAAGAACTTTGCCATTCTGCTTGAAGGGCCCAACCAATTTTAATGTATCTTTCATTTCACCACTACCGTCATGATCTAACAATTTCTTGGACATATTAAGGTTTTCCTCAACCTCTAAACAATCAGTAAACATATGCTGTAGAGTGGTTGATTTTATTTCCAAAATAAGCAAGGACAACTCAGGAGGGAAGGCAGCTGCATAACAGATCTTGGAAGCATTGTTGAGAGGTTGGACTTCCTTAGGCATGTTATAATAAAAGATTGAGAATCTTCTGTTAAAACCAGATATGGCTTCATCCTCATTTCTCCTCAGGGAATAAAATTTTGAAAGGATTTTCTCCAGAGGCCTTCTCCTACCCCAAAACTTTAAGAAGGTGCAAGAAAATTCTTCCAAAGAGTTGATGGACTTAGGCTACAAGTGCTTGAACCGTTGTTTAGCATCTCCTTACAAGGACTGGGTGAAATCCCTCATGCAGACATCCTCATGTTCTATCTCAAAAAGATTAGAGAAATATTCAAAGGCTTGTAAATGTTCCTCAGCATTGAGGTCTTCATATTCTCCGTCAAACTTGGGGAGGTACTTGTAATGTTTTGCGGGAAAATCATGGAGGATGCGAGGCAATTGCAGTGGTTTGTACTGGCTTGGAGAAATGGTAGAGAAAATGTTAGGTACAATAGCCAAGATATCTTCTGAGGTTTCATGAATTTCACAAGGGTGTCCTTTGACGTTGTGAGCCCCTGGATAAAAATATAGGCCATGACCAGATGTACAAGATGATGCAATGCTTTTTGTTCATAAAGAAGGATAAACAGGAATATATTCATAGTTATGTTCATAACGACTTGAACCATAGAAGGCGGTTTTGATAAATCTAGGGAAAGATAAGAACAAACTTACAAGATAGAACAAGGCATCTTGGAAGAAACGTAGACTCGAGTATCTTGACCTTCACCATGCATTTTTTAGGCTCTATAAGGGGTCCATTTTCCAGACGGAATCTACCAGCTTTTCTCAGCCATTTGATTTCTGGGTCACACCACCAGCGAAGTTGCTGAAGTATGAATCCTTCAATAGTGGAGTCACCAGGTGAAAGTGCTCAACCTTCTTGATGTCTAGTCATTGTTCACCATCAACAACTAGATCTAAAACCATGTTGTTTTTCCCAGGGAGGATCTTTAATTTCATCCCCAATAACAACGCCAGTTTGTTGGCACCAGGATTTGAGGCCCCAAGGTCGAGGGGAAGGACCCGCTCTCGAGAAACAACAGAACCACTTTAGACTACACCTCCAGCCCTATGCAATCAGAGAGGGATCTCTTTTTTGTATTTAGAGTATACTCCGTGTAAGATATTCAATCAAGGATGGTCAGGAGTCCATAATCCTGAATGAGACAAAGTGTATTAAGGTGAGATGCAGGTGGGATTCTCGGTGCAAGGGACCATTGGAAATGGAGTCAAAAACCTGAGTAGGGAACATTTGCATGAGGGAAATAAATGCGTGGGGTTGCAAACAAAGACAAGGTAGCCGTCGATATTTCAATCAAGAGCTATTTCGTAGGTGGTTAGAGGACAAGAAAGAATAGCCCATCGTACGGAGCACCACCTAGATGAATTCCATGCAACTTTAGAAGAAAACTTGATAAATTTCTGAAACAACAGCTGGGGCATAGAAAGTATGAATTCCTAACTATTATACACTAAGTTGCAGACATGAAAGAAATCAACAAATTGGAATGAAAATAGGAAGCACATTTCACATAAAGGAAAATACATATTGGAAGAAGCTACGATAGATGAATCTTTGTCATGAGAAACAACTCTTCCTCTGCAACTTTATTCATAACACAGGAATCGGATCTTATTTACAATGGAGAGCCTAATCCCTAGAAAGTTTCCCAATCTGACTAACTCCTATATCCCTCTATCGGGAGTATATTTATACTATTATAATGCTGAGACTATTAAACAGAAAACTGTTACAAGTCACAATCATGCGTTAATAGCATAGGGAGTAGAACTATTGCCACGTTTTACAAATAACAATAAAAATTATGGCACTAGTTGTCACATTTGGCCCGAGTAATGGTTTGACGTGCTTGGCTGCTATGGCTTATTATGAGTATGATGCCCCCTTCGCTACCCAAATCATGTGCTTCCACCATGTTCAAATGCAGCTTTCCACATGGGCATACACTGGCAAGGTAGTTTGCATCTTTCCCTAGTTCAATTACATCCACCACCTCCTTCCTTGCCAGGTAACACTGTTACCCATGGGCTTTGGAAGAAGTGCCGCATTGCTCCTGGTCGAAACAAAGCTATGAGGAGGCTTGTCATTCTTGTACTTCTCACGCTGAGTGAGGTGAGTTCTCACACAGGCAATAAGCTGTAGCATGTCTACACCAGACCCACCACCCTTGGAAAGTGGACTTCACAAACAGGTTTGTGTGGGATTTAGACCCCTGACGCTCCCATCTGAACAAATGCTTATACAGGAAACAATCAATGACTGTCCCCTTCCATGGAGGCTTTGGTGGTAGAGATGCTATCAGGGGTTTCTAAAAAAACACTTACACGGAGTAAGTGTCCAAGCCCCGCATTGTTCGAGGTGCGGGTATCACGTCTAGGCCCCGATGGCTAGTGTCACTCTTAGCATGAAATACCAAGGTGATGGGTGAGTGTAGCAGCTTCTCACCAACCATCAACACCCCTAGATGGATGAGCTTCTCAAACTAGATCTTCATTGTCAAACTCTTCGGGCCTTTGCAGATTTGTGGAGAAGTAGAACTCTTGTTTCTAGAGACATGTTAGTTCACTCCCATTGCTCTAAAAGCAATATATATAAGGCTTCAAGACTGACTCTTGCAATTGCTGGTAAACATTCCCGCACACTCTGTCATTGATTGTATTTGGTATCAGCATGTGTGAGGGTGTGAGTAGAGTGATCCTTTACTTGCTGCAGACCTAGTCACGCCATTTCATCGGTCGTGGAACCTTAACGTCTGCTACAGGAAGTATTTGTGGATGCCCTATGGTACAGTTGATCCATGCTGTATAGTCCATGAAGTGGATGCTCCCACATTTCCTTGCTCTTGTGATGTAGGAAACGGAATGGTCTCTAGCGTCGAGCTGGCTTTGTCCCATGTGAGTAGCGGACTCATCAGTTACTTTCCTTACTTTTGTAGGCCAACTCACACAAAAATCTACTTATATTTATGGAGCATGACTCTGCCAAATGGATGATTCCACCAGTACATGTGCTACAAATGGCATCGTAGAAATCGGCCAATCTGCAAGGATGCAGATTACACGCATGGACATATCCTCCACTGTCATGTTTGCACTAGATGTGAAACCTATAATGTGGAAGTCTTCTCAGCCATATGATTTGAGGGATATTTCACGTCCACTATCCACGTCCCATTTTTTTTGCCGCCAACTTTCCTCCTCTGGATATCATGGGTAGTTTCGAATCGTGACATGTTCTCAACCGTCAATCGCGACCAACCCTTTCATGCAACCGTAGATCCGAGTGGGCCCCAATACTTTTCGGAATGATAAATCCTGGTATTCAACCTTGCTAGTTCGCATTGGGAAATAAGCCGTGGTCGTAGATCTATTTTTCTTCTTGTCACGACCATTGACCTTCGCAACCGCTACTCCTCTTTCGTGATTTGAAATTGTGGCTTTACCCACACAAGTATGGTTTACAAAATTGATCGGGACCATAGATCTAACTAGGATCTCATATCAGCCTTCGAAGGTTTCTGACCTTTAACCTATTTCACAATATGGAAAGCTGGCTTTGCTCGAGCATGTCTGCTCGTGTGAAATGTTTTGGATCCATTGATCCATCCTCCGATCAATATCAGCCTTTGATTATGGATCCCGTCTAATGCCATCATTGCAGTTGCCATTTTATTCTTTACCTTGCACTTCTGATAACCTGAAGGGTGTTCACATGAAGTTCAAGGGAATGGGACTCTCATCGAACTCCTATCAGGCCCCTAAATCAACTATTACAAAACAGAGTGTTAACAATTCCAAAATGTGCAAATGAAATCAAAGATACAACAAATCTCAACAATGTATAAAAAAATTAGGGAAACACTTCAATTTTCAAAATGCATGTATCAAAATGAAACTTGATAATTAAACTCTTTTCATATCTAGAAATAGAAAGTGAAATAATATTTACAGCACTCCATTTATTCAGGAATCAAATGGAATATGACTAGCACCCAAACAACTCCGAAACAGACAAGAATTTCCCCAAATCAACCAAAACGAAACCAAAACTCAATGATTGGGGGGAGAAAGGTTTTGGAGATTAGATCTGACAATCCAAACACATTTGAATAGGTATGAAAATGTGATAAGGAATGACAAGGAAGAACTAACAGGGGGAAGATCGAAATTGCCTACAACAACCAAGTCATTCACTTGAATAATAAAGCATCACAAAATCAACAAAAACAACTCCAAACAAAGATAATGCTAGGTCTAGGGGGTCTCTGATTATCATATGCAGCCTAAAAACACACTCCATCAAACCAAAACCCCAAAAATAAGGAAAATGAAACTAAAATATGAGTTTCAAAGGGCACACGCACCTTCCTATACTGCACCAGAGTGCATAAGAGGGGTAGGCGCACTTACTACACTACAGAAGAGCATCGATGACGCGCTATCTCTTAAGGAAAAAAGCATCGGTGGAGACAACACTTATGAAACTGGGAAATAATAATAGCGACGCTCTATCTACATAACTTAGGTGCACCGGTGGAGAAACAAATAGGGAAAAACCAAGATTTCCTATGCCAGAAGGGAAGAAGGCCTGATAGTGATCCAAAGAGAATCAAGAGGATTTAAGACACTCTTCAAAGACAAAATATAAAGGAGGGAAGGTATCCAGAGGCTATAAAAATGATTTATAAAGAGACATGAAATAAAAAACAAAATCAAATCAAATATATGTACATCTCGAGTGGAGTCACTATTTTTTTTTTTGGATAAATCTACTCAAGTGGACACAAGCCATATTTGCCTAGTCCAAGTGGATCTAGAAAAAATAAAGTACATAATAAAATATACTATCCTAGATCAAATAGAAATGCAAGTCAACAAATATATCTATTACCTGTAGTATGCAAATCCTCTTCTCTCTTTGTTGATCCAAGCTCCAAAGCATTCAGATCTTCAACTGTAAAACCCTGTAAATCAGGTGGAAACAAGAAAAAAGTACATGTGTATCCAAACATGAATTGATCTAAGCTAATAGTTAAGGAAGAAATATCTAAACATTACTAACACAATAACATTTATGGAAAGATATATGTATTAATGTATTCAAGGAGATACATAGAATTACATAAAAGGTAGGAATGTCACAACCTAGTGTTAACGCCACAACCTTCCATCCAAAAATCCAAGCCAAGCCTCCAAAGAAAGATAATAGCCTCCCAAAGGATGATAGGGGTAACCTAGAAATTCCACCAACATAAAAGTACCAGAGTTCTTCCTCGCTTCACAATGGAGAGAGAGTTTAATTATAAGGCTAAAAGGATAGAGTAGATTGAGGATTAGGATGAGGGATCTAAGGGATACTCCCCATAGGTTAGGAACTAAATTCCACCTCACCTATAGGATAAGGATGAACCTCCACCTCATCCACCTTGTATAAGATCCTTTAAGCTTTGTTTTTTTCCCTCAAAACACTATCGACGCACTTAGTAGGAAGGGAAAGAGTATTGGCACACCTTTCTTTAGGAGAAAGAGCGCCTTCAATGCTTCTAGCTTGAAGGGAAAGAGAATCAGCCTTCATAAAGAGGGAAAACGGTAGAAACAACCTCAATATTAACCAAATTTAGCAGAGGGAAATTTGGTTATTAGGCAAAGGGTTGACACATGGATCAAGAGGTCAAGATTTCGGTGTAACAATATTTCTTTCTTTCTTCATTCTTAACTAGACTCTTTAGTGCAACAACATATCTTTTCTTAATTCCACCTTAGCTTGTGAATGGATCATAGTTTGGACTATATCCTAGTCCATATTTATCATTTGAAGGTATTTTTTCTATTTAGGATATCATCTAAGGTCTTTGAGATGCGCTCAAATTTTGTTTTCATAGCTTGTTCATTAAGCTTTTTCTTAAACTACATGATCTCTTCTTCAATATTCTCAAATTCTTGTATTCTTCTTTTGAGCTACAAATTTAGGTCCTATTCAATCCTTTTTTCCTCTATAATTTGAGTTTCCAAATCTCTAATCACATGGCTTGACTTTTTGATCTTTCTCTTGCATTTTTCAAGTTCTTTAAGAGCACTAATGAGTTCATATTTTAAGTATACTTCACCTTCCTCATCTGATTCACCATAATGAGCTTGAGTATCTACTCCCATGAATATAATTTTTGTTTCTTCATCTCCACTTGTATCTTCATCTTCATTATCTTCCATAGTGTAAAGAATTTTCTTTTTGTCATAGTACTTATTTTTGTTTCCCATTTTACCCTATTTGAACTTCCTTGAGGCTTATTTCTCACCACTATCATCTTGTTTAGGGTAAGGACATTTTGAAGCAAAGTGTCCAATTCTTCCAAATCTAAATAAATTTATGGGCAGCTTTCCTTTGTATTTTTCGGTACCTCTCTCAAGTTTTTGAATAAAGAGGGCTTCTTCGTCATCTGAAATCTCTAAAATATTTTTGGATGGGGCTTCGGATTTCTTTGATTCATTCCTTTAAATGCTTCCTATTTTCTTGAAGAATCATTCTGTCTCATTCTCATCTCATATGTAGTGAAGATCCCATCTAGGTCATCTACTGTTAAGGCATCAACGAAATCTTGGTATTCTAGATTTGACACCTTTGAGTCATACTTCATTGGAAATGTTCTTAGTACCTCATCGACTACTTCTCCTCCAAGGCCTCTAATAGTTTTTACAACTTCATCTACTCTTAGAATGTATTCTCCAATATTTTCTTCTTCTTTCATTTTTAGATTTTCAAACTATCCTTTATATGTCTGAAGCTTGGATTCTTTGACTTTGGATTCTCCTTCATAGACAATATTTAAATTATCCCAAGCTTGTTTGGAAGTCTTACATCGCATGACTTTTACAAACACAAAGTTTTTCAATCAACTCAAGATGGCATTTAGGGATTTTGCATTACCCTCATATTGGTCTAGTTGCAATATGTCTGTAGGTAGGATGTCTGCTATTTTATAATTCTTTTCAGTTGCTTCCCAAACCTACCATCCAAGAGAAATATGATGGAACTTCATTCTCACACTCTAGTATGCATAATTTTCTCCCATAAATATTTGTGGTTTTGTTGGTATCTAAATCTTCTTGTTGATCCATAGTGGTTTTTAGGTAGGATCTTCCTTCTAGTGGTTAAATTGTGGTGAAGGAACCTACTACGATACCAATTATTGGAATATTCAACAATACCGATGGAGGGGTGAATCAGTATTGACAACTATTAACAATTTAAGCCACTTTTAATTGATTCATTAACACACATGATCAACAAGAACACACATAGCACAAATTTATCGTGGAATCCTAATTGGGTAGACTACCAATACTTCCTATTACTGCAAAATTATATTTACAAATAGTTTATGCTTGCTACTACAAATAAGGATGGTACTACACCCTATTTCCCAACAACTACTGGAAGGAGGATACAACCCCCTGGTTTTATTAGCTGCTACTAAAAGGATGCTACTACACCTTATTTACCAACAACTACTAGAAGGAGGCTACGACCCCCTTGCAGGCTTGTAGCCTACCCTTGCACCACCCTTCCACCCTAATGTGTTTTTTTTAATCTTCCAGATCTCTTTTTTCCTTAATCTCTGTCATAAATTACTTCTACACGTCATTGGTATCTACCTCTTCTAGTTTCTTCTATGATCTGGACTACATAGACAATTTCTCTCACGCACAATTGTGTCTATAAATAATATCTAACACATTTTTTGTGAATGCATCTCTTCATCGTTGCTCCTTTTCATACTTAGATCATGCCTCTTCATGAAAACTCAATTCTTCATTTTAAAAATTATTTAACTCTATATAGTTTTATGAGTCATATCTTTCCGCAACAAAATATTACCATAATTGCCTCTTCGTAGTGATAATTCTTCACTAGAAATTCATTCGAATTCACAATGATATTTTCAAAATAGATCCTTTTTGCAACCATCTTGAGTTTTTGATCCATTGCAAAATCATTCTTGTCCATTGATATAACAGACATATTTTCCTCTGCAATCATCTTTCTGCAATTTCCTGAGATTTCCTCAATTGTCTTTCCGCAACAACATTTTTGCACTATTGATTCCTTCCGATCTCTTCCCTAACTGTTGATATCAGATCAGATGTAGATTGCGGATTGCAAATTTGCGTTCTCACTTTTTTTCAAAAGATTATTCTTCAATTTCCTTTCTACATCTTCCTTTCTGCAAGATACTTTCCACACCATTTATTTCATGCATACTCTTCTCCTGATCGTCGATCTTACATCAGATGCAGATTGCGTATTGCGAGTTTTCCAAATTTCTTAAAAGTTCCTTCGCAATTTGATTTCCGCAAGATATCTTCCACGCCATCGATATTATGTATACTCTTTCCTAATCATTGATATTTATATCAAATGCGTATTTTGTATTACGGGTTTTCAAAATTTCTTGAAAATACTTCTGCATCGTCGATCTCTTGCAGAGTATTTCCTGACCGTCAATCTTGTGGATTGTGGACTGCATAATGTGGATTTATGGTGTTCTAAATTTATTTAAAATGCATCAAAAATTTCCTTTCCGCAATTTTTCTTCCACACTGTCAATCTCTTACGGATGATTTCTTGACTATCGATCTTTCAGATTGCGGATTGTGGAATGTGGAACCATACTTTTCTATTTTGGACTTCCGCAATTTTATTTTCCACAATTGTGCTTCCGTGTTTTCTATCTCCTGTGGAATATTTTTTAGCTGTTGATATTATGGATTGGATATTGCGGAATGTAGAACCACACTTTTCCATTTTGGACTCCTGCAATTTTCTTTTCTGCAATTGTGCTTCTGCACCGTCGATCTCTTGCGAAATCTTTTTCGACTGTTGATCTTACGGATTGCAGCATGGAGACAGACACTTTCCCATTCTGGACCTCCACAATTTTCTTCCACAAATTTGTTTCCTCATCTCTTATGAACCGTCAATTTCCTTTTGGGTTCACTCCTAACCATCGATCTATGATCAAATGCAAATTGCGAATATTCACTTTTCTTTGTGTAGAAATCATTCACCACCACTGATTTCTTTGAGGATTCAATCCTAGCTGCTGATCTATGATCAAAAGCGTATTTGTGGATCCACCCAAATCTTATTGGTGCTTCGAAATGTTATCTCCACTACTCTCTTTGCGTATATTTCCCCTGGCATCGACCCTGTCATAGATTTTCTTATTCGAATTTGTAATTCCTCTGTCTTTCACTAAGTTCACCTTGTCATCATGTTTTATTGGTTATTCCTTTCTCATTGTTGAAATCATTTAACATCAAATTAAAATCCATGTAATGGACATGTTTGTCATTCTTGAACTCCTTTGACATCAATGACAGCTATATTCTCAACACAAGCTATGTACATGGAATTTGAATGGAAGATCACTCATGATAACTATTCTTTGGCTGAATCCAACCAATCGAAAGAAGGCAAGGAAAAAGGGAAAGGAAAGCATATAGCTATAGTGAGGAAAGGTGATGAGAATCCTACGTGCTCTCATTGTTAAAGAGAATCACATGATGAATAACATTGTTAGAATCTACATTCATAGTGGAAACCAAAATGGGTTAAGCAACAAAAAGGTAAGAAGAAGACAACTACTACTATTCAGTGTGATATTGGATCCAATTATGAGGATGAATATAAGGTATACATTTTTGGAATAAAAGGTATAACATATAATATTAATACATGTGCTTCTTCTTCTAACAAATATCAATATGAAAATGAGAGGGATGCATTATTCCATCTAAGAGTAATCTCTAAGCATACAAAGATTAATACATTAATTGATAGTGGTTCATAAGCAAACATTATATATTAAAACCTTGTTAACCAGATTGTATTGCAAACTAATCTACATCCTAAACCATATCCACTTGGATGGGTATGTAAGAATGCACCGTTGCAAGTCACTAAGTAGTGTCGACTCAGTTTTTCCACTAATTCTCATTTCATTGATGAAGTTGTTTTGGATGTGATACCTCTTGATATTTGTGGCATGGTGTTGGGTAGTCCATATTTGTTTGATAAAAAATCCATATTCTACAAGGAGCATAATATGTATCATTTTTTTGAGAACGGGATCAAATACGTTGTAAGAGATCATAAGATGAAAAATGATCTATCTATGTTTCTATAGGGAAGATGAAGATGTTAGTAAATGCAAGTAAATGTTTGTCTCTTATGGCAATTAAATATTGTGGTTTTGGAAATAAATTAGTAAATGTTGATACTAATCAAATGTTATAGGCTACACCACAAGTACATCACCGGGGATTAGAGCATGAATACATCTTGGATTGTAGAGAAGGATATCCATTAGTCCTTATTGCTTCTGGAAACAAAAACAATCTTTCATTCTATTTAGCATCTACATGTTCAGTTTCATGTTTGATTTTGCCTCTATTTAGTTCTGTTTGGATGGTAGTTGTGACATTGAATACAGATTTATGTAAGGATGATAGAATGATTAAGTTTGTTAACAACATCATATTTTTTTTGTCTTTGTGATGATGATATAAATGATTTTAAACTGAGAAGGTTGGATGGTGGAAATGGTTCAAGTGGGGCCATGGTGTCCTCATTATTTTTATGAGATTAATTTTTTCTTTTGGTGGTCCAAAAAATAAGTTTTACTAGGGGTGCCAAGGTTTCCACTGACCTAAACTCAAATTGTAATCCACTTCAAATTACAAGTAGGGTTAGACCACTGACCTAAAAGTCACAAATCCAATGTTTGATAGTTGTTTTTTCCACCACAATATCACCAATATTTAGGGCCTTCTCCTCCTTTCCAATTTAAGCCTCTACTAAGCACACAAATGAATTGGATTTTAGAGGGAAAGGAATTATATAAAAATAGAAACATTTATTTTTCCTCTAGTGGGGAGGTTTAATCTAAGAGGATTTTCGAGATTGATCAAAGTCAAAGTCTTAAAAATGTGAACAAAATATTGCAGCTGCATAGCAATAGGCAAGAGCTTTCTGGAAACGTTTTTTTTGTGCGAAACAGACTATGAATGTGAAAGCTATTCAGTTCTGAAATTTCAACAAAACATGTAAAGCTGGGAAAAAATGGGGTGCCATGTGGCACCACTGTAAGGGTGACACATTTTGTGTACGTAGCTAACATGACATCCTAGTTTCCATGCATAGTTTGAAGGTACATTCAATAGAGTAGTGACATGGAAGCTCTGTAGGAAGCCACATGGAAATGACATGGCAGGCAAGTGAACCAATGACATGTTGACAAGTGGTAGAAGTGACATCTATGTATACCAACTAGGTTCTACTAGATATAAATCCTGTTGGTAGTTAGTTATATAGTTTACCAAAATTTATGGAGTCGGGGACAATTGAACCCCCAACCTCCTCTTTGGCTAACCCTCTGCCAAATCCTCCTACCCATCGCATCTGCCATTTTTTTCTTAACCGTTATGTTTTAAACTTCTATTTATGTTTGAATGTGTTGTAAATTGGAAAGAAGGTCAACGCTCGCTCCCCATATCTATATTTTACAGACCATAGTCCAAACCACTTCTAACGTTCACTATGCCACATGACAAACCACTACGAGCCAACAAAAAATCCATGAACCATATATAACAACACATGCCAACAAAATAATGTTTTGGGAAGAGTTCTATGGGTTTGAACCCATGACCTCATCCCCCTTTTCCAAGTTCTCTAACCATTTCACCAAAGTATCCTACAATCAAGAATAAGTAACCATTACCTCGAATTGATGATTTGTTTGATCAAATGAAAGGAGAAAAATGTTTTCAAAGATTGACTTGAGATATGGTTATCATCAAGTGAGAATAAAAAAAAAATACTTATATTATATTGTTTTTTGGACATGATATGACCATTATGAGTTCACGGTGGTACCATTTGGTCTCACTAATGCACCTACCACATTCATGTGTCTCATGAATAGTGTTTTTAGCAAGTATTTTTTAAATAAGTTCATGTTAGTGTTCTTGGATGACATTCTTATTTATTCAAGGAATGAGGGAGAGAATGATGAACACTTAATAATGATGTTGCAGGTTCTTAGAGAGCACAAATTATATTCAAAACTAAGGAAGTGGGAATTCTATCAAAGAAGGGTACAATTTTTGGGTCATGTTATTTCAAAAGAAGGAATTGTAGTGGAGTCTAAAAAGATTGAAACCGTAATGGATTGGTCTACTACAAAGAATGTCACATATGTTAGATATTTTATGGGTCTTGGAATACACTATAGAAGTTTCATTGAAGTATTCTCCAATATATCTCATCCAATTACGCCGCTAATAACAAATAAAGAATGTAAAGTTTGTATGGTCTCAAAAAATATTTCAATGATTGAAGAAGTTACTTACTAGTGTTCCTTCTTTGAATATTGCAGATCCAAAGAAGGATTTTGTAGTGTGCACATATGCTTGCATTGAAGGACTATGTGGAGTGCTTATGTAAAAAGGATTTTGGTTTTTCAATGTGTCTATAAAATTAGAAGAGCACGAAATAATTATGCAACTCATGAATAAGAACTAGCAGCCATAGTACATGCCATCAAAATGTGGAGGCATTATCTTCTAGGAAGGAGATTTGAGTTTAGGACATATCACATGAGATTAAAGTATTTGTTTGATCAACCAAGTTTAAATTCCAATAAAGGTAGATGGTTGGAATTTTGTGTGATTTCAATTTTGAAATCAAACATGTAAAAGGAAAAGAGAATAAGGTTGCAAATGTCCATACCAGAAAATTTAATGTAGTATCCTTAAGTATGTGCAAATCAGATTTAAGAACAAGATTTATTGAAGCTCGAATAACAATGATAGTTACCTTCAAGTAAAAGAGAAATTACAGTACTAAGGTAAATTAGATAAAAAGTGTGAAGGATATCAACCTCGAAGAATATGATATCCTTGTTTATAAAACTAGATTGTATATTCCAAATTGTGCATATTTCAAGAAGGTGGTAGTGGGTTAAATTCATCAAATTCCATACTCCGGAAATACAAGATATCAAAAGAAAATAACAACACAGAAAAAATACTTTTGGCATGGGATGAAAAATTATGTAGCATAATACATTTCCCAGTGTCAAAAGTGTCGACAAGTCAAGGTAGAGCATGAACATCTAGTAGGATTATTGTAGCCTTTGCTCATTCCAAAATGGAAGTGGGAAGTAATTTCTATGGATTTTATAACAATGTTTCAAATGAAAATAAGGTAGCATGATTCAATCATGGTTGTGGTGGAAAAACTATCAAAGGAAACACATTTTATTCTAGTGAATTCCACTCATAAAACAAGTGACATAGCAAATATCTTCTTAAAGGAGGTATTTAGATTGCATAGGTTACCCGAAGAAACAGTCTCATATCGGGATGCAAAGTTCCCATCAAATTTTTGGAAAGGGTTATTTCAAGAGTTATGAACTCAATTGAATTTTAGCATAGCATATCATCCTCAAAAAAATGGCCAAACAAAGAAGGTAAATCAAATCCTTGAGGACATGTTAAGGATGCATGTGATGGATAAGGCATCCAAGTGGGAGGATTACCTACACTTGGTAGAATTTACATACAATAATGGATGTTGAACATCATTGGTAATTATTCCAATTGAGGAATTGTATGACAAAGCATGCAGAACTCCAATGAGTTGGAATAATTCAGTAAATATGATAGTGCTTGGGCCAAAAATGATGAAGGAAATGGAATAGGAAATTATTAAGATCAATAAAAATTTAAAGTCATCCCATGATATATAGAAGAGTTATGTATATTTGAAATATTGCACAAGCAATTTAAATTTAGGGATCATGTTTATTTGAGAGTAAATTCAAGGAAAATCTCCCTAAAGTTGGGAAGTTGTGCCAAGCTAGAACTAATAAATTGTGGGCCATTCGAAGTCCTTGATAGGATAGGATTTCATATATGATTTCATTTCCCGTTAACATGAGAGATCATAATGCTTTTCATGTTTATTTGATTAAGAAGTATGTACATGATGATATTCATGTAATTGATTGGAATGTGATATAGCTTTAACACGAGGAAGAGTTCCAAATGGAACCTATGTGCATCCTCGAAAAGAAGATAACATTTCTCCCAAACTGATCCATTAGACAGGTAAATGTGCAATAAAAGCACATTGGTACCTATGAGGATACATGGGAGATGGAGGATTCTAATAGAGAGTCATACCCATTTTTGTTCAATTTTGAGAGCACTGATGATGGTGCTATTTTAAGGGGGAGGGGAATGTAACACCCCCATTTGAATTCTAAATTATATTGGCTTGACATGTAAATATTGTGAAAATGAAATGTATGATTCCTAGTGTGTATCTCAAGGCCAAGACCCTACTAGTGAATTCTCAACTTATAAAAGAAAAGTTCTAGTTGTTAGAATAATCAACCCATAGTATTTACCCACTTAGACATTATTTCATTTGTTTTGTCTTATTTGCCTAGTCCATGAGTCCCACCATGTGCAAGTTGCTAATTGCCTATCCATAGAGGTCAAACTTGCCATCTTTGACTCATGTAGCGCCCTTGAGAGCTTTAGGAATCAAATCTGCTTTATTCCTGGCCTCCTAGGCGCCCATCTGCTTTTTCTGCTTTATTCCCTGCTTTTTCAGTGTTTTAAGGCACATAGGAAAGCAAGACTAGGTGAGGTGAATCAGCTTTGTTGCCTCTTCCTCCTCCACTCATTCCTCCATGATTTTGCATGTATGAGCTGCCATTTGACCACTCTTTAGCTTGCCCATGCGACCTTGCTAATTCGTGGGGTCCTTGATAGATTTGGGATCAGCTTTTTACACCTATGGGGGATTTGCCTATTTTGGGTAAGCCTGCTTTATGCTAGATTTGGATGCTTCCTTATGCATTCGATTTGATCATGTATTCTATATATTCAGCAGCCTATGTTATTACAGGGTCGGCTATTATACACTCAGTTAATATAATTTTGTGTTACAGCTCCATATTCAGTCTCCATTTGTTGATAATTTGCATGATCAATTGTTAATTGCTGTGAGTGAAATTAA
>LPNX010674078.1:64327-116930 GCA_001517045.1 Pseudotsuga menziesii | reverse complement strand
GCTTAAAATGCCTCCAAAAGGCTATAAAATCCTTTTTTCCTCCAAAAATATCCAAAAAAGGAATAAAAAATGTAAAATAATGAGGAAAAAGAGGAAAAAACCCTAAATAGCTAAAACCCTAAAAAGCTGACCTAAACCACATGGTTTTATAAATAAGTGATGGGGACCCATTATTCCATATCCATAATCATAAGCACCCTGCCTCTGCCGAAATTATTCCTGAAACCCTAGCTTACCACCAAGCTACTTTCACCATTGAGAATTCTTTTTGGCCCATTTCCACCATCGGAGAAGGAGAAGAAGCAGCTTGGAGCTCGAAGCCACCGACATCGGACCAGTGCAACGGACTCCATCAACCTCCTCATTGGAGGTAACATCAATAAAGTTCATTATTTACCATTTACTGCTTTTTGTTTTATGTTATTTACTTTCTACTGTTTTGCTTCATGAATGTTTAGATTTAATTTTTATTTCAGTTATAGCTTTTAATTCATACATCATTGAACTGCTACTAAGGAATCCATATTCCTTAGTAGGTGCTCATTCGCACAAGCTAGGGTGAAAACCCTAGCAACAGGGAGGTGGGGGTTTTGGAGATAGTTCATTTTTTTTCACTTAATATTAAATAATACAACATTCGACTTTACATTTGGGGATCACATAGGGTTTAGATAGGGGAGGACTAATCTAGGTCAAAATTAGAGAATTTTATTGTGCAAGTTCATCATCTCGCAAAACTGCAAGAATCTGAAATAGAAAAGCTGTGGGGATGAAAGGACACAAGAAGAAAACATCCAAAATTGCAAGGTCATAGACACAACAAAGTGGTCAACACAATTTGAGACTTGTCACCCTAAGTTTCCAAAACTAATGTTCCATAAGTGACCATAATTTTGCAAGAATTAGAATACCTGAAACACAATTGAAAAAATTAGAGTTCCACAACAATACAAAGGCCACAAGACCACATAGTGGAAAATAGAAAAGAATCACAATAGTATTTGAATAAAGAATCAATAGGTCATGGACTTTAAAAATACAAGTTCTATGTGTTTTGAGATTCTAACTCAACAACAAAACTGTTGTGTGTGCATGTATGGATGTACATAAGTGTATGAGTTAGGAGAAAACTTAAAAGCCTTGACACTAATGGTCTTCCATATTATAAGCGTCTCTTATACAAAATTTATTTGTATTAAGCCATGCGAATATGCATGTGTTCCTTATTTTATCCATTTAATCTAATTCTAGATCTGTAGGAAAAGAAAGACAACAAACTATCCAACATTCGCAAGAAACATCCAACATCCTCTAGACGCACTTTGTATGAGCATGAGCATTGTAAAAGAAAGGGATCAAAAGTCTGTACAACTCCAGATAGATGATCGTAACATGCCCATTAGAAGGAAACTCATGAACCCTATAAAATATGACCAATGAAAGGCTACAATGGATGGATGCATCTTTTATAGGGATTTATTAGGGTGCTACAATGGAGGCTTTACCTCATGACTCTATGATGACCAAATACAATAGTAACACCCCGTTGGAGGAATAACGACATCTCCATTGGGTTACATGACTAAAATACATTTAGAATATCCTTTGAAGTTACAATATTCAACATTTCTAGAGGAATTTTGTATAGTATGACAGTACTTTGGAATTAAATGATGATGAATTTCAACATATGGAACAAAATGACATGTAAGAAGTGTCTACAAGATAAATTTCTTACAATATCCAATGGGAGCATAAACGTACCAAGATTTGTGAAAAATAACTGAGTAGTTTGGAACAAAATGTAAACATATCATGTGTTTCTTAAAGGAAACATGACATACATATGAAAAAACATAAAGGAAAACTTCAAATACTATTTTAACATACATATGTTTGGAAACTAGACTAGAGATCAAAGAAATGAAATCTCTGTTATCGATTTCACATTCAACATAAGGGAAAGTGGAGAAAGTGGAGAAAGGGGCCTATGACCCTCATCGAGTCATATCCAAGAAACAAATAGCCAATAAAATTTCTTAGTATGAGTAAGTACCTAAACCATAATGGGAAAATATTGCAAACAAAAAAAGTTGGGAAGAGGTCTTGGCAATTGAAAAAAGCATGGAAGAGCATAGTTTGTTAGAGTAGTTAGCAGGCCCAAAGAGGGGAGTAGATGAGCTCTAGACATACATGGAGGTAGATGATCCTAAGCAGGGTCCTCAAGCAAAGAAGGCCAAAACAGAGCGTGAAGAGGATGATCAAGCATTAGTGGAGGAAGTAATACGGAATAGATCCCTAGAGAATTAGTAGAGTTAATACATTAATTATAAACCAACATAAGAGGAACAATAATTAGATTCACCTAGTAGTCTTCTTTGGAATTTACAGTACCTCAAGAGTTGTAGGTTTCTCCCTCAGCAACCCCTGTACTAGTAAGAACATATTTGCAGACAAGATATAAGGGAATAACAAAAAGAAGTAAGAAAATAATTAATGATATTAGGCAACAGGTACCAGCAACATAAAAAAAACTCCTAACAGTGGGAGAGCATCAAGATGACACTTTTATGATTTTCTATCATACTGTCTAAAGTACCAAATCCTACTCATCTTAGTGAATGGAGAGCAGATGAGCATACAGTGGATTTTAAGTAATTTGTAAAATAAGATAAGCTATATTCTTATAAGAAGGATAGTGACATGACTTGTGCAAAAGTGGTAAAGTCGACTAAGATAGAAAAGAAGTTGAGAGAATCCCTGGATAAATTTGAAGAATTATGGAAAGTAGAGAAGTAGCCTACTAGGACAAAGCAAGTCACCATTAAGGAGCTTGAAGATAAATTCACGGATTTAGGGGCTAAACCGGGAGATGGATCTCAAGTGAAAGCATTGATACAATAGAAAGATCATGAAATATCTCATTTAAAGAAGTACTTACATATTCCCTCCACTCAACTAGTTCAAACTCATGAATTGAGGCAAGTTCAAATAGAAAAAGAGTAGATTTATTCAAGCATGGCACAATACAGAAATATGTCATAGAGGGAAAAGAAAATAAATGAGTTTCATTTGCAAGTATCATCCACGAAGCTACAAAAGGAATCGTTTTCTATTGATCCCAATGCCCAAACATCATCTCCTGAAGTACAGGATAAAACGAATCCTACAACAGAGGTAGAAAAAATTGAAAAGGAGCTGCCTACAAATAAGGAGGTGCTTGATGTAATAGAGGAATATAGAGTCCAGTTCAATAACCAAGTTAGTATCCAGCTAAGGAGTCAGATGATAGAGATAGAAAGATCAAATATTTGGAAGTTGAGGTGAACCATAAGAATGAAAGAATTGTAGAATTGGAAGGTGAGATTAGACAAAAGGAAAATGATATTGAAGACCTAGAAACTGAAGTAAATGACCTCGAGAGTCAAATCACTAAACTTGTTCTATATATTGAATGGGAGACATTGTTAGGGGGAACAAGCAAATATTTATGGGATAAAATTTCTTAGCGATTCATGGGAAAATAGAACCACTATGAAGTAATATAGGATGAGTTGGAAACAAATAAATAAGCTAAAGAATAGGCCAAGAGAGTGGAAACTGAGCTAAGGGGAATGTCTAAGTAGGAAAAACAAATAATTGACTATTTGAATAGAAGAACTAAAGGACAACTTGAAGAGATGAAAATTACCAATAGAACACGGTTAATTAAAGTGGTCAAGAAAACGATTATGAAGCAAACTCTGATGAAGAGGACACAAAATAATATAAGGGCACTAGTTGATGACATAACTTACTTCAAAATCATGTTTAATGAAGTCACAAAATTGGGACTGCCACATATTTGGGATGAGAATGGATAAATTCTCCCCAAGGAAGAATATCAAGCTAAGATGATCCATAAAAGAGATGAAGTAAACCAAGCCGATGTGTTTAAAGGAGTAACAAGTGGAGACCAAGTCATTGATAGGCCCTAAAGCCTTGAAATATTATTAAAATATTTGGGGTCCATATCATATGAGAGAAACAAAATGTTGAAATAGCGTTGGAGGCCTTTGAAGCACATCATATCCCCATGGGAAAATATTGGTAGTCAGTGGCCAAATATCGTAATATAATATTGCCACCTAAAGGACAAACCATAGGGAAAACTTCCAACTCATCATAGGGACAACCACTATGCCAACAAATTCCTCCATCACAAATTCCAAGACAGTTTGTAGGTCATCCATCTCCTTTATATTTCATGCCACCAGGAGCACATGTTAATGTTCAGATGATGCATTAGATGGGACAAGTGAGAATACCTCCATTGACCCAATTAGTAGGTCAAACAGTTGGGTAGACATGTGTAAAACCAAATTTCCACATGAGAGGGAAAACATCTCAAGCTAGAGGCACTAATAAGGGATCAAGTAAGAAAAATTAAACAAAGCAAAGATATCAGACAGTTGTAAAGTTAAAGGGAAAATGGAAGGCCTAAAGGGAATTTTCAAAACAATTGGGTCATACAAAATTTAGTTACTCCTGAGAGGCCTATATAATGTAACTTTAATTCATTATTCAAGGCTGAAAATTTTTAGAGCCTCTCTAGGATTGTTTTTTCCATGTAATAAGAATTTTTTGAGATTGAGATTGCAGAGTGTTACAGTGATGTCTTCTACTGTAATTTGTATTTCTTATATTTTTCCACAAATTTTCCTGCCTGTGTAAGCCTTTCATGAGATACTAATGAAGCTCAGAGAAACTAATTCATCCTAATCTTTGTGTCATCGATATGAATGTTATGTTGAATGTGAAATTGATAACAGAGATTTCATTTCCTTGATCTCTAGTCTAGTTTCGAAACATGTGTACATTAAAATAGTATTTGAAGTTTTCCTTTATGTTTTTTCATATGTATGTTATGCTTCCTTTAAGAAACACATGATATGTTTACATTTTGTTCCAAACTACTGAGTTATTTTTCACAAATCTTGGTACGTTTATGCTTCCATTGGATGTAATAAATTTGTCTCGTAGACACTTCTTACATGTCATCTTATTCCATATGTTGAAATTCGTCATCATTGAATTCCAAAGTACTATCATACTTCGCAAAATTCCTCTGGAAATGTTGAATATTGTAACTTCAAAGAATATTCTAAATGTATTTTACTCATGTAACCCAATGGAGATGTTATTATTCCTCCAGCGGGGTTTTACTATTGTATTTGGTCATCATAGAGTCATGAGGTAAAGCATCCATTGTAGCACCCTAATAAATCCCTATAAAAGATGCATTTCTCTTTCATTTACGACATAAGAATTAGATTGATAATGGTTTCAGAATATATACACACTCATTCAGCCAAGCTCTCGTCTCCCAGAGGCTGTGAGACATCAACAGGATTCTGCCCAGTAACAAGTACCAATAACACAACCCCAAATGAGAATACATCAGACTTGGCAGTGAGCTTTCCACTTGATTCATATTCTGGTGCCATATACCTAAAATACTCAAATCAGTTTTAGGCAAATTTACACTTCATACACAACATCCAGAACTTCTTAGTAAACCAGTCAATTACAAAAAGCAATACTTGGGAATTTAGTAGAATGGCAACATCTACAACTTACCCAAAGGTTCCCATGACACTTTTTGTCACATGTGTATTGGTATCTGATGCTAGTTTTGCAAGTAAAAAATATGACACCTACAAATAAGTAAAACCCATCAGAAACAAGAATCTAACCAACATAAGGGCATATAATAATAAAAAGCATACAACACGTATTCATCTGGTTATGATGATAATTCCTAAAGAGGCCATACCTGAGCTTCAAATTTGTCATCTAGAAGAATGTTTGATCCCTTGATATCCTTGTGAATTATTTTGGGATGACCGATAGAAAGAAATTGGAGAAAGATCCATCATTCAATGAATTAACATCAGGACAACCAAAAGAAAAAAGTATATATGATGAGTGGTATGCAATGGGTCTACAATCTTCATGTAGATATGCTATTCCACGAGCTTCTCCAATAGCAATTCTCATCCTGGTTTCCCAATGCATCACAGGTCTTTGTCCCCCTATGTAGATAATTCGATGCCCAATAAAGGTTTCCTACCATGAAGATGGTATTCAAGGGTACCATTTGGGACATAGTCGTATACAAGCAATCACTGACTGTCAGCAATGCAGTATCCCACTAGAGAAACCAGATGTCTATGGTGTACCCTACTAATGATCTCTACCTCAACATAAAATTCTCATTCTCCTTGCCTACTACCCACCTTGAGCTATTTAACTGCCACCACTTTCCCATATAGTAGACATCCTGTGTATACACATCCAAAACCACCCTCCCTGAGAACATTATGTGGCAAGAATCCATTCATTGTAACAACCAGGTGTTTCCAAGCCCGGGTGTATCCACTGAGCTTGGTGGAACTCCAACAGTAGCAGTTTTTGAAGAACCATGTATTGGAGTAGGAGGCAATGGATAAAATTTTATAAGATATTGATCTGGCGGGCGTGAAATAGAGCCATACATTCCATCTACAATACAACAAAACAAAGTTGTTCCATGGTCTCAAAATGTGATTATATACAAAACATAAGCAATCATATCACATAGATCCTAATTCTTTGTTTCAAAAAATAGGGAATCTCCTAAACCTGCTTCAAAGAAAATTTCGTTGTTTCTTCACATTTTGATGATTTATGCAAAATTTTATCTATGAATAAGACTATGGAAGTTCTCTACTAAACAAATAGGAACTTGGAATTAATTGAAAGAATATAATCTACAATAGCACTAACTTATCAGGAAAATGCATAGCAAATAACTGTTGAGTTCTGAGTGGAGTTTAATTGTAGACGCCATTATATCTTACCTGATTTATAGGAAACGCCTCTTGGTGGAAGAGGCCCATAGTGATCGCCAAGATACACCTCTTCTTCTTCCTTATGTACCAAATCAGAACTTCACACAAAGCAAGGACAACTAACCCAGCCACTGCAGCTCCAATTGCTATTGAAGAAGTATTCCCTCCACTAGAACTTGGAGACTTTGAAGATAAAGGAGGTGGGGGTGGAGAATGTGAAGGAGTAGATGGGTTGTTTTGAGGAGGTGGAGGACTAGTTAACGGTGTTAGAGATGGAGGTGATACATAAATAATAGTTGTAGGTGGAGAAGAGCCTTTAGTAGATGGAGCATTTGGGGTTGGTGGTGAAGATAAGCTTTCGAGAGTTGAGGATGAGTTGGGTGGAGATGCAGAAGGGGTTGGCGACTTTGGTTGGGGGGGGGGTGGCGATGGTGTTGACAAAGGAGGTGAAGAGTGGGAATCTAGAGGGGTGGAATTTGATGGGGATGATGGTAGTTGTGCAGTGGGAGTAGGGGTCACTTTTACATGAGTGGAAGGAGGAGGGGACGAAGATGCAATAGGAGGGGTAGATGATGCAGGTGACAAAGAAGAATGAGTGGGAGGAGGAGGTGGAGATGCAATAGGAGGGGTGGGTGATGTAGGTGGTGCAGAAGTGTGAGAGGGAGGCAGAGGAGAATTAACATTTGGGGTAACTGCAGGTGGTGCAGAAGAGGTAGAGGGAGGTGAAGGAGGAAGGGCAGTTGCAGGAGGTGGTGAACTAGACATTGGAGATGGGGAGGGAGCAGAGACCAGGGAGGGAGAAGCAGGTGGAGGAGGAGAAGAGGTGGGAGGAGGGGATGAAATTGATGGAGTTGTGCTAGGGGTTGTCTCATTATTTCCTGGAGAAGGTGTTATAGTACTAGGAGAAGCAAGTGGGGATATTGCTGGTGAAGACATGCTATTATGAATTTTTTTTCTTTAAACTCTAAAACCCAATAACCAAAAAATGAAATATCTCCTCTATTGCTATATAATTACAATACTCAAATCAAACTGATATAAAAAAAAACCTGAACCTCTCTGCAACCATCAAAAGCCTGCATTTCTCATGCTCGCCATTGATTTTATTCTGTTCCACATGCCTTCCTTTCTCCAAAAACCAACAAAGAGGGCCACTTTCCAGGCTTAATCTGTCATAAAACAACATTATATCACCAACCCAAATAGGCAATCCCTGTTAATCGAAACCTAGATGCTCCCCTCAATCTGTATCTCTGCTAAAAATGCAATCTTACAAGTACCCTAACCAATTACCACAAGTTAGCGCCTATCTGTATCCGCCATAGCTCCATTTCTTGAATCCCTTGTACCTCAAGACAACCATCAAGGATTCCCACTTTTCTAGCAGCCAAAAATCGAATCCTGCAGAACTGCATCCCTAGAAGACAATTTCTGACAGAAAGCTCATCAATGAAAGTTATATAATATATACTATAAAACATATTCGTAAGTTAGAAAGATAAATAATATATTCTTTTATTTAATTAAGATAATTTTACATAATCACATTTATAATTTATAAATATATCTTAAGTAAATCAAATTGAAGTACCACAATCACATAGGTTAAAAATTGATTTAAACATCATTATAATCATTCAAACTAAACAGGAAAAAAAAAATTATATACTAAATTTTAAAATTAAAATTATAAAATAAAAAATAAATTTCAATTTCAAACTATAATCTAATAACATAATTTATTGGTTTTTATATTTTGAACTATAATATAAATAAGGATTAATTAAATACTAACTTTACAAACTAAATAGGAAAAATAAAATTATATACTAAATTTTAAAATTAAAATTATAAAATACAAAATAAATGTGAATTTCAAACTAAATCTAATAACATAATTTATTGGTTTTTATATTTTCAAATATAATAGAAATAAAGTTTTATTAAATACTAACTTTACAAACTAGATAGGAAAAATAAAATTATATACTAAATTTTAAAATTAAAATTATAAAATAAAAAATAAATTTGAGTTTCAAACTATAATCTAATAACATAACTTTTTATTGGTTTTTTATATTTTCAAATGTAATAGAAATGAGGATTGATTTTAAAATACTAACTTTACTTGGGTTTATGTTGTTGTCTAAAGTTTTAAGATGAAACTCTAAAGGAAATGAAGATTGATTAAATACTAACTTTACTTGGGCTTATGTAGTTGTCTAAAGTTTTAAGATGAAACTCTATAGGAGGATGTAAGCTCGAATGTCATTACTTTTTTATTTGTGATTATGATTATAATTAGGTTAAATTAATCATAAGTTATATAATATATACTATATGACGAAATATAAACTATGGGTTTTACTCTTTCGTGGCCAGGATGTGACAGGATGTCACGGGCCAGTCTCTGCGCAGGGTATGGATACAATATTGTTTTTTGTTTCCTTTATGCGAGATAGAGTACAGGTTTGGACCATTATCTATGATGATGGAACGGTTTTTTTTTTGAAACATTTGTTTTTCCTAAATATTGGTGGATAGGTACTGGAAGGAGATCTTACTCTTACAGTCTTTTATCCTTTTTGTTTTGTGTACTCACAGTTATCACTTTATAAATATATAGGAATGTATATATTCATTATGTAATTTTTTTACTCTCCGGATGAAAAAAAATTATGCTTTTTTTCCAAAGAAAAAAAATGATGAAATATAATATAATATATACATATAAATATATATTCTAATATTAATATATATAATGAAGTATATATACATTTTATCACTTAAATATAGGTGGTGTACTAGTGGAAGCGAGGGCGTGACGTCCAGGGTAATTTTTAGTGGCGAAATTTTGCCAATTGGTTATTTTTTGGGGTTTTTTCAAAAAATAAATTTGCTATTTGGTGTCTGATATTGCCTATATTTACATAAAATAATCTTTTTTTATCATAATATTTGACAAACTTTATACATTTCAGTGTTAATTTTATGTTTCATATTTAATATTCGCCTACCTATCTATAAAAATGTTTTTTCAATCCAGAACAATTGCCTAGAATACTATACTTAAATATAATATTAGAATCCTTAAAAAATAACCTGGTGACGTCCTTGATTAATATACATGTAGGCTACAAAATTATGGCACCTATGGGGTATGTCGATGGGAAGTATTATAATGATGTTAGTCGAAACATCACAATCAATTTGGTTTCTCACTAGGATGTTGTAGAGGGGATATCCACTGCAAGAAGAGGCTTTCAAAATGCAAGTTCATTAATCCAAATATCTAAAAGTAGGAATAAACAAACATAGATACATAGTCATGCTAACAGACTCACGGCTTCGCAAGAGAGACAACAACGATAAAATCACTTCCTCTGCATTTGCACATTTATCTTTTGACCTTCACAGAAGTCACAGACCGCCCATCCTTTCCCGTTGCAAGGATCACAGAAGATTCCAGCACCCGTTACTTCCTAGAATGTAAATCATTATTCATAAAATAGTTAAAAATGAATAAACTTATATGCATTCTAAATACCAGTCAAGAAACAAATTCAAGTATATACTATAGTTACATCCAAACCTCACAAGTACAGTAAACAATAGAAGTGTGTGTGTGTGTGTGTGTGTGTATGAAACACGTTCAAGTGTATACTATAGTTACATCAAAAGCTCACAAGTACAACAAACAACACAAGAATGTATGTATATATATATGAATGAAATAAGTGCATGGGCTTACAAGCAAGAAATGGTCATTTCAAGTTCTGTGTGACCAAGAATAATTATCATTGATTGGGCCATATTATCAATTCAAAACATAACATCTAAGGGTAAGGGGCTCATGGGTCATGTGTGATGCCCTATACCACCTCAAAGGACCTATATAATACATAGATAATATTTAGCCAATGAGTAAGATATGTCGGCCATTTTGAGGTTTGACACACCAAGTATGGCTTTTAGTCCCTTGGCCATGATTTGATGTGAAAAGAGTTATTGGCCTAAAACATTTTTCCTTAGGGCTCACGAACTATGTGTGGGGCCTTAGGCCACCACAAAGCCCTATAAAGGGAATATTGGCATGTGAGAAAGATATAGTACCTCTTTTATGAATTTTGTTTAACCATGGATATTTTTTGTAACTTAAGCAATGGCAAGGTCAAAAGACATAGCCTTAGGCTGTAACATTTGCATTTGGCCTATAAGCAAAATATGGTCGTAGAAGATTCTACATAGGGCGTAAAAGAGAAATAGGAAAATACAACAACGATGGAGAATCCTTTTGATTTGTTCTTAGAAATCACACTAGCTGACATAAAATTATAAAGAAGCCACATGAGTTGATTCAATACCCAATTCTTTCCATCTTCATTATTTTGATTCAATTCCAAATTCTCTCCATCTTCAATGATCCTATTGAAAGAAAATGCATTGATTTCTTTTACAGAATGTGGAAGCTAGAAGCTGGGAGGTCATCCAGAGGCTCCATGAGAAAGCATTATCATGACTGGTACTTGATTAATAGGCGGTTCGAGAGCCACTTGTTATAAATTCAAAGCTTCGTAGTGTTGCGCTCTCGATCTGTTAGTCCCTATAACAGAGCAGGCTCACCCGGTTCGTTCTCAGCATCCAACGATTGTATGGATTTGGACCCTTGTCTCTGTAATTTATGTACCCTCGTAGATTTTGGGGTATGTCTACTCAGATTAGGTCTCCTGTCTAGGTCTTATCCTGGCTATTCCTAATTAGTCCATTTGTGTGAATCCCTCTCATAAAAACAGTTGTAAATGCCAATTTGTAGTAATAAAAAATCCAATCACGAGATAGCGATCTAAATTTTGGTGACCTAGCATCAGTAGAACCACCAGCATAGGTATATATCATATAGTATCTGAGAGAGCAACATCTAAGACAGATATAGTAGAGGCATCAACAGTGGTAGAAATCCTAGTTTACTTTGATCCATCCTGAAAAACCAGGCTTTGAACGACCTAGACCGAGAATCAAGACACCCACATTGCCAACTGGGCGCCCTGAGAAGTCCTCATGGGTGGAATAATATTAAATCCTCTCATGAACGAATTAAATCCTCTCATGGCCGAATTGGGGATGGACTAGACAGACCAAATTGATACTCATAACCCCGAATCCATAGATTGATTTAGCAGAAGCCCCTTTGAAAAATGGGTAGTTGTACATAGATCTATATTTGAAAAATCCTTCATGTTTTGCTTCACCTCCCTATGAAACTTGATAGGTTTTAATCTATATTTTAATTTGTATAATGTATAAGTAAATAATATGTGTATATATTTAATTATATTTAATCACATAACATATGAACTATACATATTTATTATATTAAATATTTTAACATATGAACTATAGTAACATATTTATATTAATTATATATTATTATTATATTTACATATTTTACCATTATTAAGGTGAAAGAATTTTATATATCATGAGGGTGTTTATAAAATATTTACCTATTTTATAAATTTGGTTAAGTATTATATTTACATTTATTAGAAGTATAGTATGGATGGACTATAAATGGATTTTAACATAATTCCCTAAAATGAAGCATGTTTTGTTAGGAGAAAGAAAATTGGAACAATTGCTACATTATGTTTCCCTTGTGGTTTCAATTTTGTACTTTGGTGGGGTGTTTTAGAATAATCCCACTTGTTATGCATGCTTTAAATGGTAAACATATCCCATATGCTTTAGATGATGATGATGATGAACTAGATGACAATCATAGTGATGCTGTTTTTGATGATGACGATGATGGAAATGATGATGATGATGATGATGATCATCATCTTTGTCATTGTCATCATGATTATCACAATAGTCATCATCATCGACATAATCATCATCCATGTCATCATCATTGCCATTGTCCTTGACATCATCAACATCATGATTATTGACATTTTCATCAATTATTCATCATTGCCTTTGGCATAAGAAATAACATCTACCCAAAATATGTTATTAGTGGAAAAGGGTTATGGAGGACACACACGATTTATGCATGACAAATAACAACTTATTTATTAATATGATCAACATCATCATTCTCATTGTATTCATCATCATCATCACCATCATCATCATTCATTTCATTGCCATCATAATCACCGACAATGTCCTCATTTCCATTATCCTCATCCTCCTCGTCATCATCATCATCATCATTGTCATTGTTCTCCTCATTATCAACAACATTATCATCATCATCATAACCATCCTCAATATCATAATCGTTATCCTCATTTTCATCTTCAACATCTAGGTGTAAAACTGGATGCGAAAGTGGATAAAAACATGGATACAAAAAAGGATGCAAACATGGATGCAACAAAAGTAGGTGCAAAAGTGGGTGCATAATGGGGTGCACCAAAAATTGATGCAAAAGGTGATGCAAAAGTGGATGCAACAAAAGTAGATGCAAAAGTAGTCATAACACCCAATGCAAAACCTGATGCAAAAGTGGATGCAAAAATGGATGCATAAAGGGATGCAATAACTGATGTAAAATTGGAGGGAAAAAAATATGCAAACGTGGATGCAAAAGTTGAAGCAAAAGTGGGTGTAAAAGCAAGCGCAAAAATGGGTGTGAATTGGGACGCGACAAAAGTGGATGCAATAGTAGATGCAAAAAAAGACGTAAACATGGATGCAAAATGGGATGCAGAAAGGGATGAAAACGTGGGTGAAAAAGTGGACGAAAAAATGGATGGAAAGTGGATTCCAAAATGGCTGAAACAAAATGAGATGCAAAACTAGACTCAAAACAAGATGTAAACTTTGATGCAAAACTTGGCGCATGAAGGGATGCAAAAAAAGAAGTAGAAGTGGATGCAAAAGTGGATGTAAAAAAGGATGTAGAAGTGGATGAAAACAAGGGCGTAAAAGTTGAGGCAAACATGGGTGTAAAAGGGGGTGCAACAAGAGTAGATGTACAAAATAGGTGCAAAATTAGGTGCAAAACTAAGCTCAAAACCTGTCACAAAACCCGGCGCAAAAACTGGCGCATAACCAGGTGAAAAACCCAGTGCAAATTACGTCGTAATTTACACCAGATTTAGAAAAAGGACGCAAAAAATGCCTAAAATAGCACCAACCCATGAAATTGCACCATTTTGTCCAAAAAATGAAGAAAAATACACTGAAAGATGGTCTAGACGCAAAAAAGGATGCAAAAAGAGACGCTAAATCCAGTTTTTGTTGTAGTGCACACACACACACATATTGCATGTATTGCATAACAATCTTGTGTAGGAATGCTCAACTACATTTCCATAGACATAATATAGATACTTTATTCATAGCATTTTGTGTATAAGGACAGAAGGTTGAGCATTTTATCAAAGGATTTGCATAGATGGGACATGCCGGAGGTGTGGTGGAATGGTATTTTGGGACAAATGCGTACATGTGACCAATGAGCATGAACTTGGGAGACATAAAGTGAAATTGTAGTGATTCAAATATGTCACATGTGGTATCGGTGGAGGGAATGAAAGAAAAAAATACTATTGTTCACCTCTGAGGTTAGCAACGGGTTCCTGAATAGTATTTTTTTCTTCATGTATTGCTACTTCATATATGTAACAACCTATTGATATGTACATGTTTATTGTTGATCTACCAGTTACTGGTTTTCAAATTCATGGAGTAATTCTTTGATAAGGCACAACAATATGTAAAGCATGTACATGTGGCTCATTGGCAAGATGAGTAGTTTAGAACGTGAAGAGATACATTTCCTATTGGAACTATATTATCATTGGTTGATTTTGTGGAAAAATACACTCTTCAACCATAGAATGAGATTCAGAGTCAATATTATCACTCAGAGAAGGTCATCATAATGGTCCATATCACCCATATACATGGGGTAGATAGTACTAAAGAGAAGAGGGTTATATTGAAGGAATAACACTTTTACATAAGTGACGACAAGTGTCTTGACTTGGATTTTGTACAACACAGCTTTCAATTGTTCTACAATCACCTCAATGATAACAATATACATATAGAACAACATTGAATTTGGTCTAATGGTTGTGCGGGGTAATTAAAAAATTCCCGTGTCTTCCAATGTTTGTGTATTCTCCACAAGAGGCACAAGGTGCCACATATTTGGAACTATTTTGAGACGAAAATGGAAAAGGGGGACATGATGGAGTTGGTGTATGCATCAAGACTTCATTACGTAGGAAATAGATGAAATTCACAACTATTTCGCTCATTTGAGATGCAAAGACCAGTGTTGCATGGTTTTCTTCAATGATGGGGCGGGGAGCTAGAAGGAAAGAAGACCAATCATCTCAAAAAGAACATGTACATAGATATTTTGGAAGGTAGTCGATGTATATCAATCACACCTATATGAATGCAATACTGTCCAAGGAACTCATGCATTCCATTCAGTTAGAACGTCATACAATGCTATAGTTGAAATGTGGACAAGGAAAATTTCTTGTGTTTGTTATCCATGTAATAGTGGTGAATGGGACAATGTGAATCCACATATTGGGTTTATAGATGGGATCGTATATAAATACCCATTGGTCGACAAATAACTGCAACATTATTCCAGTTGGAGGAGGTCCAGTTGAGTATTTCACATGACTATGACCACATTTAAGATCTTGTACAACCAGGTTCGACTATTATGTTGATAACTTTGAAATGTTTGACAACTAGTTGTGTTTAGTTAGCTGATTCCTAGGTCTGCACTTTATTTTATGTAGGGAACATATACACAATGGTTTCCCCAAGAGGAAATGAATGGAACACTAACTACTAGATGACACATTTCTTGGATGGGAAGCAGACCCTCATTGTCTCATTAAGCGACTCCGAGGGAAATGATTTTCCAATTGGGTCGATGGTTACCAAAGGAGAATACTAGTTGACATAGGTTTCCCAAGCACAAAATAAAAAAGGTTATGTATTTCAATATTATAGACTAGGTCAAATTGTATACCATTATACATACTTTGCTATCGGCAGAAACCTCAAGCTGCAAACAATTCCAAGCAAGAACTCATCAAAGTCACAATATTTGTTTCCTTACACTGAGCACGAGAGGCTAAAGGATATCGTTGCTATTAGAGGTGATCACGATGGTCTAGTCAAATGACCACATGTAGTTTGTAAGGTATGTGGTAGTTAGTTATTTTGGTTTCATGGTCTCATTGATTATTTACAGCTTGATAGATTGATCGCTTGATAGATTGATAAATTGAATAGACTTCTACAACTTGATAAATTACACAAGCTTCATCATGGATTTGTTGTATTATATTCATACTTACATGAATCATGCCATAGAGCCCTAGACCATTATCTAGTAGTCTATCTAGGATATGTCTATTGCATCTTCCTTGAATCTTGAAGTTGGTCCTATAAGGAAATTAGTCAACATCCCAAGTTTTCATGGAACTTCCTAATGCAAGTGTTAAAATAAGGTATTAAAATCTTCCCATGCTTAATAACCCTGGCCAATCCTAGTAACCCTAGTTTGCACCATAAACCCTATTTTGAATTCTAAACCATAGAAAACCTTGTTTGTAGCCTAGAGACTAGTTTATGTCAACTTCATGATCCACTGAAGGTGAGGTACTATATCCCATTAGAACCATACTAATTGTAGACTATGATGTAGAGTAATTTTTAACATTGTAAAATGAAGCAAAAGACAAATATCCACATGACATACCACATAAAGAGCATCCATTACTAAAATACTACATCAAGAGCATACTACGTATTGCATACTACATACTACATTGATAACATCCATTACATGACATACTACATCAAGGGCCAATCTTAGTAACCCTAGTTTGAATTCTAAACCCTAGAAATCCTAGTTTGTGTTCAAAATACTAGAAAACACAGTTTGTAGGCACCAGCTATCATCTATAGATCAATATTACCATTTATTTGATGTCACCATTGACAAATATCTTGCATCAACTAAGATGAAAGGTAATCCTAGCCTAATAACCATGGCCAATCCTATCTTACAAACCCTATAGCCTAGTAACCCTATTTTGCACCATAAACCATAGTTTGGATTCTAAAACATAGAAACCTTGGGTTAGAGCCTATAGGTAGGAATTCTATGCCCCAGGTAGGGATTCAATAGATGTCCCTGAAAGCTTATAGGAGGTGGGGTCAAAGTTCCATTGAATGATGACTGTGGCTCAGATCGATGAACTGTTGACTTCGTTGGATTTGGGACATTTGGATAGTGCCAGGGTTTTGCTCAAAAAGGGAATGTGAAAATTTTTCACATAGGGGTCAAATTTGCAAATTATTCAACTGTGAATGTGCGTCTAGCATCCCCACATGGAACCTCTATAAACACGCTTGAATGACCCACCAAAACTCTATTTTGATGCATGGTTTCCATTCTATGCCCTAGGTAGGGATTCAATAGGTGTCCCTGAAAGCCTGTAGGAGGTGGGGTTAAACATATATGTTGATGGTTTGTGTTTGATCGACATCACAGAGAAGAAAGGATACCCACAATAGGGTGTGACGTAGAATTGGAAAGAAGTATTAATTGATATTTGTTTGAAGGTGAGTGTAGATCTTACCCTCTTGAAAAAATACTTGTTGCAAACTATTATTCCATGTGTAGATGTTGAGAATTATGTTACCTGTTGTAAGGTGTTTAAGTTGACTTATTTCCCATCATTTTCAAGTACAAAATATTCTTTGTTTGTATTTTCATCAAGGCAAAATGATTTGTCAATTTGTGTGTGGAGGGGAATTGATCATAGGTTCTCATTTCAATCGTGAGACTAGAAATTTGAAAGAAGGTTGTTTCCATATTAATTTATCCTAGTCATCCAAGAGGTGTGAGAATTTTCATGATGAAATGCATGAGGAAATGGCTAAATAAATGCATAACATGGAGACTTGGCATAAGAACCGGTAAATCAATTATGCACATGATTTAACTATGGAAAGTAGGAAGTACGAGGTAAAAAAATCCCATGTGAACAAAATTAATAGTAAACTTGAAATGAAACCGATAGGATGGATAAGAAAGATGATATTCTTGAAGAATATGAAATACCCTCCAAATGGAAGGTCCTTATGGTACTAGATACAAAACATAGGTGGCGACCTCTCAAAACATCAATCCCACATTGTGATTGACAACAACCCAACTCCAAAGGGAATCCCTAAACATCATGCAACAACAACAAACTTGATATAAGGCCAAGAAATAGGGGTGCATTCCAAAGAGACATCCAAACATACTAATCAAAATTTGGTTTTGTGAGCATTGAACATGGACCCTAAGGAAGAGAAAATGTGTTGAACAACTCAAGTTTCACATAAACCTAGCATTTTCCACTTTAACCAAAGGAACAATGTCAGGTTGAAAGTGGTTGTAAACCATCTCATCATGAATATTATCCCACATTTATGGTCTATAAAACTCAAAAGAATATAAGCCTTTCACATATACCTATATATTTAAAATTATTCATCTAAGACAATGTAGTGAAAAACTCTTCCTTGGATAATTAACTATCTAAACTCTCCCTATCACCATAATAAAACTTTTAGGAAACAATGCCATTATGTCATTAACCATGTAATGGAACATGTTTATGTTTAGAAACAAGTGGCCAACCTATTACGCCATTATTACAAAATATATATCTTCACACTACGAATGTTTCAAATATTACACCATTATTACAAAATATATATCTTGACACTATGAATGTTTTGAATAGTACGCCATAAACATAAATTTATAAAAAAATATTCATAATAGTACTTCTCCAATCAATTTAAACTATAATAAAATCACATAGTTTTCATCTCTTCCAAAGTTGCTTCTCTAGGTGATTCATCAAATGCCATGTACATTAAAAAATGATAAAATAATGTGCAGGATATACATAATGTGTAGGATATAATCATAACCATTATTTTGAATCAACCTTATGCTCAGATACTTTTAGGTTTGATGTGTATCCCATATATTCGCTAGATGAAATACATCATGCCAAACACCAATTTCATTTATGTAAACCACATAGGTCCATCACTTAGGTGTGTCAACTTCCTTCATCCTTTAAAAGTTTGTTAAGTTGTTATGTGGGTAAGGTGCTTTTGCATTCCACTTAGTTGTATCAATTGCTTTGCTGTGTTGGGTGATTATGCATGTTAGGTATGTTCCATCTTTGTGAATACAATTTAACATTGTATATGCAATTGGATCGTGGTAAAAAATAATTTAAATGTATATTTTTGTCATTACATAATATTGTACTCGTGCATTGTTCTCAAATTTATAACTAATATCTCCATGCGATCATAAAATCTATAAAAAATTGGGAATATTACACATAGAAACATTATTGGCCACACGTGTATAATCACACTTAGAAGATTGAACCATGAAGATATCAAGAGACTCGATATGAAATATTTTTTATATCATAAAAGTTGTAATACAAAATGGATTGCCCTTATATAGCCTATAAATGTACATGTATCAAAAACATCATTGATGTACATGCAAACAAAAATACATTTGTCCTACACCAGGGATGATTTTAGGAGCAAATTATAGCCCATGGGCGATTTTATAGGGGTTTAAATTTTTTGCTTGGTGAATTTAGTATATTAAAACATTTTTTATAAAATATTAAAATATTCCACTAATCATTAATAAAAAAATCCATTTCACCTAAATGGCCCTATGAAATAAATCCCCAATCTCCCAAAATCCTCACGTTGCCCCCAATTCATACAAAACAATTCCACCGATTGCCCCGATTTCTACAAAAAATAAATGAGTGAGATCTATGGCTCACCCTCGCTTTCCAACTGAATTTTACCCATATCTTTGGCTCGCCACAGATTTCTACAAAAAAATTCTTTGGTTGGCAGGTCACCTCGATTTCTACAAATTAATGCTCTGGTTGGTAGGTTGCCTCGATTTCTACAAAAAAATGCTCTGGTTGGTAGGTCGCCCCGATTTCTACAAAAAAAACAAGCGGGATCTATGGCTTACCATTGATTTCCAACTGAATTTGACCCAGATCGTTGGATCACCTCCAATTTATAGAAAAAAAATACTTTGGTCGGCGAGCCATAGGTCGCCTCCGATTTCTAAAAAAACCGAACGATATCTATGGCTCGCCCTGGATTTCCAACTGAATTTGACCCAGATGCCTTGCTTGCTTAGGGAGTCACCCACTCAAAGAATCGATATGCATCAACATAGATAGTGGGGAATCGATATTCACAAATCATGGTTCAAGTTCAATGTTTATGGGCTTGCATTGTGTACATCGAATCGATATTTCAGATTGCAGGTATGGTCAATCACTAGTTAAAGTTTTCTTCAAGACATCTCTATATTTTTTCTCTGCCATTGGCCATTGGCCAATTATGCGTTTCATCATTGCAATGCTCTGTGTGCACATTATTTCCTTCTATAACTCGAATTTCCTCTTATTTTTAAAGTGATTTCATTTCCTCTTTCTTAAACATAAAAATCCATTCATAATTTTTAGATTCTATTCTTGCAATTTGAGAAATTGACTATGGTAATGGGATTCGAGCTCTAATTTGGTTGGGTCAAATTCGGTTGGTTATCCAGTGTTATACAAGACTCAGAAGTAATTTAGTTCACATTCCTCATGTTGTTGTTTTGAACCTTAACACAATACTATTTGATGTTGGTCAATATACTCAATAATAAATATGTATGGTTTTGGGCTCTTTTATAGTTTCAAAACTATTACTTTCAAGTTCCACAACTTTTGCATAAGAATTGTCTATAACTTCATCAGTAATTGGAATATACATCTCTATAATTGCATCTCTATTAGGTGTTATGTTGCATTCTTGAATCTTCAAGTGGCTCTTCCAATATCATTGTTTATTTTTCTACCACTGCATTATCCTCTGTGTAGAATGTCTCAACAAGTTCTCTGCAAAATGGGTTTGTGCATAGTGTGATAAGTTCCTGGTTGCATACAGGGTAGATAAACTATTGTCGAGATAAACCAACATTTCATGAGTGTACCAATAATAATGCAGCAAGGGAAAAAATTTCCATTGATTTTGATTGGAAATCTAAAGTGCATACAATGGATTAAAAGTTTGTACTCTACCCAAAATCATAAGGGTTTGCACTTTTGCTTGTGACATGGAGAGCTTCAGAGACAAATATTCAATTTGACTACTATAACCAAGTTCATTCTTCACTTGTTTCTCTATCTCATTTAATGTTTTTGGTAGCTTTGACGACAATGCTTCACTCCCTTTCTTCGAGAGATCGAACCGGTTCATAAGTTCTTTCATATTTCCCTGATATTTATTTTTCATTGACACAATATCTTCTTCGGCCTTTATCAGTGATTCTTGCATATTGGTTTTTTGTATGTAGAATTCAGAAGCTTCTTTAAGTTCTTGTGTTTCTATTTTCTCATTAGCATCAAATGTCGATGACATCTGTTGAGAAAGCCTCTTAAACTCTTCTTGAAGTCATTCTAATGTAGTAGCATTATGCCATCGAGTCTTCTTTAGTGCTTCTTCTACCCTTTTGGCCCTCTGCTCTTGTTCCCTTTTAGATTGCAACAATGCATCCAAATCTACTATGAATTTTGTTGTCTTTGTATCTATCTCCTGCTGTAATTACTCAACCTTACTCTCTAGGTTACTTATTTTTGAAAAAGAAGTTGCATGCTCATCTCTAAGATTATCTAATTCTTCTTGCAGCTGTTCCTCCAATTGCTTACATGAACATTTCTCATGCTCTTGTTTCAATGCTTCATATTCGTTCTCTAATTGATCTATCTCTTTTACCAAGTAGTCTTGTGCTTTTTTATAGTCTTCAACCTCTGTAGAGAGTTTAATAACCTTTTCCTCTAATTCAAGGGTTGATGCAAGCTTCCTCTCCATTATTCTAAATTGCTCACTTCTTTCTTTTCTTGTTTCTTTAGATCCATTTTTTGCTTTATCATGATTTAGTTGTGACTCAAGCTCATAAATTCTCTCAAGAAGCTGCTCATTTTTCTCATGTAGATGTAGTAGTATGCCACCATTGTTTCTATGGTCACTCTCTACTTCATAAGTTTTATTAGCTAAGTTTTGTCTTATTCCATTTTCAGATTTTGTCATTCCTGAGAATAATGTCAATTTTTCCATTAGATCTCCATTTTGTTCCCGTGCTAGCTTGCTAGATTCCTAGTTTGCATGTAGACAATTTTGTAACTCGAGGTTTTTTGCTTCCAAAGTTTTAAGTTTTTATTCTAGATGTTGGTTAGTTTTTGTAATTGCCTGGGATTATTCATCAACCATTGAAAGTTAAAATTCTAAGTCTGCAACGTCAAGCTCATATATTTTGATTTCCTCCTCTAATCCCTGGTTCATGTTTTCCAATTCAACCTGTACTTCATAAAGTTGCAAAATATTATCTTGCAAAGTTTGTATATCACATATAGCATTTTTCTTGAATGGCCAGTTGTATTCTGATCTTTCATCTTCATCCAAGTCAATATTCATGCTTTTGACATTTTGCTTTTGTGCTTCTAGATTTTCTACACTTGTTTTGACAAGATGGACTATTATAGATGAATGTTGCATACCATATTCAAGCTTAGATATTCTTTTGTTTCTTGTATCTATTTCATTTTTTAAGTTAAAATCAAGTTTCTAATTTCTTGGTTCGCCTCTTGAAAAGTTGTTTCCAAAGTCTCTATGTCACCTCACAAGAATTGTTATCTTCTTCCATTATTACTGATAAAAAATTTGTTACTAATTTCTTTGATTTTTTGCTCTAAAGATGATAGTGTTTGTAGCCACTCCATCTCAATATCCTCAAATTGCATGCCTTGATTATTTTGACTAGATCTTGAAACATTACAGGATCTGCTAGATATCTCTTTAATATCTTTACTTTTCTTCTCTAATAACAATTCGAAAACTTGAACTTCTAGAAGAAGCTCAGAATTTGATTCTTGTATCTTCGGTAGCTGCAAATTGAGATTTATATTAACCTATTTCTCATAGTCTAACTCTTGCTCGAGATCCTCTATGATATACTTGGAATTATCCATCTAAATTGATGCTTTTCACTTCCTTGTCCTAAACCCTTGAGTTTTTCAAGTTCTAATTTCATGTTGTCTTGCTCTACTTTGAGAGAGGAAATTTCTCTTGCAAATTATTGTCCTAGTTTAGTATCCTCTGCAAGTTGTCTCTTTACTGTTTCCATTTCCACAACTAGTTATTCTTCTTTCCTGTCTAATGAATAAATATCATTTTGGAGTTCTTCAATGGTTGTCTCAGAAGCTTGCACCTTTGTTTTCAGCCTTCCATTTTCTTTGTAGACATTTTCTTTATTATTTTCTATGGAGCAATTTGAATTCCAACCACGTGTTCGCTCACTGATTTTGTTCGTGGCTGTCCTGTATGTGCAAGTGAATGCCCTTTGTTACCTGGTTTTGGAGGCTTGTCACTTTGACTAAGACAATATAAGAAGCTCACTGCATATTTGTGAACTCCATTGTTTCTCAAATCAATTTCATGAGCATTAGATATTCCTTGCTTTGTTGTGTAACTGCTTCTTGAACTTGAAGTTGATGTAGCATCAACAATAGTATATCCTCTATATTTTCCATTGGCTTCAATAGGTGTTGATGCAAGTTCATAAGAATCGGAGCTGAAGTGTGTTGTTGAGGTTGTAAAGGAGTTTTCCTCGAATTTTAATTTCATGAAGTGATGAACATTGTTTAACTCTCATAGATAAATATAGACATTAAGAACATAGAAACAAATATGTTAAGAGCACCATGAGAAGTCCTATATATATATACACCAGCATACAAAGTTACTGATTTTTACAGTTTAACTATACTTATAAAAATAACTAGTAATCTATATAATCCTTCTAATGCCACATTAAATTGTGCTTATATTAGTGCAAGTATTTTAGGACATGAAAAGATGATATCATGACAAGGTAAGAAATAAGTCATTGTTGGGATAGCTACACTCAATTAATTTGTAATAGACATTTGGTATATTAAAACTAAGTGGAATTTAGCAATTTATTATTTTGTACCCTAAACACAGTCATGGGGATTAGTACTTCAACCCTGTTTTAGGATATATTCCAAATCATCTTTTTTGATCTTCATAGTCTCAAATTGATGTCGAGCATAGCATGTATAATATCCCTTGAACTATCTCAAAGGAGAATCTCCTATGGAAATCTATCATTTTTGCTTGTAGAATGGAAGTCTAGCATGTTTCAAACAAGGATTAGAATCGAGGCACCTTGAACATGGTGACGATTGAATTTGTGTTTACTTGAATTATGAATTTTTTTTGATCTTCTCGCGTTTTAATTTTATAGGTCATGAGCATACCATACCCGGATAAATTCTATTATTAAAGCTCTTTATTTTACACATGAACTTTGTCTTAAGCTCAGCTGGAAAAAGAAAATACTCCAAAACCTGTTAGGTTTTTATTGTGGTCAACACTTCATTACTGTACAAATAAATTCCAGAGCATAATACATACACATTAAATTACGTAGTTAGTAAACACCACAAAACTATATAAGGCTATACATGAAAGTATCTAAATGTAGAAGAGCCTTTCATATTCCATCTATTCCAACTTTATAGTATGAACCTTTAAATCCTTCAGCTAGTACAGAACTTGTGGTGATGAATTGGCAACTTCTTATTGTAAGGTTGTAAAAGTCGGGAGATTAAAACAAAGGTTTGTTGGATGCATTAGCAATGTAATGTTTGAATGTTCTCTTCAACAACATTTCAGGGCAGTAATCATCACTGATGAATTAAATAGATGATAGATGACAATTTTGGACTGAAAGAATGTATGTTTGATGACATAGCCTGATGGATGAATTCTCTTTCAAGATATGAGCTCTATATTAAGCATTAAAATTTGCTTGTTTAACTATATGCCACATAATACACAAAATTCATTAGCAAATGCTTCCAAGGTGAAATAAAGGGAGGAAGTTGTTGTATGATCAACTTTATTAGAATGTTAAAGGAGTCAGGACACATAAATAAGAGCCCTTCTTAGAAATAACCAAAATAAATTTAAGCTATTTTAAAATATTTTGGGAGATAATCTAATTCTACATAGGGTCAAAAATGTCAAAAATAAAAAATTGAGACAAGATGTGGTCAAGAGGGTGAAGCTTATGCAATGGTTCTGGAATGAGTGGAAAATGAATAATTGATGTATACTAAAAAACTGCAAGTAGGAAAACAATTTTAACAATAGTAAGTTGGATGCAAGGTTGACTAGGGTTGATATGTAAATATAGGAAATAAATATCTAGTATATGGAAATGCCCACCACACTCTTTATTAGTGAAGCCAATGCCATGATTTTGAAACAGGGATAGTAAAAGAATTTGATAGAAATATCTTTCAATAGTATCCAGGAAGATCATAATATGCAATTGTAAATATAGCTCCACACTTTGCAATCTGTTGTAATTTTATTTTATATGTTGCAATGTTTGTTTTCCAACCTATGTCATCTAATTTTTAGCTAAAAGAAAATATGCTTATGCCATTTGCTGGCTATACAACCTATAAAAGGAAACCCGGATTATAAGAAAGGGATATCTGAACACTTAACCAAATTGGACTCAACCACATGTTTGCAACATCCATAGTCTGTAATGAATTCACAGGATTAAGAAAAATCATGATAAATTCAAATGTAAATACTTGTTGTTTGCCAGAATATATTTTCTAGTTGCAAGAAGGGAAGTTGACTAAAAAAAGTGTCAAATTTGATGCAGATGGGATTATTGTGCAATACCATGTTCCTCTATGGTTAATTATAGTAAATGTGGGAAAGTATGAAAAGGAAGGTGGATTAGCAAAATCTATAGTGATGTCAACATCATAAGAAAGCTGTTTTTTTGTTTTGGTGTCTTGGAATAGCCAACCATCAAACATGAGCTGTGACAAATTTCAAGTGGAGTCACTTGACCTTCCTTCATTAGATTCATCATTATAGATAGTGGGAGTATTATTGAAGTATGGATTTATTCCCATATGCACCAAACATAATTTATAGTCTAATCTAAGAAAATCATGCACTAGTCTCAGTGTATGACGTAAAAAGGATTCTTGCTTAATTTAATTGTTTTAACTGTGTTATGTGGCCAAATTGAACACAATACATGCCTCTTTAACTGTGTTATGTTCCAAAAACTGACCTTACATGTTCCTAGGCCTTTGATCTAGGGTTTTTCATGAGCCCATGATTGCCAAAATGTACCCAGATCTACTATTTCCACCACTTCTATCCTGAAAACAGTTGGTGGTATTAAATGTTGAATATTGTTGTAGTTATTGCCTTATTAGTTGTAATAATTTACTTCTCAATCAGATCTAGGATCTAGAAAAATATTCACACATGAAGTGTTTGACAAAATGTGCAAGAGAATCAACAAAGAGACATAAAATAGTTGGAATAGAACATGTGAATGGTGCTAATTACCGATCATATTATTATCATACATATTTTAGATGCTATGGTACACATTTATAATACATTAAACAAAATTTCAGTGGCTTTGGAATCCAATTGGGAAAGTACAAGTGTCATGATGAGATTTGACCTCAATCCCCCCTAGGTGGACCAAAGGAGCTCCAACTCAGCCCAACCGGTCACAAAATATTATGTGAATGTTGTTGAAGTGTGTTGGGTCATTAATGCATCCTAGGAAAGAATGGGTGAGAATATAGAGGTGTTTGGGGTGCTCTAGGTGGCAATAAATGCTCCTGGGAGAGCCAAAATGGACCAAATACACCATTAGCGCCCCCTAGTCAAACCTAGATCACCCAAATCAAGGATGTAGTTCCCAAAGGCATTAAATTAGGTGCATATGTGCTTGGGTGACCTACTAGGGCGCTATTGTAGGTGTGAACAAGACAAAATAACTAGTTATCTTGCTGCGTCAGCTCTCCTAAGTCTTAAACCATAGGATATCATTGCATGAAGACAAATAAAGTTAGACTAAGGTCAAAACTATGTCCTAACGATGTATTACTACTCCAATACCCCCCCTTAATCTATAATTAGTACAATTTAATCAAAAAAATTTATTAAGGCCTTTGCAACTAAGGCACAAGTCACCTTTTACAGCAAATTTTATTGATCCATGTAACCAAGGTAAGGAGGAAAACCTCATGGGACAAAACCTCCCCTCAAAAATGGATATGGAAGAGATCAAAAAATGTCTTCAGCAGGTCCTCTTATTCACTTAAATGAGCTGAAAAAACAACTTCTTGGTGATGTACTTGGTGAAGATGTTGTGGATGCCAAGATCATGCATCAATGCATCAAAGTGCTGTAAACAAATATCATGTGGAGAGGCCCTTTGATGGTCATAATTTGATGATGGAGGGGAGTCATAAGAATGTATTTTTCTGCAATAATACTCTGATATAATAGCATAATAATCCATGAAAAATATATCTCTGCAAACTCTTTCCCAAATAACATCAAAAGGTTCAACAGAATCTGCATTATGTGTAGTTTCCATATCATGAATAAAACCATGAACCTTTCTCACAATTTGATGAAGAACCTTCAAAAATATCTAAAAAATATAATAAGTATCTGAAATATCAGAGTATATGTCATACACAGAATAAAATATCAGAGGTATGGTGTCTCCATGAGCGTATGGATCCATAGGAAGAGAAGAGTGAGAAGCTAGATTGCAATTGCAATTGAGCAAACCAGGAAGGTCTGGAGACTTGAGATTTGAACCATGGGTGGTGAAAGAAAGTACATATATATGAAATAGAAGTCCCATGAAGGCCAATTATATGTATTTCCAACCAATGAAATACATAGAATACATAACAACAACATATACAAGATACATAGCATTGGAAACTAGGCAATTTTCTGAAGTTCCAACTAGTGAACTTGAGGGTTGATGGGTATTTTGGTCATGATATGGTTGGGGAAATGAATAAATGACTGTAATTGGACATATATAAGCCTGTATATTAACTTCAGAATCATAAATGGAAATATCTGAGTGTATTTGGAAAGAGCTTTCGGAAGGCACATCAAAAGCTAGTGAAAAATGACTAGCTTTGGGTAGAAGCTTTGATGAACTGTCTGGGAATTTTTTCAAGGAAGGTATGGAGGTTTCAGGTTCTGATATATCATAATTTGAATCATAAATATATATATCAGAAACAAATAAAACATAATTGTTTTTTACCCATACAACCAATTCATTCTCAACTTTACCATTTCCTTGCTTGTGCTCCCTTCTTTTTGCAAATTCTAGAAGAGCAATATGGTTCTCCTAAAGGAGCTTGGTCATGATGTCCATTTTATTTATGAAGAAATATTTATAAAGATGTGAACCTATGCAATAATCACATGTGGGTATTTCTCTCTTGTTTCTACTCCTCCTGGATCTTGAGCTCCCATCAGTAGAACTAGAGATTTTTGAGCTTGATTCCTTCTTCTCTTTCTCCCTTTGCTTCAAATCTCTCTTCTTGCTCTAGAATTGATTTGATACAACATAATAAAGGGATTGATACTTATATTTGATTATGGTACACATTTTTATGAGCTTTTCCTGCTCCTGATTCAAATACTCCATGAAATCTGCTAGCGCAGGCATTTTCCAATTTCTAGTTGTAAGTTTGCTAGAGTGAAATGTTGAAACATATACAGAATAATCCAGCCCCAAATTATAAAGGATGGAAAAGATAATATGATAATATTTATTCTCTATGCCACATTGTTTTAGATGAATTACTAGCAATTAAAACTTGGTGAATGATTCTTCAATGGTCTCATAGTGAGACGGGCTTAGTGAGATTAGCTCATTCTCAAGATGACGGCCTCTCATTTCATTTGTCTTCCTGAATAATGACTCAAACTTACCCCAAAATTAATTCGGTGTTCCAATAATTTCTATGTGAAAGATAAGTTCTCTTGAAGTTCTGAGACAGAGCATCCCGAAGGCCTCATCAAGCCTATTAAAATACTTAGCTTTCTCCACAGCAGAATTTGGCTCGTTCTCAGCTCCCATGGTGACCTGGTAGAGGCCCTTGGACCTCAACTGGATGACCATCTCAGAATTCTAGTCAAAATAATTGAATTGAGTAAGTAGAGCTCGATTTTTCTCCATCCTGCTTACACAACCTCTGACAAAAAATGTTGTTAAACCTGCAAAGCAAACACTCAAATTTTATGGAAATATGCCCTAAACAACAACTCAAACCTCACAAGATTTGTTTGCAGCTCCAAATATCTCTAATACCATGTAAGAATTTACTTCTCAATCATATATAGGATCTAGAACAATATTAACACATGAAGTGTTTGAAAAATTGTGCAAGAGAATCAACAAAGAGACATAAAATAGCTGGAATAACACATGTGAATGGTGCTAATTACTAAGAATATTATTATCATACATATTTTAGGTGCTATGTTACACATTTATAATACATTGGACAAAAATCGAGTGGCTTTGGCATCCAATTTGGGAATTACAAGTGTCATGACGAGATTTGACCTCAATCCCCCCTAGGTGGACCAAAGGAGCTCCAATTCATCCCAACTAGTCACAAAAAATCATGCGAACATTGGTGAAGTGTGCTGGGTCATTCATGGGTCCTAGGTAAGTGTGGTTGAGAAGTTAGATGTGAGCGGGGTGCTCTAGGTGGCAATAAATGCTCCAAGGAGAGCCAAAATGGACCAAATACACCATTAGCGCCCCCTAGTCAAACTCAGATCACCCAAATCAAGGATGTAGAATCCCAAGGAATTAAATTAGGTGCACAAGTTCTGGGTTGACCAACTAGGGAACTGTTGTAGGTGTGAACAGGCCAAAATAACTAGTTATCTTGTTGCATCAGCTCTTCTAAGTCTTAAACCATAGTATATCATTGCATGAAGGAAAATAAAGTTAGCCTAAGGTAAAAAATATGTACTAAGGATGTATTAATACTCCAACATTAGTTTCATATTTTGGGTTGCTTTAGTTTTCAGATTTGCATGTGTAATTCCAGATTTCATATTTTTTTCAAATTTCAGTTATAGTAGGAAAATTTTGGGTTAACTCATATCAGCAGTATCAGAGCCCCAACTCATAGCATATTCATATAAAATTCTCAATTACAGTTCATATTATATATTTGGTTTGTAATGGTGGTATTAAAGCCACTTTCTTGGCCTCATCACAGAAACCCTAGCAATGGAAGACATTTTTAGAGAGGTAGTAATTTAGTCAATCCTCGTTGATGAATATTCAAGCTTATAAGAAACTTATGGTAAAGAATCTCCTGGAGATCTCTTTTTCTGAATATGTTCCACTTTATGAAGAAGATCAGAAGATGTGGTTATTGAATTTAAGGATCCTATAGAGGAGACTATTGCTTCTAGTGTATTGACACCTATCACTTCCAAGAACAACGAGGTTATGCTTTGCAGTGATGATTCTCATATTTGTGACTCACTTGAAATCTAATTTGGATAATGCATATTTTTGAGGTAGAAAGTTGTAGTCTAGGTCTCTATCAAAGTCTAGGTATGAATTGAATAACAAAGGTTTAGAGGAAGATGAAGAATTGGTACTAGCAGATAGGTTGTTAGTGGTCAAATATATATCATGTTGGAAAATAGGTATAAAGAAGACTCTAAACCCATGTGACATGGCTTACTGCTAACAAGTTGTCCAATGGAGAAATACAAATATTAGAAACATACATTTGCTGCATCTAACCCTTTTCAAAGCACATTTGACATGTATGCAGCCCTAATAATGGGAGGCCTCACCTTTGTGACTTAACTGCAGACTCTATGGTTCATTATGGCTTAAATACAAAAGAGCAATCTCTTTAGTGAACATTTAAAGCTACGATTGCTTTGGGACAAAACAACTTGAGAAAGGACTATTATGAAGTTTAGAAATAACCCACTTTGTTAGTGCTAATATTACTTAGAGTTAGAAGCATCTTTTTTCTATTCTCGCGATAGGACATGCTCACAATAATGATTATCATTAGACATGCTCACATTAATGGTTGTTGTTAGGCATGTTCACATTTTGTCCCCTCTCTCTCATTAGATCATTTAGTGTTTAGTAACTCCCACACATAAATATCAATCATCAAGGATAGTAACTCCTATTTTCTTGGATTCATCTATTATCTAAATTGGCTACAAAAAAGGATCTTAGACATTTGAGTAGGGGATTTTGTGAAGTGTGTTATTTCTATTTTCAGGCATTTTGGAAAAGACTGTTTGGGCCAAGAGAAGAACCCATACTATCTTGGATTTCTCCTGAATTGGAATCCATACATTTTCAGGGAAGTTTCTATTCAACATACTTATTTTCAGGGTTATATGATGTTCAACACCAAACAATTTGTTATTAAGATTTACTTTCGTTCTTCACATTCTATCATTAGTTTTGGCTGAAATCTTTGGTATTCATTATCGTTGTGATTCTTCGTCTCTTTGTAGTACTCTTAAAACGGTTTAAGAATTCATTTTTTTTTTAAATTTAAATTATGATAACATAGTTCTGGGTTGGCTCAAAACAACAACCACCTCTTTAACTATGTTATGTGCCCATAAATGACCTTACATGTGCTTAGGCCTTTGATCTAGGGTTTTTCATGAGCCCAGGATTGCCAAAATGTACCAGTTCTACTCTTTCCACCACTTCTATCCTGAAAAAATCCCATGTCTTCTTCTCTCACTCTGTATCTGTGCACGGACCTAACAATAATTCAATTTACTCACCTTTTGACTACTAGAGTGTGCCAGGAGTTAATGTTATTGCTTCTTTGATGGTTGGTATAAACCTAGATTGATTTTTTATAACTATGTTTACCCACACACTTTCCCATAACAGCTCCGATTCAACCAAGAATTGGATTTAAGGCCATTTATTGTTGTTCTTATCCATGGAACTAGCCAAGAATGATCCCTGAAAACCCTAGTGAATACCCTCTGCAAATAGGGGGGTAACAAGTTTCATCCTACATGATTCACATATAATACTTATGTGATTTATTATAAGGCATAAACAATAACACATCTTTAATGGGGTTAAAGTGTCCTAAGCTTTATGGGACTAAAATGTTTAAGAATATCATAACTTGCCCATTGGAAGGGGCTCATCTTTAGAAATAGATGGATAATAAAGAAGGTAGGGGCAACAAAATATTGGATGTCATAAAATTGACAAATAATGTGAACGACGTGAGGAAGTGGTATTATTTCACGAGGTGGTGCATTTGCAATGATACTTAAAACTGTTGGAACTGCACATAAGTTGGTGACTTTGTGATCGACAATGGCATCAAATATGTCTTTTGCATTTACACTTTTGCAGCAAATACTGGTGCCACCTTGTGTAGCCATGCCCCATGGAAATACCCAACCGTTACAATGAAACATGGGTGTTGTCCACAAGTAAACATGCTTAGAATTCATTTCCCATGCTAAAATAATACCAATTGTATTGAGACAACAACCTCTATGACTATACACAACAACTTTAGGACTGGACGTGGTTCCTGATGTTTAGTTTAATGGGATAGCTTCCCATTCATCTTCAGGCCAGAGAGTCTCAAAATTTTGATCTCCACTTATCAAAATCTTTTCATAATCAAGAAGATATTTATGATCTTCATTCAAAGAAGATTCTCTATATTTTTCCAGTTCATGGATCACAATAATTAATGGTAATTCTTCTGTCACCTGAGAAAGGTTTTTGACTGTTGCCATTGTAAATTCCAAGAATTGGTAATCCACAAACACCACCTTGGCTTCTGAATGCTTCAAAATGAGATACATTGTCTATGCATCATGTTTAATATTTAGAGTGCTGAGAACTGCTCCTGCCATTTATTCTCCAAAGTGCATTTCATATGTGGCTAGTACATTCGGGGCGACTACAACAACCTGTCATATGTATGGATTGTTCAAACTTTAAATTCTCTAAAAAATGATAAAATTTCAGTTAAATTAAATTTTGATGATTTTAAGGTATATAGGAAAAATCCTTCACTAAGAAAAATGATGTAAATAGAAAGGTTACATGATCGATTTCTGAAAATTTAGATTTTCCAAACTTTAGGAATAACCAAACTTGACTCCTATGATCATTATTCACTCTGTAGTACTTTTTTTGTTTTCCTTTTTAGAGAGGCTAAATAATACAATGTATTCCAACAATTTTTACTTGGGGAACAAGGTATACCACCAGTTTCCTTGGACATTTGCAACATCGGTAGAGAAAAGGAAGGTCTTGGGTTGACTAATATTCATGCAAAAAGGATTGCATTGGTTGTGAAGTGGATTTTTATGGCCCTCACATGATTATGTATGTAAGGGTTATTTGGGATTTGGGATTTTGCTGTAGGGTTAGTTTTATTCAAAATGAATGGTTTAACATATCGAAAAAGAATTTGGAAAGCTGAAGAACTTAATTAGGAATTTCAGGGAATAATAAGACTATTCTTGTCCATTTTTTTATTAATATTTAGACTAGAATAAGATTCTCTGATGGAGTTGTGGTTCAGTAGTGGAGGTGGAAACTTGCAAGGACACCCATTGAGGTACAATTCCTCGGAGGCATATGAATAAGTCATTGGTGCTAGGTTCTCGTTCTAGAATATTTTGATGGTTCACCCATCGATTTCTGTGAAGAGGTCATTTGTAATACTAATTATATTCTTTGAGATTAAAGGAAGAACTTTAAAAATTAAAGGGAAAATAAAAAACTAGAATAATATCTACTCTCGCATACCATCCCTTCAAAACAACTAATGGTCATAGGCTCACATTATACATTGTCCCTTGCCTATTGCAGCTGCACATATTGGGCATAACTTACTTGCACAATCCATTCTTGTAGTTGAAACTTGAAATTACTAGTCATAACCTCATTAGAGTTCCAACATAACACCACAAGAATATGTTAATTCATATCTTATGGTAGCACCAACATATAGATTATCGCCATTTATTTATGCCAAATGTATCCAATCTATGATTATTGATTCTTTTTACTCTTAGATATTTGATACTCAGGTAAACATCTAATAAAATAATTTCATGAATTACTTTTAGTAATTCCTTTGAAGATTTACAATGATTTTGTTTGCAATCTTGATTTAGATCCTTCTAGGATAGTTGGCAGATAGGGTTGGGTTAAACAAGACAACAAAAATACAGGGTTGGGTCAAACATTACCCCATATCCATAAAAAGTTACAAAAGCATTGTTCAATGCCTTACATTTCCAATAGAATTTTGTTATGGTGCATTTCCATCTTTTCCATTTCCAAAACTGAAGTAAAGTAATAGAGGTAGATGTAGCCAATGATATATGATGATCTAGTAGGGGTCTTATTTCCATCGCAATAGGTGGAATGACATTTTTTTTCTCTTTATGGTGTTTTACAAGCTAAAAGGAAGAACAATACTTCCACAATGATTCCATTGGGCATCAATATTCCTAGCTCAGATGTTTTTAATTTGCAAGGAAACTTCACATTATAAATTTTGGCGAGTTAAAGAATTGCCTAGTTGCTTCTACCTAGTTTTACATTTTTAATTTTCTAATGGGTTTAGAAGCCTTTTTTTTAACATTTTATGTAAATAAGGACAATTGTCCAGGATGTTTTCCCATAATTTTATGGCTTCCAATCCCTTGCCATTTTTTTTCAATGTACATGTTATTGATGTTGATCTCAATGCAACTAGATGCCCTAGTTTGACGCTTACACTGTATAGTTGGGCAACTGTATACCCCATACTTGTTGAGAGGAGGGATTTTTACAGTCATAGAAACAATTCCATGATGCACACAATGGACATATTTGAATTAAATCACACATGCACACATCACACAACTCACAAAGAAGGGAAAAAAGGTCAAGAGGCATATACATCACACAATGAATTTAGCAATATGTTAGTAGGAAATGGCATGACCATTGGACCCATATTAACTGGCATAAGCTTCATTGCATATAAGGACTTTTACACCCCTGTAAACTTCTCCCCTTAAACAAAGCAGACCCAAGTAAATGTGATTCTATAATGGTAATATGGTGAAAGTAAATGACTTTTATATGTTGATTTCAAGTTCAGTTATGGCATTTCTCACAATCTAAATTGACATTGCTACATAGGTTGAAATTTGTTTCTTTCTAATAAATATTGATATTTTTTTTTTTAGTTTATAAAGTAATTTGTTGTTTCTTCTAATAACAAATACTAAGATGTTTGCTTTTAGTTTATAGAGTAATTTGTTGGGTAAGAGCTAGGAAACTGCCAAAGATGCTACCAAAGAGTTTTGTATGCATAACCTGCAATTATTTCAATGAACCAAAAGCATAATACATTGGACATGAGCAAAGCATGATAGATGTGGATTTTTGTTTCATTATGCCTTGTTGGAGTGGTATCTCATATGAAGTATTAGTTAATTGAATTTTAATGCTTTGAATATTGTTATTATTTTTATGAAGTATAACCACTCTTCCAAAATTAGGCCAAGAAAACAGTTTCATTTGCATGCAAATTCCAAAACCTAAACTATTAAACTAGCATCCCTATGGCTTTATGTTCTTCCATAGATGACATCCATTCGCAAATATTTATACTATCCTTGACAAGTAGCTCTGTAAAATATACCGATGAGGATAAGTAGGATAATTATAATGCCACATAATTTTATTGATTTGTGCATGAATGTTAATGGAGGAAGTTCTGCTACTTCCCTTGCTTCAATGAGAATTTTTACCAGATTACTACACAATAATAAGAACAAGAAGAGCTTCATGGTTTTATCATCTTCTAGTGAGACCACAAGGAAGTATGTAGGTTTCTTCATTAGTTCTGTAACTGTCTGAGGAGAAAAGGAAAGGGTTTAAGGTTCAATTATGTTTTCATGTTATTTGAGAACATAAACCATCTATCATTTAATATCAATATGTTTAATGTTGAATTTGATTGCAATTTTATCTTAACATGTGATTGAAAATGGCATATTCTTTTGTTAGACTGTTTATCTTTTAATTATTTTGTTTGCAATTAATCGAAGGCATTATTCAGATGGGTTTATTTGAATTTCATTGTTATGCATTATATTTTTGTGTTATCAAGATGTTGAGATATCATTATAGAATCCTACTTCATTATGAATTCCGGCAAAAGTATATTGTTGTGCTCATGGGTATTTATTACAGATAGTGGGAGTAGAGTGTTTTCACTTGCATGGTTTTATGTTACCATTCATCTCTTATTTGCATGGTTTTATATATTTATATAGTATTTTATAGTATCCTTTTTCCTGGTGGCACATTATCCATTTTGGATATTCTCCTTATACAATGATGATAAAGATATATGGAACACACATGACAATATACCTTGAAAGATAAAAGATTAAAGTCCTATTTCCGAGTTTTTTATCTTGTTTTTGTGCATATATGACAATTGCATATTTTCCTCACAACTACTTAGAAGTCATGTAGTTATGATATGATTTGATTTACTAAGTAGAGAAAAAGATAGAAAATTTACCTATAACAAGTAGAGAAAGAAAGTGTAGGGGAAGATGGCATTGGGATTTGATAAAAATTCCCTTGTATGACTGAAAAGGTTTGTTTATGCCAAAACAATGGCAGTATTAAACTTGAGCACATAGCTCACAAGAAAAAGGGAAGAAAACTAAAATCCATATCCAAGTGCCAAGTCAGTTACTTGTGAAAATGAAGATGTAAAAATCAGTTTTAGTCTCAGTAGTTCAAATAGGAAGTGTATTGGTGAGGAGTCACTGAAATTGTTTCATCAAATGTAGCAAAATGGCATGAGAATGGATAATTTCACCTTTTCCACTACTCTTGTAGCATGTGTTGGTTTAGCAGCTCTGGTAATTGGGAAACAGGTCCATACAAGTATCATTAAATTTCTACTCAATTCAGATATCTTTGTGGATACTTCTCTTGTTGATCTATATGCCAAATGTCACAGCATAGAAGATGCATGATTAGTTTTTTATAATATGTCTGAACGAAGGGAATTTTCATGGAATACTTTGATTTTTGGATATGATCATCATGGTTATGGTGAGGAAGCACTGGAACTCTTTGTTCAAATGCAATAGGAATGTATGAAACCCAAAGAAGCCACTTTTGTTAGTGTTCTTTCGGTGTGCAGCCATGTAGTCCTAGTAGATGAAGGCTACAGCTACTTTGATTCTATGAGTCAGAATTATGGAATTATAGCCAGACTTGAACACTATGCATGTATGGTTTATGTTCTTGGTCAAGCTGGGTTCCTGGATGAAGCAAAAGAATTTATTAATAAAATTCCATTGCAACCTGGTGGTGTGGTATGGTGGAGCTTGCTTGGTTCCTACAGAGTCTATGGAAACCTTGATAAAGGAAAACATGCAACAAAATGTCTACTTGAGTTGGAACCACATGATGCTACAACTTATGTGCTTCCTTCATATTTATGTGATGTGTTTGGCAGGTGGGACAATGTAGTAAAGTTGAAGATGAAGATGAAAAACTACAGGTGAGGAAGGACCCATGATGCAGTTGGATTGAAATCAAGAAAAAGGTCTATGCATTTTTTTCAGAAGTTAAAACTCATCCATGAATGAAGGTTTTTTATACGAACTTGCAGAAATTGACAGAGGTCATAAAATGGAAACATGATATATGATGGGCACACTTTACGATTTACCTGCTGCATGATTTGGAGCAGAAGAAGAAAGATAAACTCTATAACTGTATAATTAGATTTGGCTCTTCCTTCTGGTCTATAAAATCATCTTGAGGATTAAGTATCTGAACATTAGAATCCTTCCATCTTTGTGGTGACATCTGTGTTTCCATGGAGTTCACATCCAATATTGTTGGCCAAGAATATTTTCTTGAGGCATGTCTATAGATATAATCATTTCAAGGACAGGGAATGTTGTTGCACTGATTAAAAGCAATGCAACTGAAACCAACAAAAGCAGAATTTTCGATATATTAGCCTGTCATGGCTAGTGTAGGACAACATTTTTTAAATTTAACACCATGGAATGAGAGGAAAGTGGAAAATTTTTCAACAATGTGAATAGTTTTTTCAATTACCAAGAAAGATGACCTGATAAAAATGGTGAGTTTGAATTTGAGATGATGAAGTTCGGTGTTCAAAATTTCAAATGTACACCATGATTATTAAGGGGCTTCATTTTGACCAAAGCTTGGGAGATCTCCACTGTCTATTGGTGAATTTTTTATAATCACACTATATCAACTTACAATCTCACTCATAGTGGTTCCTGTGCGTGGGGTACTCTCCAAATCACCTTCCTGAAAAAAGAAAAATCCAAGGGTGGGGTGTTTGAATGATTAAAAGTTAAAACCCATTAGCTTGATAAAAGAATATGGTAAATGGGATTCCCAATTTCATAATCGCACATGTTAAACACATAGTTTCAATGTGTGTTTGAATTCTAAATGACTTGTTCTTGTGCAAGTTATTTATATGTTGAATGGGAAAGAACAGTCTTCTCAATTGGGAATAGCAATACTCTGTGGATGATGAACTATAGAAATATGGAATACCAATATCTCTTGAGATTGTAATCATCCATACCAAAAAATGAAAAACTATGAATATGATCCAAATTATTTACATATATAAAAGAGCATTTTTCATTCCAAAGATGATAATTATCTGATTCCTCTACAAGGGTCAAGCAAAGCTATATGACATCAATGGAATCCTCATAATTCTTAAAGCTTGTTAATTTAGAGATCAATGGAAATCTCAGAGAATTATTAGGGAGAGATCAATGGAAACCTCAACGAATTCTTAGAGCTTGTTAATTCAGGAATCACTAATGTTGCACCTTGTACCTTATATAAGAAGGATTTCACTCCCTTTTATAGATTTTGGGAAATATTGTGCCTAAAGTTTTGGCTCCTTTTTGAAGCAGATACTTCTGAATTTTTCATATGGGTGTCTTTGGGATGTCTCCAAGGATAACAGTCCGAGGATCCATAAAATGAGGTAAACAAAGCTGACAAAAATTGACGATGATTTCATGAGTAACTACTTCTTTAGAAAAATATTTTAGCTTCACAAAAGCACAGAGGGTTTCATCCCAATAATCATTAGGTCGCCCTAAAACTGCATCTTCAAGTACATTTGGATGAGAATAAACAAAATTTTCCACTTAAATTCTTGTAACATTCTCCCCCTTGAGATTATAATTACTTTTGAACTATCCTTGAGCGCAAGGTAGCCATCAGGATGAAAGAATCCTAAATCACTTGTGTGAAGCCATCCACCTTCAAATGCTTCGGCTATAGCTTAGGAATATTTCAAGTATCCTTTCATGATTGTGTTTCCCTTGTTCATGACTTCACCCATAGTACTTCCATCACGAGGAACACTCTCCATTGTGGTGGGATTCTTGACATCTAGTTTGGAGACTCCCAAGTGAGGGACTCCATGTCTTCTCTTTAGTTTGGCTCGATCCTATAATGGAAGCATATCCCATTCATCCTTCCAAAAACATGAGGACATGATTCCATATGATTATGTGAGTCCATATACATGTGTTATGTGGAAACCAAGTTCCTCCATTCTGGACAGCAAGGTTGGAGGAGGTGGTGAACCACCTGCCATAATGTGAACGGTGTGAGGAAGTGGTCTTATTTCATGAGGTGGTGCATTTGCAATGATACTTAAAATTTTTGGCATTGCACATAAGTGGTGAATTTTTTCTCAGTAATGGCATCAAATATTTCTTTTTCATTTACACTTCTACAACAAATACTGGTGCCACCTTGTGCAGCCATGCCCCATGGAAATCCCCAACCGTTACAATGAAACATGGGCGTTGTCCACAAGTAAAAATGCTTAGACTTCATTTCCCATGCTAAAATAATACCAATTGTATTAAGACTGGAAGTGGTTCTTGGTGTGTAGTTTAATGAGATAACTTCCCATTCATCTTCAAGCCAATGAGTCTCAAAATTTGGATCTCCACTTATTAAAATATTTTCATAATCAAGAAGATATTTATGATATTCATTCAAAGAAGATGCTCTAGATTTGTCTAGTTCATGGATCACAATAATTAATGGTAATTCCTCTATCATCTGAGAAAGGTTCCTGACTGCTGCAATTGTAACTTCCAAGAATTGGTAATCCACAAACACCACCTTGGCTTTTGAATGCTTCAAAATGAGAGTCATTGTGTGTGCATCATGTCTTATATTTAGACTGTTGAGCACTGCCCCTACCATTGGTACTCCAAAGTGCACTTCATATGTGGCTGGTACATTCGGGGCCACTATAACAACATGTCATATGTATGGATTATTCAAACTTTAAATTCTCTAACGATTGATACAATTTTAGTTAAATGAATTTTTTATGATTTTAAGGTATATAGGAAAAATACTTCACTAAGAAACATATTGTAAATAGATATTAGAAAGGTTATAGGATTGATTTCTGAAAATTTAGATTTTCCAAACTTTAGGAATAACCAAACTTGACTTTGCTGCATTTGATGACACAATTTCAGCGACTCCTCACCAAGACCATTGTGAACAATTTCAGTGTCTTAGATAAGGTCACACAGATCCCTTATCGATTGTTATTTATGTGACCATTTTGACCTTTGGTACCCTATACTAAGTCAACCTATTTTTATTTTATTGGTAACTATCCTAAAAGTTCGGTTTGAAGAAAGGCCCCTTAGAAGTCCTTTCAAGTTATATAAATAAGTCTTATCCTTCATTATGGATCCATCCAAGAAGATACATCTTAGCTCTGATCTTTTTGTTTGAAGTCAAGGATTAGTATGTTTCTAGTGTTTCACTACTTCATCCCTGGGTTACTAGATCTAATTTTAAGGGTTGCTTTGTGCTCCCTTATTTTCTGAATCATGAGTTGTGACCTTATGGATATGATCCGTGAACTGTGTGGTGTCTCTCTTGCTGAGTTGTGACCTTATGCATATGACCCATGGAAAGTGTGGTGTCTCTCCTGCTACCATGTTGGGTTGTGACTTTATGAAGCTAATCCGTGACTATATTAGGTTGATCCAAGACCATTTTTCTTCTGAAAATATAGGCCATGTTCATTTCTGTGGGCTACTCTTGGACTATTAGCTTTGGTGTCATCCCTCTGGGGATGCTAAACCTTATTTCTGACTGTGTAAGGTCTATCCTAATGGATTTTGACTATGTATGATCTCTCCTATATGGGCCATGGACTGTGATGACCTCCCTCATCTTAAAGTGGACTATTGTAACCTCTCCTAGATAGGTCGTGGCTAATTTGACCTTAACTTTCTGGAGATGACTTGTTTGGTGTTATTATGGTAGAGGGAGTTACGATATTTTAAGGTTGATTAGCTATGTTTTGGGATAAATATCACTACTACTATCCTACTAGGGTCTTCACACATGGTGACTAAGATATATTTATTTCTACTGTATGTATCTAACCTCAACCTACAACACTCTAACCTACTCTCTATCAAGGTATGTCATTTTTTCCTTTGGTGACTTGTCCTTTCAGTGACAAGATATGAACCTAAAAGTACCTGAGTATAATGCTGATCCAAATAGTTCTAGACTAGATTTATTACTGTTCTTTGTTAACTGGTTATTAAATTTACTAGTATTGATATTACTGCTTATTTCTTGTACATTGCTATCGTTCTTTTCATTAGTTAAATATTGTTATTGTTTGTGTTTTATACATGGTAATTGGTAAATCATCTCAAGGACCAACTTTAACATAGTGACAATTGGAGTGTTAAATTTGCAAGAGATGAAATTATGTTTGAATTTATTTCAGCAGTATTGTTCTATATCTAGTTATGTTTTAGGAATTAAAGTATAAAATTTTAGTTTGTTTAAGATGCAAAAAATGGTTAAATCTGAACTGTAAATTTCTATAAGCCAATCTTCTCGCATGAAGAGGATATACATATTACATGATGACTCAGATGGGTTAGATGTTGTGCTATGTTCTTGACAAGAATTTGTGATATTGTTCAACCTGTCTTTCTTAGTTGGCAAACTGATTATAGTTTGAAGGAGAGAACAAAACACAAGAGTGAAGCAAGTTTAAGATGCAAAAAATGGTTAAATCAAAGAGGCCAAGATCGAGCATAATGTATGATTCTATAATTTTATCGGTTTGTCAAGGTTCTGGTCCCCACATGTTCACTTGACCATTAAGGTACGAGATAACAAGTGGAGTCCCCACTTGCCCTGAGTCTAGTAAGTACAGTTGTGTTTCACTGACACCTTCTAGTTGTGAATCGTGAGTCTACATGTTATATTGTTGATGATGTGATTCATGTTATTTGATTAATGTTGTTGTTCCTCTATTTTTACAATATTTTATAAATCAGTGAAAGATTCACCAATTTTTACAATTTGTTTATAATGAAGTGAAATATTTTCCAAGATTTTACAATATGTTATAAATTAGTGAAAGAATCGCCAAGGTTATACAATGTATTATATAATAAAATGACAGATTCACCAGGATTTTACAACATTATATAATAAAATGAAATATTCACCCGTATTTTACAACATTATATAAGAAAAAGAAATATTCACCAATTTATTTTATATATACATATTATATTATTGATAAAATCGCCTTCAAATTTTCCTATATATCGGATAGATTCGCCCATTTTTTATACATATAAATCTAGGGGGGGTTCTTAAAATCTCCCCGACCTAAACCGTGCCCCTATACTCTAAGTTCCTCTTGTACAATTAAATACATATTTGTCCTTACTAACACATCAAAACTCTAACTTTCTCTTGTTTTTTCCCAACCTTGATGCTTTTTTCCTTTGACCATGACCAATGTGCATCTCTGGAGACTGCAAATCAATGACAATATTTATTGATCAGGTAACTAAAATGGTACTATCCATCATTAACAAAGTTTGAAAATTTAAAATACAACTCAATTGTACATAAAATAAACACTCATTGCATCCATCTGGTGTATAGATTCCTCTGGTGTACTCCTCCTTGTAGAGAGTCTCTCTGCAATGCTTCTTTGCGAATAAAAAAAACTATGTCAATTATCTCAACAATGGTCAACATGTACATGAATTATAAAGTACTAACCAATTATGTAAATAATGACCATCTTACTGAAAAAATTTGTTACTGGGAATGAGACTAGGTTTCTTCAACAGCAAGAGGAGTTGTAGGTTGAACATCAACCTCGATCACGTGCACTAATGGACCGGGGTGTGGCTACATTCACCAAATGATAAGATAGTTAGACATCATGCATGTCCATAGACAATACAAATGGACTATACAATTACAAATATTCAAGTAGATGTACCTATGTGTGACTTATCCCTATTGTAGATGCAACATTGACTGTAGCATCAACAACCCCACTAAGGTCTGGCACATATGACTCTACATCTCGATGCTGTAAACATGTGAAAATAACATTAAGAAAAACTAGTTGTGAAGTGAATTCAAATCTAACTAGCAACAACCATTGGACGTGTGTACATTACCGTGGAATGAGTACGTTGATATTCATGGACACCCTCTCTTTTTAAGGAAGAGGGTTGTCTAGTGTATACAACACACTTATCTATGTTTGGAATATGGGGAGATACAAACCAAAGAGGTGGTGCAAGGATTTGCAATGATGTCTATAATCATAAAGAGTTACCATAGTTAGACACGAACTTGGATGGATGGAATGATATGTACTAAAAAAATAACATGTTGTAATATACTTACCGCTTCCTGGGACATATATCCCCCATGGGAGGTACCGCTGCCATCAATTTCTTGCCCCTTTGCAGATCCAGATAGCATATGCAAGTTTAAAAATTATAAATATTAGCAATCTATAAAGGAGTGTACAGTAATAAATTTAAATAATATGAACAATATTCAGTCATTAACCATGTACTTACATTCATGAGGTAATCATAAAATCAGCCTGGGGATAATTCACTGAGATCAATGTCTTTAGCATGTGGTTCAAAATGGGGTTATTGCAACTTCAAAAATTGTAAATATTAGACCATTTAACAAATTAATCAAGACTAACACATGTATTAACAAAATGACACATGTTGAAATATTACTTCGGTGTTGGTTGTTTGAGCCTCATATACAACCACCGCAGGTGCACTACCACCCCTCTTAGAGGCATCAAGCTCCTGCAAGAGTAAAAAATGCATATATTAAGAATCTTTTAATATGTGTACAATATGGAAAAACTAAAAAACGAACAACAATAGAGTTTTAACAATGTCCTTACCTAACCACCATTCATCATAGAGGTACCATGTATTGGTCCATAACCATAACAGGATTTACCACACGTGTGGCTCGCTCTAGGGCACATGGGATTTCGGTCTATCCCCACCAATAGATGGTCCTCTACCACTAGAAGCTGGTGGTTGTACCCCACCATAGGAAGAGGGACCTTCCTGGTCAATAGTTGTGGTGTGTCGGGAAACCATCCCAGCTAGAGTAAGAAACGACTTGTGTGTCTGGGTAACCATATCATGTGCAGGAGGGATGTTTGGCCTCAGTATTTGGGAATGGGGTGAAGGTATTTGTCAATTGACATCTCTATGCATAGAATTGGGTCTCTTTTGGGGAATCCCCTTACCAATTCCCTGGAACTCCAACATGTCAAAATAGTTGACATGTTTTCCCATCACAAACTCTGCATACAGTTTCCAAAGGAAGTACAACGGTACTACCCTATTGTTGCGCGGGGGAATATCAAAAACCATGTACCATCTATCCATCCAATGGTCTCTAATGGGTTGACAGATGCACCACTCAATTGAAATATGTGGCCTACTACTCTCTGGAATCTCATATGTCCCAGGCACTCTACATAATGTATATATGTGCTCTTTTGTTATTTTTATCTTCTTGGTCTTGTTATAGCTCAAACCATCGACATATTCTCGTCTTTTGGTTTCCCTCTAGGATGTGATGTTGTACAAAGCATCATTTGATCTAGTGATCATATCAACTATTGTTAGCAATGATGATGACAAGGAGCGAAAGAGTTCATATCCACCCCTCCAGGCATAACCAATCTCTCTAAGATGACCAATAACTCTCAATATATCCACATTGTGGTCCATAGTAGCCACTACAATCATAAATACAAATAAAATATCATTAGAAAAAGAAAAACATGGTATAATGACATCTCTAAGCAATGAAAAGTGTAAAACTAATGTATGACATATAACAACATGCATGTGTACATAAAATGTCCTATCTGCATATGTTGGTTGGGAATCTCCTCTAGCTTATTTTAAGGCTTGGATTATGAAGTCTCATTGAAATTGTGAGGTGCTGACTAATTCCCTTGCAGGAACAACTCCCAGATTGTAAGTAGAGGCAAGGGATAGAGCCTACAAGAGTGACAGAAGGTGCCATTGATGAATAAAATCCTAGTATAGGCAAGTATTTTGTTAGATATGTAATTATTTCTTGTATCATGATTTTTCTTAGACTCCAAAGTCCATTTAGAAGATCCTAATCATATGTAGTTTATGCCATGTATGGATTCCACTTGATGTTATTTTAGTCGTATGCACTCTTTCTATATACCCATGAGAGACTTCGCATAATTGTGTATAGGGGATTTTATGGTTGCAAGGTTTCCACTGGATTCTATCATGTATGATAGTATGTGATTAGCATGTAATCAAACAGATCAACCTCCCTATGTATCTTGATGTTTGCAGAGCCTATTGTTGAACTTCGTTGTCTTGACCTTAACCAAAAAGTACCCTTCAATCAAGATGAAATATTTGTTAAGAATGGGAAGCTTCTATACCTTATTTTAACACTTGGATTAGGAAGTTTCATCAAAACTATAAGGTGTTTATTGATGTTCTTGGACGATCAACTTCAATATTTCGGATAGAGGTAAGGGATTTACCATGTTTGTTTATGTATTTTAGGGAAGATATGAATTCTACTTGAATTTGTTTTTAGTTGTATGCAACCTTGCAATATAATTGACAAACTTTGCATATTTGTTAATTTTGGTTTGGATTCATAAGGATTCTTGTGAATATACATATGTAGATAGTGAAGTTGATTTGATTTTTATCAGTTAATGGGGGTTTTGGATTACATTGGCCATGTAAATTACTTATGAAAATTTGCAATATACTTGAAAAACATTGCATATTTGTGAATTTTGGTATGGATTCACAAGGATGCTTGTGAATATGCATATGCAAATAATGAAATTGATTTGTTTTTTATGAGTGAATTGGGGTTTTAGTTTCCATTGGGCATGTGAATTTTGGTATGGATTCACAACGATGCTTGTGAATATACATATGGAAATAGTCAAAATGATTTGGTATTTATGGTTAAATTGGGGTTTTGGTTTCCATTGGGCATGTAAATTCCTTTATGGGCATAAAAATTAAAAAAAAATGGTTTAAATTCAAATAAAGGCATATAAATTATTGAATATAGGGAAATTAGCATGAGATGATTTGAAGAAAATCACTCACAAGGAAGATATTGATCCCAAGGTGGATTTTGTTGGCCTTTTCTTGCCCAAAATGCGTTCTCCATAGCTCATTTTTCTCCGCCCAAACTCGTTCCAATGCGTCGTTGTGGAGAAAATGACGGAATCGGCCTGTTTTAACCATACAACAGGTTTTACTGAATGTGTGCACGAGTTTGTTAGCAAAAATGGGAGCACGTTTTTGTTCACTACAACGCATGTGCGTTGAGTTTAACTATCCTAATTGGCATGCATGTTGGCAGCCTTGGGAATAGGCTTGGTAGGGTCGGGATTGCTTGGGATGATTTCTATTTTATGGATCTTGAGTGATTGAATTCACTCTAATATTGCATAGAAAAGGTCCCTCAACTTTGTGCACTCGCCCATACTTGTGCATGTTTTCCTCTTTTAAATATGAAATATTTTTGAACATGTGTATACTTGAACATGGAGTATGTGCAATTGTGGGAGTATATGTTTAATCTTAACCTCTTTTGAATAGATAATTGAAGTAGATCAAGTATATGTAAGTATGGAAGTATATGTTGAACTTATTTGAATGTCTAATATTTTTTTATTCATTTACGACTAAATTACAATTCAATCTATTTAAATGGAAAATAATAAGTAGAATACAAAACATATTTTAATTCACACATGGTAGTGTTAATTAGCATGCGTCATATTACCTTTAGGTGTGATAATGACTATTTAGATGTTAATTTTTCAACATTCAAGCTAGCATTATGTTAGGATCTTTAACTAAGAGAACAAGAAGTACATCAATCAAACATAAGAGACAATGAACATAGTGTTTTTCCTCGGGGAAACCATAAATGGAGAAAACCCCACAACTTCCTCAGAGATAGAATCAGCACAAAGGTAAAACCACAAAACAGTAAGATGCATTCCCGACAACAGTAACTTCTTCTTCACTAGCCCCAGTGTCTTCTCCTTCCTCAACTATGCGTTACACTTGAGTGTGTAAGTGATGTGTGCTAAATAGAGAGTCCAACTCTCTATTTATACTAATCCCAACATGAGTTAGTTCTTGACAGATCCGAGAAATGTTCACTTGATTGCTGCAAAGCATATTCTGAGGTACCTGGAGCAGGATCTAGTCCTCTTTATTTCTCTTTGATTCTCTTTTGGAGCCCCATATCTTTTTGCACCTTGGATAAGTTCTCATACCCAAGTAGGTTTCCTCTTATGAGGATTCTTCTCCATAGGTGGATCTATAGGTCTTTGTGGTTCTTCAAATTCTCGATCTTCTTCTTGAGTTTCTTCATTCATGGTTGTATCATGAATTCAGGGTGCTTCTGCTTCTTAATTTTCTTCAGTAGGTCTCTTTCTGGATTTGTTGTAATCTGTGTCTTCATCAAATGTTACATCCCTGCTGATGTCAATCTTCTTGTATCCTCGGAAATATATTCTGTAAGCCTTCGAGCTTTCAGAGTATCCCGCAAATATACCCTTCTTTCCTGAAGGATATAATTTAGTCCTTTTCTCTTTTGGAATGTGGATGTACACAGGACAGCCGAATATTTTGAGATGGCTGACTTCTGGTTTCTTACTGGAGAAGACTTCTTCAGGAGTCTTGTTCTCGAGTACTCTATGTGGAGTACGGTTCTGTACATACACCACTGTTTTGGCAGCTTCTGCCCAAAGATGCATAGGAATGTCTTGATCATGAAGCATTGCTTTTGCAGCTTCCATGATAGTTCTATTCTTCCTCTCTACAATCCCATTCTGTTGTGGATTGTAAGGAGTGGACAACTCCCTCTTAATCCCTGATTCTTTGCATAGATCTTTGAATTCATTTGAAGTGAATTCTCCGCCATTATCTGATCATATGGACTTGATCTTCTTTTTAGTATGCTTCTTGATCAAGGCTTTGAATTCCTTGAACTTACTGAATACTTCGTCTTTGTTCTTCATGAAGTAAACCCATATCTTCCTAGAAAAGTCATCAATAAAAGAAACATAATATGCATACCCACTTAGTGAGTTTGATGACATACGACCGCATACATCGGAGTGGATGATTTCCAAGATTCCTTTTGCTTTGCTTTCACTACTTGGAAATGTCTTCTTTGTATTCTTTCCTTTCCCACATCCTTTGCAGACCCCATCATTTTTTGCTTGGATTTATGGAAGACCTTCGACATATTTGCTTGCAATAGGTAGTGCTCTGTAATGAACATGTGCAAGCCTTCTATGCCAAAGTTCACTTGGCTCTACTATGTCATGGACCAAGGCTTGTTCTGGATGGCCCTTCAATTCGTACAAGCCTCCTTCTTGTTCTCCAATCACTACCCCATCATTGATAGTCTTTCCTTTTGGCCACATGATGACTTGACCATCTATGAATGCAAACCACATTCCTTTTGCATCTAACACTGATATGGAGAGAAGGTTCTTCTTGAGTCCTGGCACAAACAATACTTCTTTCATTGTTAGAGAATTTCTAGATTCTAGCTTATAGGAAGATTCCCCACTACCTTTTATTGGATATTGGTAGTCATCTCCTAGCTTTACCTTGTGAGGTGATTCATGTTCTTACAGTCTTACAAAAGATTCCTTGAATCTTGTCATATGTTTGGAAGCCCCACTGTCGATGAGCCAATCATCACTTCCATGAGTAATGTTTCCCATGAGAGCGGAAATCAAAACATATTCATCCTCGCTTGAAGAATCTTCACTTTCATATCTGGTTCTCTTCTTGTATGGTTCATCATCCTTTGCAGCATGAGCATGATGTCTTCTTTTGTTGCTCTTCTTTGTTGGCTTTGGTTTCTTAGGACAGTTCTTTGCATAATGTCCTGCTTCATCACATGTATAACATATGACTCTAGATAAATCCCTTTTGTGATAGTTACCTCTCTGGAAATGAGATCTTCTTTTGGATGTCTTGGAGTGAGACTTGGAGTGTACCGTGAGAGCCTAATCTTCACTTCCCATATTCTCTTCTTGAGACGCTATTCAATATTCTTCTTGAGAACATTCTTCCCATAGTCTGCTGAAATTGACTAACTTCTTTCTAGCACATATTCCTTGGATGAAAGAATCCCATGACCTAGGGAGGCCATTCAAAGTAGTCATCACAATCCCTGCATTTTCCACTTCTTCATCAACAGCTTCTAGTTGTTCCTTGATCTGAGAAAATCTTGTGAAGTAAGACTGGATTGTTTCTGCATTCTGAATCTTCACATTCTTCAGCTAGTTTCTCAGAGTCATCTTTCGGTTTATGTTCTTCCCTTCAAACAATTTGGTTAGGGCATCAAACATAGATTTAGGTGTCTGTAAGGAGGATACCTGTGGTATGAGATGATCCTTGATAGAATCAGCAATGATTCTCTTTGACATAACCAACTTCTTCTTATGTAAGGCCTTAGCCTCATCTCCCTCTGGAACTGGAACCTCCTCATGGATGTAGGAGTCTAATTCATTCTCTTCCAGGACAAGGGAGATCCTATACTTCCAAGCTCGGAAGTTATCAGCTCCCTCAAGCTTTTCATCAAGCTTGGTATGATGAGACATATTAACTGACAAACTCAAATGGAAATACAAATGATTTTATATATTACCAGGTCAAGATGTCGGATCTGAAACTTGAGCTGAAATCCTGTAGAGCTCGTTCATGAGCAAATTAGGGTTTTGATTTTCTGGAGTTCTGTTCAACCAAATTCCTTGAAAGTTGTCCCTAACTTCAATTTTGGGGAGGAGATCAATATAGGCCTGGGCTCACTGAAAAATTCCTCCTTCGTGAAAATCCCTAATTTCTGGCAGCAGTGACAGGTCAGAAAATTGAAAAACCTCATAATTGGATTCTGCTTCGATAGAAAGATGCGCCCTAAGGAGGAGAGTTATTCCACCTTACTTTTGCTGAAAATATTTGGAGAGAGATCCACAAAGTAGGAAGCCCTAGTTCCCACAGCTACAAAGTGTCTTCTTCTCAAGTTAGCTCTAATACCATGTTAGTTTTTCAACATTCAAGCTAGCATTATGTTAGGATATTTAACTGAGAGAACAACAAGTACAACAATCAAACACAAGAGACAATGAACACAGTGTTTTTCCTCAATAAAACCATAAATGGAGAAAACCCCACAACTTCCTTAGAGATAGAATCAACACAAAGGTAAAACCACAAAATAGTAAGATGCACTCCCAAGAGCAGTAACCTTCTTCTTCACTAGCCCTAGTGTCTTCTCCTTCCTCAACTATGCGCTACACTTGAGTGTGTAACTGATGTGTGCTAAATAGAAAGTCCAGCTCCCTATTTATACTAATCCTGACATGACTAAAACCATACTAGGGCTGACCTCTACTTGGAGAGTCTAATAATCCTAGTGCCTCGGAATTGCGGGGACTTTAACCCTTAGAAAATCGGAGGGTTACCCACTATGACTTGACATGACTTGTTTACATTATTGATTCTCCCGATCGGAACATCGGGGCATGACAACATGACTCAATTACATAATAGATACATCCCAGAATAAACATCGGGTTACACTACATAAGATACATAGATGAATACATTTCGAAGTTACAAATACATCAACATTAGAGGTGATGGAACAACCCTTATTGGAATAAAACCTTGGTTAATGGAAATACACAATTTAAAATGAAGTGCATTAAGTTGAATATGGATGTGGAATTTAACCCATTTATGTACATGAATGGGTAGTATTATGCATGTCTTGCACTACTTTTGGGTGCCCCAATGGCTATCTTAAGTGTTGGAATACCCTCATAGGAATGAATACTTGGCCAATGGAGATATAGTATTTAAATAAAGTGTGTTAGGTATACAAGCAGGTGGAATTTAATCAACTTATGTGTGCATGGGTAGTGATATGTGTGCCTCACTACCTCGTAGTTCCCCATCACTACCTGAATGTGCTAGAACATCTCTCATGGGAATGGAACCTTGGTCAATGGATATAATGTATTTAGATAGAGGAAATTAAGTAGAATGATGGGTTGGGATTTGATCCACTAATGTGTTTTGGTACTTCTACACATGTATCACACATTTGACCATACCCTTGAGTACCCCCAGGAGTGGTTTTAGGTTTCAGAACAACCGACACTAAAATAGAACCTTTGTTAATGGAGTGAAATCCATTTCTTCTCGCCATTAGTGTTCGATACAAAAATATATTATTAATTTCCTCCCTTAGATATAACTCATACATAGCACATACATATGTTGTAACAATGTTCCCATACGAACAAGTCTATTGTGGAGTTGTTACTCAAATGGCCCCTCTCTATAAACGTGGCATAAAACTTTAACATGCATACTTATTTTATTTACATATATTAAAAAAAGATTCTATGTTAAGTGGCTAAAATCCAACTAAAAGACTTAATACTTCTATGTATCCAACTCATTTTGAGGATGCCCAATCAACTAGTAATGTAAACAAATCTTCAACTCCAATGGTGGGCACATGAGAATCACACTCTAAGGACGATTTCCTCTCAACCAATGTAAGCACTTAGAAACTAGTGATTTCCCTCATGTACGTCTCCAACTCAATAAAATACTTATGGATCACTAACCTAAAGCTCATATTAATAAGAAATTATGTATACAAATAAGGTTATAACTTTACAATGTCCAATTTATTACATGTTGTGTGCTTGAGTTGCCTTTGGAACAAGTAGCCCCTCCCCATAAAGATTCGATGTGCAAGAGATCTACTTACTTTTGATTTGATATCATAGCACCTACAATAATGAATCTCTTCCAAAATAAGTAGGCTCGATACCTCTTGCAATATTTAATACACCCAATGTTAAGGTCCTACCCTAACTCCCCTACTTTATTAATGTACAAGGTCATAAGGCCCACTATATAGTTAGTGTGTTGTGACTCTAATGCAAAAGGGCCTTATTTACTAAATATGGCTCCTAGGTGGTTGACCATCATTAATAGAAATACCACAAGTAGTTAGATATTTTTCATTTGAAGCACTATATATAGAGTAGTAAGGTATGAAATGTGTTGTTGTT
>LPNX010674078.1:0-61456 GCA_001517045.1 Pseudotsuga menziesii | reverse complement strand
AAGCTATATAAGGAACCTTTGGTACATTGAAGAGGGGGGGAAGATATAGAGAGATTGAAGCAAGGAAACTATAGTTCATTGTTGCCAGAACTTTATGCTTGAGTCTACATCCCTTTGTCCCTTGGAGCACTGTTGTGTTCTTCCCAAGCTTGCACATTGTTAGTAAGCTTGCTATCGAAGTGATGGAGGATTGAGGTGGTGGAGGCCCAAGTATAAAGTTCTGGCAACAATGAACTATAGTTTCCTTGCTTCAATCTCTCTATATCTTCCCCCCCTCTTCAATGTACCAAAGGTTCCTTATATAGCTTCACAAGGGATAATGAAGGGTCGAATCCGAGCGATCTCAAGGCATATGGAAGGCCAAGAGTCATATGAGTCGGATCCAAGTCAAGGAACAGTCCAAAAGGATTTGGATTTATGTACACATCCCGATGTACGCGACTATAGTGGAAATATCCGCGTATGTACGCGGTTATCGGGGAAAAAGCCGCGTATATCAATATTATAATGTTTTAGGGATGATAAAGGTAACATCAAAGGATAAAATGTGGTCCATTGGGTCTAAAGAGTCTGCAGCGGGACAGGGGAAGGCCATACAAAGTGATTCACCTAGTGGGGTGAAAATATCTATAACAGTTGTCAAGAATTGTTATTGCATTTGAACTTTTCTCTTAGAGGTTTCCCCTTTTAAGAGGCAAGCGAACACAACCATATATTTTATCTATTATTTCTTGTGGTTTTCTATCTTTATTTTGAATTTATGGGTTTAAGTGTATTACAAGTGGTTCCAAAGCTCTTTCGGGTAAAAGAGGAAGAATTTTTAATCCTGGGGCTTTGCTCTTTCAAATGAGTCATCTTGGAATTTTTGCTCTAACTTTTTTATGTGAAGTTTCAAGGTCTAAAATTTCCAAGTTGTAGAAAGGATATAAGGAATTCATTTATGTCAACATTTTAGATTTTGGGATGTTATAATTTAGAGATGCAATCCATGGTAATAAGGGATTTTAATAGCCCAAAAAATAGTTTTAAACAAGTATTCTTTCACCTCCAACCTTATAAGAAAACTTGTCTTAAAGATAGAGTACATCAAAGTCTTGCACCAAAGTTTTACGACCCATACAATAGAGCCATTGAAAAAGAAAAAGAGCCATTGATGAGTTGGATCAAGAACCAATAGAATTTCAAGAAAAAGAGTCAACCATAATGGTTGACTTGGCATATTTGTCATAAAAAACTACTTTTCAAAATTCATATATTCAATTTATTTCCATGTGGTTTTAGTAACACGTTTTTTCTTGTATTTCTCATTTTTTATGGGTTGGGGTCCATAAAAAGTATGTAGTGTGGGTACTATTTGGATGTGGAATTTAAATTTTCATCCAGCAAGTTCTCCCACTCGAAATTTGAGTAAAACCACAAGGAGATATGTTGAAAATATGACGAAAAAAGTAGTTTTTTTTCTCTCCTCCAAAATTCATTAATAATATTTTATTATTTTAACAATTATTTTATTATTTTCCTTAGATGGCCGATTTTAGACCCCAAATTTTCTCTAATGCCAAATTATTCAATGCATTAGTTAGGTGGCCTACAAATTAGCACTTCCACCATGCTCCAAGATCCACCCTGTTTGTCATGCATCTTGTTTAAAGAAGGTAGTGGGTCATAATCATTAAGTTCAAACCACATTACCCAAGCTAGATGAAGAAGGATCCATTTGGATACAACTTGAAGTAGTTTTGGATATCAGGGAGTGTTATTTGCCTTAATGCACTATCCATGAAATTTTGATTCAATGGAAGGACACCATGCTAGATGATGCTATTTGGGAACCATTGACCATTTTGCAATAATTTTTCATCTCCATGCTTAAGGAAAATGTTTCTTTTGAAGGAGGAGGGAATGTTAGGGTCATACCCTAAACCCCATGCTTTATTAATTTAAATCTCCATAAGGACCATTAGATAGTTGATGGGTAGTGATTGATCTGTAATTAAGGGATTTATATCCCACTCAACTCACCAAAATATCCCACTCAACTCACCAAAAGGGACCTTGTGTGAGAAATTACTCTTGTTAACTATTTTGAGTTTTACATAGATATCTTGCTTCCCTTCTTGCTTAGGATGGGTTGTATGATATGAGTTTCAGTGTAACTTCATCCCAACATTCCAACCAAGAACTATGGGTTCCTATAGCGATTGTGATTTTCCAATATACGAGAAGATACATATGCCCAAGTATTTACCACTGAATTCAGTATATAGCGAGTTCTTAATCCTTGTGATGTTTAAAAATGCTACCCAAAATAAAACTCTCTTTCCTGCACCAAGTTTAGTAGAACGAGACAAGCAACCAAGAAATTTCCAAAGGCTTGTAAAATGGTTGGATTTTGACTCAGACCAGCCCTTTCTATGTTTACTATGTTCTTCTACTCAATTACCATCGATCAAGGAAATGCAACATTACTTCTTAGACATGACTATATTTAGATCAATTTATTTACATTTTACTCATTTCCCAATAGCATAAGCTATGAGTTTTCTGTTTCTCAAATGAGGATTATAAATGTAGATAACACTCAATGGCATGAAAAGAGGATGTCAAACACTCAAGTGATGTCAAATGATCTTAGGAGAGAAGTTGTACATGTAGTAAAATAATAATTGATAGAGTGAAGCATACTCAACATGCAGTCCCTCTTGATATCGTTCCATTGACTAGCCAATAAAACAATTTATGGGCATATCATACCCAACAACTAAATCATTGCAATACATAGGAAAAGAAGACACCCAACAAAGATGTACAACAATCAACCAAAGAGAAATATGTTCTCAAGAAATTGGATTTTACCCAACATTGTTTAAAAACACCCCAACACTATTAAAAAGTAAATAATACCCCTAGGAGCTTTTAAATTCACCCAATAATGATAAAATACGCCCCAGACACTTCTAAATTCACACAACAACTAAAAAAATTCCCCAAGCACTTCTAAAATTTCCCAACAATGATAAAAATTCCCGAGACACTTTTTTTTTATAATTTATATCTTACATAATATCTTCACATAATTTATATATGCATACAAAAAAAACATGAGCCTCCCAAAGGGAGAGACACTCGAGAAGAGTGTAAAAAATGATTATTGACAATCCCCAAAGAGTACCACTGAATTGCTTATGTTGGGCCCCATACAAGCATACTAGTAGATTTTGATATTTTTTCATATTGACAGTTAAAACCAAAATAAAAAAAGGTAAAGACATAAGAAATTGACATAATTCAGGTGATATATACCATGTCGAACCATTGATATGTAAGGATGCAGTCATCCATAATACTATTTTGAGGAACTAGGATCCAAGCACTGTTGTTACAGTGGTGGCTCCTCACTAGATTGACCAGGGTCCAGATATTTGTGCTTGTTTCTTCTTATGGAAGGCACAACAAGATTAACACTTGTCGTAGTTGTTCCCACCCCTGGATGATCCTCTTCCACTTTGATGTTGATCCTATCGATCTCAGTATTCATCGTAGTTTGGATGAACATGTCCACCACCTTCACTGCCGAGGAAAATTTCTCTACCTTCAGCTCTTTGACCACTACGAGCTCCCTGACCATCGCAAGGAGTGAAGAGGGGAGGTTGAATAGCTCTGCAATGTCCATGCACCACTATATCATCACTTTAACACAATGTCCTAGCTCCTGCATTCTGGCCAACACATCATCTTCCATATCACGATTTTCATTTTTGATATCCAACAACATATTTTATATGGAGACCAGGTGCCTAGCACTGTTAGTTCCACTTGCCTCCATGTTCTCTGTGTGGCGAGTTTGGCCTGTCCAACTATGAGCATGGTATAATTCTCTCACCGTCATCTTATCTTCTCTGCCACCCTCACACTAGAGGTAGGTTGTAGACTGACTCTCAGAGCTGGGAATATATTGTGGAAGCATGGACACTTTGGGATCCAAGGCCCATATAAAACCCTTTCATTGTGAACAAGTGGCCTAGCTACCATTAGCTTAGGTTCTCTCTTTTTCATTACTGGACAATTAGTAATCTAGGTGACGTTATATATGCCACCGATATCACCACCATCTCAATCGTTGTCTCTTCACCATTAATGCACTAGTCTTGAATCGATGCAACTCCATCTAGGAGATCTTAGTTCTTCTCATCCAGATCTTGGAATGAAAGAGATAGATGAGTCGGTTTCTCTAAGTGCCATAATTAGTTGATATAGTCTTCCTGTATATCTACACTTTTGTTTTCCAAATGATCTACTAATTTGTTGGCGGCTTGTTTGACATGGGAGGGGATAATAATAAGCGAGAGGTGGATCATGTCTTCCACTGAGACAAGAAGGTGCTCAAGTCGCTAACTAGAGGAGAGTTTGGAGGGTGTCATTCAATTTTCAACGAAAATGAGATTATCAATTACTAATTTTGAGTCCTTGCAATCCCTCAAGTCGACACTTCTCTGTCCGAGTGACGATACCGAGTGTTATGTCGCACAAAAGGACAAATGGATTGAAGATCCCATTTTCTATAGAGGGATATGGTCAATCATTCAGTGTTTACTCCAACATTAATTTTTTTTAACTGTGAGCTTAGAGAAAACACACAGGTGGCAGTCTGGAAACTCGCGTTTACATGCGAGTTAACCATATGAAACTAGCGTTTTCCCCAAAAGTTGCACACACAAGTTTCCTCAAGGAAACCGTCATGTTATACACCATTTTCCTTTTTTACACTCACATGTCCCTTAAAAACTGGTTAAAAATAAAAAGGAATGAGTTAAAAGGTGGTTGAGTTCAATATGTTAACGTCCCCACCTTCCCTAACTACTTCAGCCTCATAACTCCTATTCTCATTTGATCATAAAAGCATGAGATAGGCTATAGGAAAGGGTGAGACCACTTGAGTTAAAGTTATGATGGAGGATTCTCATTGGAAAAGAGGAGCGATGAGACCTAGAACTTGGTTTCAAGAAGTCCATTTTAGACTGAGGTAATTGTATTTGTTTCAAGCGCTTGATCAATAAAGAGATTGTTTCCTTCCCAATAAATGGTGTACACTTTTGGTTATTGAATGATTTATGTTCATGAATTTGATCATATGTTTAGTTTCAGTTCTTTTACTTGTTAATATTTCATATTTATAATATCGAAAGGTGTTTTGAGAAAGGTATTTGTCTCTTACAGGTTTTAAAACATTTCATTGAGGATTGAATTGAAGAAATGTTTTAAGCTAGGATCATCCTTTAAGGAAAAGGTATGCACTCTCAATCATTTGAACTTTGTATTATTCTTTTTTAAAGTCTAATCTTAGTTTGGGTCTAGGTAAAATTTGTTACAATCTGATAAAAAATCCTAGTACATTGGTAACCTCCTTAACCCCAGTTATAGAAAATCTTTCCCTAACAACAGTCTCCCTCTATTACAATCTGGGAGAAGTTATGTCGGATAGTTATCTTGAGTCCATTGTACAGTTCCCATAGTTTTAAAACATTTTTTATTTCATTCCCAAGGCCTCCTACATAGGTAGAAAGGATTGCACTGCCTGATTTCTTGAATACCCCTCCATAGTCAGAATTTCCCGAATTCCATTTATGGGATTTATAGGTTGGTGGAGGGATGGATAGCTATTGATTTAGGATAATATTTTCCCCTGGGTCATCGTCAAAGTGATATTTTGTCTAGTGTGAGAGACTAATAGTTTCTAATATGTGCCTATGGATGTTTTCCCATATATCTTTCCGATAAAGATGGGATTTCTTGAAAATCCTTTGGTTTCTCTCCTTCCAAACTTCCCACATAATGAAACCCAGGATCAATTGCTAGATACTACAGTGGAATTGGTTCTTATAAGCTTTGGTGAACTAGAAAATCAAAGTACATTTTATGTTAGGTCTATGTCGATCTAATTGGTGAATGATGGATGCCACTTGGTCCCATAGTTGAGAGCTAAAGGAAAAATTGTCTAGGAGGTGATTGATTGTCTTCGAATCCTGAGAACTTAAATGACAAGTTGAAGGACCAAAGAAGTTGTGGCACTATAATTTATCCCATGTGAGAATCCTCACGTGGCCCACAAGCTAGAGGAAGGAGAATATTTTTTTTCCAGTAGTCAAAAGCCATATTATTTCCCACATAACATGTTTATTCAATATATGAGCCCCCTTTTCAGTGCATAGGATTCTTTTCCCGTCAAATTTTGTAAGGATGAGTGTCGCCATTTGAGAACATTGGGGCATTGTTTGATCTTGATCCAAGATCATATAGCTTCGTCAATGTAGGATTGGATATCCACATGCTTCTGGATTTAAATATCAACATTCGTAATTTTCCACTACTTCCAATTAACTTCCAATTGAGACTGCTTCCAATAGATAGAGATAGTATGATCTTGGTGGTTATCAACCATATGGAGGATGTCCTATAAAGGATATTTTTCCTAAAGTAGGTGTATTTGTTTCCATGAATATAACCAGAAGTGAGAAGAATTTCCATCTCATACCTCCTAGAAGCAGTGTTCTCTGATTAGGCCAATGTGTTTCCAAGCTGCATTCCATATCAAGGATCCTTGTTGATGTTCTACCCATCAGATGATATTTTTATCTTCCACCTTTTCTCTCTATGATCTTTACCAACTGTCATTTGGAATTTTTATCTAGTGCCACCAAACTTTGGCACAAAGGACATGGTTCATAATTTTAGGGTTTGTGAGGTCGATAGAGTCTAGAGAATTTGAGTTGGCATGGGTCTGTCCACCTGATAAGAGCTCATTTTTTCCATCCCTAATTCCACTCCACAAGAATCTTCATTGAAGCTTAAAAATTGTCTTTAATATTTCCTTCGGAGTGGATAGGGTAGAAAAAAGATAAAGAGGAATAACTTGTGAGACTTACTTGAGTAAGGTTATGCAACTAGGTAAGTTCAAGGTGTGAAAGGTCCATAAAGAGAGCCTTATTTCCAAATAGGTTAAAAGGTATTCCAATAAACTATTCCTGAGGGAATTTTCTATGAGTGGAATGACCAAGTATTTTGGATGGAAGGGTGATCCTAGAGAAATATAAAATCCCATAAATGTGGTGTTGAATAACTAGGGGGTGTGAAAGAAGAAAATATATGATTTAGTGTTATTGCTTGAAGTAGCTAAGGCTTCACTGAATTCTTTGAGGATATCATGAAGAGTGGTGGATTATTTGATAGAGGGGAGTCATAACATGGAGGGGAATACCAACAAGGGAACAATCCTGAATGACAATAATGATTTTCTGCTCAATCCTTCCACTATTAAGATGAAAATAAAAGGCAAGATTGGGTATCCTGGATGGAATCCCCTAGAGGGGGAGAAGATTTCAATGAGGTAACTATTAAGAAGAGTTTAGAAGAAAGAATATGAGGTGAGGTACATTACCTAGTTGATCCAGCGATGATCAAATCCAAAAGATGTGAGGACAACCCTCATATATTTCCAGCTTAACTTTTAAAAATATTTTGAAAGGTTTAGTTTGATGAGCATACATGGTGTTTTGGTGACCCACAGGAAGTGAATAAATTCATGTTCCATGATGTCACTCTACATGATCTACCTTCCTTCCACATATCCTATTTTCTCTAGTGAAATAAGGTGTGGTAGAAGTGGCTTCATGCTTAGAGAAATTTCCTTTGTGACGGATTTATAGATTACATTCTAGAGGGCTATGGGTCATAATTTTTTGGGATGTTCCACCTTTTCCTCCTTGGGGATAAGGGAGATAAAAGTATCATTTAAAGCGAAGATAAATCCTTGTAAACATCTAGAATAATTGATTAGAAACCATTCCTCTTCCTTGACAAGGGTCCAACAATGGTGGAAACAATACATGGTGAAGCCATCCGAGCATGGAGATTTCCCCATCAACATTTCTTTCATTGAATTATTCACTTTCTCTTGAGTTATGTCCTCATCAAGACTATGTTATACTCTTTTGAAACAAAAGGGTGTATGTGATGCAATATTTTACTAATGCCTTCTGCTCAATCCCCATTTGGTTCGACCATGAGGTCCTTGAAGAAGTTCACTAGATCCTTTTTATTGTCCATTCTCTCAGTAACCATCCCCCCTGGGGAGTTTTTAATTTGTGAATTTGGTTGACATGTCTACCCTCGATGTTTGACTGGTGAATAAATTGGTGTTGTGTTCATCCTCTTAAGCCATTGGCTCCTTGAATTTTAATAGCATAGGACTTCCTCCTATGTTCCACGATTTATTATGCTAGGGATTTCTTTCTTTCGATGAGCTCATCCATCTAAACCAAGTGGATGATGTCCTATTGTGTTTGTTTCATATAGGCATCTAAGTATTTTTGATCTTGGAAGATATTTCCAAAACTACTCTTGTTCCGATGCTTAATCTTTTTCTTGAAGAGTTTGAGTTTTTGTTGGAATCTATACATTAGGGAGCCTTTATAAACCGAATATTCTTCCCACCGCATGTTGAGATTTTCTTGAAACTATTTGTTGGTGAGCCATAACTTTTCAAAACTAAATGGATTATAAATCATGCATCCCCCAATGTTGATGGTAATATTTATGGGCCAATTGTATGATCCATTCAAGTGGATAATGGAGGCTTCTATGGATATGCCTTCCATAAAGAAAGAGTCACATACCAAAAATCAGTCCAAAGATGCTAAGCACCTATTGCTCCAAGTGTTTACCCCATTAGTGGTATCCATATCAATTAGTAGGAGACCCCGAATGAAGTTTCTAAATTCAACACTATCCTTCTCAAGCCCTCGTATGCCTCCCTGCTTTTCACCTAAAAAGGTCATTTGTACTAGACTACAAAGGTACAAATCCCATACATATCTAAGTTTAGGATTTGGAATATAAATATTACAATAATTAATATTAGGTTTGGAACATGATAGAAGGATCAAGAGTAAAGGAATTATAAAAGGTATATAAAAGCAAGGACTTGCGATCTCAAAGAAACTACTTCCAAAAACCAGAAAAATTGAAGTACAAATATAAAATGGACCAATTTAACCATCAGACACACAAATACAAACTGTATTCATATATTAGATTTGAAGAAATTTCAAACAGAAATAATTTCTTAATAAAACATAGGTAAATATATATACTGAGTATGACCATGCATGATAAATACTTTATCACATATGAATTCACAAATAGAAATAAATCAGATACGCTTGATATGCATTTACAATTATTAAAAGTTAAACTGACTCATATCATATTTCTAATTCATCTTCGAAAATAGTCTTGAAACAGAGCTTACAGAAGTTGAAAGTAGTTTTCTGCTTACCAAATACACTGTCTTAACCCTCTCAATGATCGACCCACTGTACTATCTTGATTTTTACATTTATAATTACACAGAGGTTTAGAAATAGTTTCTAGATCCAAAATTTTAGGATGGAATGAGCTCATAAACGAAAAAAAATATATACATTTGATAATAATTATCTAGTTTTGAACTAAAACTTATGATTATCTTCCAACTGATAATATTTAGCTATGTTACCAGAAACGTGACGTGACTATACGTTTCTCTAAAAAAATGAAGTAGAAACGAAACCGAGACGAAAACTGTGGTTTCTTCCTGCCATTCCCATTTCTGGAATGGAGAAACCATTTCTTACGAAACGATTCGTTTTCGACAACAGTTTTAGCAGAAACCTTTTGCGTTTTTCTTAAAACGTGGTTCGTTGCTGACCGTTTCTTGTGCGAGCTGGTGACTTGGAAGTTGGTGGGTGGTAAGTTTGATGAATTAAATGCCGAGTTAATTGACAGGATGGAAGCTAGCTCAATGGAGTATTATGGAAGGAAGCCTACTCTCTTCCGTCGGCCACCTGCTCTCTGCCGCCCATCGTCGGTCCTAAGTTTACTCAAACTTTTGTATCTCTACTATGAGAACAGTAAGGCAGAGGAATTTTCATACTTTAGTCTAGATTAAATTGTTCATGCACTGGGGGAGAAGTCATTGCTGTGAGAAGTTGAGAACAATGAGGCAGAGGAAGTGGAGCCATTGATAAGGAGTGTTTGTTCATGTGCTGGGGGAGAAATCGTTGCTGTGAGAAGTTGAGAATAGTGAGGCAGAGGAAGTGGAGCCACTGATAAGGAGTGCCTCACGCCATAGTTGGGTTCTCTGCGTTGTCCTGCAATCTCTTTCAGTTTGAAGCCACTGGTAAGGTATTGTTAAAAGTCTCTCAAATTTTTTTGTTGCAGAGAACGGGTATGGAATTTTAGTCATATAATGTTGAGATTTGGGTGAGTAATGTTCAGTCATAATTTATTGCCCAAGAAACATATTTTGCAGATGACATTTTCAAATTCATTGGGCCATTTTTATTCACAAGTTTATTGCCAACAACAGAGTACTTATAAACATAGGGCTCTTTTTCCCTTTTGGGTTATTTTCTTGTTAAGTTCTGCTTTTCAAAGTATGCAAGCCTTTGATATTTAGCCACTATTTTACTCAAGGTACCTGAAGGACTAAACCAGCATGTACATTCATCAAAGAAAACACAGGCTAACTGGTATGTCTCCTCTCTTTTCTCAAATGACAGGTTATGTTTACAAAAAGAATTCTTGAAGTTTCCAGTTTTTACTGATTTTTGTTGAATCCCAGAATAATTTAAAATCTGGTCTTGTGTCATCATGAATGACAGTTATGTCTGAAAAATCATTATTGGTTTTTTTCTTCCATCCAGTGAATCCCTTCCTAATTGCCGATTAGTATGACCAACAATATCCAAGGCCTGAATGTTCATGCTCCAAAAATAAATGTTAACTACTAGTTTCTTCCAATTGCTACCTCAGTTCCTTTTATCCTTTATTTATCTCCAATTTGTAAGCTATGTTGCTTTATCAATTATGGTATGTAACCAAAGCTGAATAATGAGCATTAACATAATAATAATTAAAAATCTTTGTAAAGGAAAGATGTAATTTCAAATCAAGATATTACCCAATGACCAAAATTGGTAGTCTTTGCTCTTACATGGGAGAGGAAGGTTTAAATATCTCTTCTCATTGTTAAAGTGGGTATCTATACTATAGTAGTTTTTTCTTTTAAAGTGCACTTTCTAATCAAAAGACATGTTCCAACTTCTGGATCAGAAAGAAAATCCATTTGAGTATTCCCATTTATATTTTAGTTTCTGATCAAAGGAATTGATCCAAGTCTTAGATTAGATAGACCGCCCTTTAATTACTCCGAATTTTGTCTTACAGACCAAGTGCAAGTTTTGTACATATGAGGAAATATGTTTCAAATTTGTTGTATACCAATGTGTTAAGTTCAAACAAGTTAACATTAATTTTTTTGAGGCTTAAATTGGGTCTCTGCTAGTAGTTGTTTAGCTTCACATAATCAATCTGTTCCAAATCACTGCTCTCACATTCTCAAATTGTATTGGTCAGCTCCATATCCTTACTCTCACATACTCAAATTAAGATAGCACCATCCAAGACTGAAGTGGTTATAAAAATTTCAAACTTTAAGTGGTTTACTCCATTAGCAAGCATCATGCAAGCTCTTACTAGTGATTTGAGTTTTCTGAATTCTCTCATATGTGGTTATAAATGGGCTCTCACATGCTCAAATTAAGATGTCTTCTTCCAAGCGTTTACTAATGAGAACATTTTTCAAAACTTTACTTGGTTGACTCCATCAGCAAGCTCTTCCTGGTAATATGAGTTTTATGAACTCTCTCATCTGTGGGTATAAATGGATATCCATTTCGGATGGTCACAATTATGTTTCGTTTCTTTTTGAGTTTGAGAAAGCATTGAGCATATGTTACAATTTCTATGAATTGCTCTCTAAATCAATGTCCGGATCTGTGAGATACTAATTTTGCCAAGCCACACATGAGTGCTAAGTAATAAATAAATAATAATGTCATTAGATAACTTCAATATAGATTTATGTTAATGGAAGGCTAACTACCATTAAAAAAAATCATTATATCGTATATTTTCTTATGTCAATGGGAATTTAACAAACTATATATTGCTTCATGGGGTTTTGACTTATCCTGTTTGAGGTTTATTTTCCTAGGTATAAGAAAATTTTAGCAGCATGGAAGGAAGCCAAACCACCCCCTAGCAATGCTGAAGAAGCAGCAAGACTTATTGTTGAAACATTGAAAAGACATCATAAGGTCGATGTAGAGGTATATATCTTACAACTTCAAGCCTTGGGGTTCTCATTTTCTTTATGTTACTCTTTCTCTATTATAAATTAAGGAAAGATCATTGTTTTCTTTGTTTTTCTTACTACATTATAAATTGAGCACAGATCCTAACATTTTGTAGGGCCTGTTGACATTTTATGGGCTTCCAAACCCTACTGTGTTGGTTCAAGTTCCAATTTAAGGAGGGCCTACACAGAAATTGCCAGAAGGGGTGAAGTTTGAACTGCATACTCTTCAATTAAGACACAAACACAATCTTCTCAATATATATTGAGTTTGTTATTCCTTAATATTTCCATGTATTGATAGGTTGTCGCCACCCAGACTCCAGCCTCCAACAATGACATTGGAATTTTCAGTAGAAATGTAGGAATAGTGAAAGCCCATGTAGGATAGAAGAATAAATCCCGTTGCTTGAAGAAGACAGGAAGCTTGAAAACTGTCATGGCCAATTCTATAAATCCATTGAACAAGTTGGCGAGGAGGTTGAAAACAAGTGCTCCAAGGAATATATTTGCATCATTTTCAGTGTTATGATAGATTTCAGTCTTCAAGAATACAATCGATGGAGAAAGGGCTCCAATTGTAATCTGTAAAGTAAATAGTTGTAGTTGGATATCTTTTATTGTTGTAGTTGAAATAATTTATCATTTATCTAAATTCAGACCAAATTCTAGGATGTGAAGCATCTCACCTGTGTTTCCATAAAACCATAATCAAATTGAAATTATGAACAGAAAAATCATTATATAAAATTATTACTATCAATTCCAGTTTACATGTTTCTCCCATTTTAAATTTTTTCTCTGTTTTTGTTTGCAAACTTACATATTTATTTCTGATATATGTCCCTGTTTGTTTTGACAGAGTGTTATTTCATCTTTCTCCTAGTATTTCCTATTGGAATGGAAGAAAGTTCATTAGCTGCACAAAGCAGAGCACCTATTTATAATCAGAAAACCCCCATAGCAGTGCCAAAATCCTCTCAAAACAAGGACTACAAATATGTAAAGAAAGCTTTTGAAGCTAGGCTATGGATAGCAGTCAAATGCACTCAATCATATAGTGGGGGAACAAGCGGCGCAACTGGTTCAAAGGTTTGTTTTTTCCCTTACTGTAAGACGCAAAAGTTAGGGAGTGTAGCAATAGTTCGGTGGCATCTACTTGGAATGGGGAAAAAAGAACAAATAAGTGTATGCAAAAATGTGCCTAGTACAGAGAAAGCTTCGATACAAAAACAATTTAATCAACTGGAAAATTTGAAATAGTTTGAAGGTTCAATTCAAACCAACAATTCAGCCAGTGGAGCAATGTTAGGTGGTCCACAAACTTCTTCTCAACTTCATGCTTCTACTTCCCAGCTTAACAACCTGTGGGATGTAAAAGGGAGAGGAAATATTGATGCATCTGTTGGGCGTTTGTTTTTGGAAATGGCATAGCTTTTAATGTTTGTAGGTCTCCTTATTGGAAGGACATGGTCAGAGATCTGGTTAACACTGCCCCTAAAGGTTATAAACCACCCAGCTATGAAAAGATGAGGACATCCGTGTTGTCTGAAGAGAGGGATCAGATTGAAGCTAGACTTCATGACATTAAATATGGTTGGAAGGGCTTTGGGATCTCCATTACTTCAGATGGTTGGACATATGTCAATCTCGTCCTCTTATAAATATTTTGGTTTCTAGTCCGAAAGGGGTTATGTTTTTAAAATTTCATGACACTATAGGGAAAACAAAAGATGGTCCATATTTGATGGGTCTCTTCAAAGAAACAATGGATCAGGTGGGAAGAGAAAATGTGGTTCAGATTGTTACAGACAGTGCCTCAAACAATGTGCTTGCTTGGGGTTTAATTGAGGATGAATATCCAACCATTTTTTGGACTCCATGTTCTGTGCATTGCATCAACCTCCTGCTTAAAGATATCAACAACATTGCTTGGGTTGGAAAAACTGTAACTGAAGCAAAGATGCTACAGATTTTTATTATTAATCATGCAGGATCCATAGCAATTTATAGAAAACATGCCAACCTCCAACTTCTTTGATGTGCCAAGACTAGATTTGCATCTGCATTCATTATGTTACAACGTCTCATCAAAGTGCATCAATCTTTGAGGGAGATGGTTGTTTCAATGGATTGGCAGAGGTGGAAGGGTTCTTATGTTGGGGATGGGATACGAGTTGAGGATATTATTATTGGCTCTTCTTCTGAGGATTTTTGGAGGAGGGTGGAGGATATTGTTACCCTCATCACACCTATTGTTTCCACCCTTCGCATGTTTGATAGTGATTGTCCATTCTTAGGGGACGTGTTTGAGAGTATGGATCAAATGAGAGAGAAGCTTCGTGACATAATGGAAGATGAAAATTCTAGGATCGACAGGGACACCTAGAATGAATTGTGGGATCTTAGTCTTCCAAGGTGGAAAATGCTTTATAGTCCTCTTCATTCAATTGCATTCCTACTCAACCCCAAATGGTTTCACAAGAAATCGTCTTCAGATGTAGAGGCGATGCAAAATTGGAACACCTTTATAAGTAGATGTTATGATCATGATGATGGCACTGCTTTATGACTTGAGTTGGGAAAGTTCTTGAGATCTGAGGGACACTTCGTAAATGAAGATTGTGCATATAATAGAGAGAAACTTGGACCCATAGACTTTTGGATACAATATGGTACAGGAACTCCCTTGCTTCGTCAGCTAGATATTTGCTTACTTTCACAGGTATGTTAAACAATCAATACATTTAGTATGTTCTAATGTTTAAACACTTCATTTTTATTTTTATTTCAGATTTTATTTCAAGTTTTCAAATGTACCTTCTTAAATTTTAATTACATAATATTAATTTTACTTCATAGGTGACTAGTTCATCAGCATGTGAAAGAAATTGGAGTGAATATGCTTTTATCCATTTGGCAAAGAGGAATCACTTAGGCACACAAAAGGCACAAGATTTGGTGTTTGTACACTCAAATCTACGTCTGCTATCTTGACAACAACTTGAGTACCAAATAGGGCCTAGTAGGATGTGGGATTATGGCGATTCACAGGATGATGGAGATGATGATCTTCCACTTGAGGTGTTGCGAGACAATGTTGAAGACATGTTAGATAACACCATACTTCATGTTGACCAAAGTAGTGACTATGTAATTGGATAGTATGCTCATCCACCATTCTATTAAGTGAGTCAGAACATCTGTTATCCTTGCTAGAAGAAAATTTTGAAAATTGTTCATAAGACAGTATTACATGTGAACACTGTAGAATTACATGTAAACTAAATGCTTTTTTACTGTGGCATTTGAAATATATTTTCTCATTTCTTTTTGCAATATCTGATATCAATGTAAAATGCTTTATGACCATGGCATTAAATTTCCTGTATAGAGTGAAGCATTATTATTGAGTGGGGTGCCTTTTAGATTTTTTGAGACTCTTCCAGATTCTTGTACAGAATTTCTTTGCAGTTGTTAGGTCAAATTTCAAATAATTAGTATGTTAGCTTAAATAATTGAGTGTCTTTGGAGGTGATGCTTGCTGGAGGTGATGCTTGCTGGAGGTAAGACAGGTAAATAAATCTGATCTTCCAGGGTTGGTGATCCCAGCCCAATACTAGTAATGTAATCTATACTAGTCTCTGTGTTATATTCCCTGTGTGAACTAGTGTAATGAGAGCTTCTAGTATCATGAAAGTGGTTACAATGTATTCAACCTTATGGAATATGTACAACCTTTGTTAACGTTTTTCTCACAATTACCTACACTAATTGCAGGATTTTTTTTTGCTTTGCTAATAACTAGTCAAATTAGTTATCGTTTTGAACAGCCTCTCTAGCTATTCTTGCTTGTCTTTTCTATCAGATTTGACCTTATAGACCTTGCATAGCTCATGTGGGAACGAATAGTACTACATTATGTCACACTACTCATGGCAAGTCAAAGACAAGAACTACTTTTAAGTATATATGAATTCAATTTGTCACTGATTGGGTCTCCTATGAACTTAAATTTAAGTTGGTATACCACAAAATATTTTGTTAATTATAACTGAATATATGCCGAAACTTTCATTTTTGTTATCTTTCTCTCTCCTCGCTTCTTTGAATTCGAAACCTCTAAACTTCGTTTCTCGTTTCCTGTTTCTGGTAACATAGATATTTAGGCCACCTACGGAATTCGATGAGGAAGAAAATTTGATCCATTTCAACACTTTGACTACCATGTGGATGATGAATCCATATAACGCTTGAGATCTCCTTTGTAGTCTTTGGTACTCCTTATCCATAGCCTGTAGTTTTTCTTCAAGCTCTTGATTCTGCTTGTTGAGTTCTTTGTTTTCTTCTTGCACCAATTTTATTCTCCTTACAACTTCTTCAACAAATTGAACAAGATCCACATAATTCATATTGATATCCTAGAAATATTCTCTCAATTTTTTATTTGCTTGTACTAATTGGTTATAAAGTCATTCAAATGTGCATTTTGTGTTTTGTAATGTTGAAGAGATTTATTCAGAGTTTCTATCTCATATCCCTCTTCGATATGCATATCTTCTTCAGAAACTTTCATGCACTACCCTGTTTCAATTTGAAATTCATCCTCATTTGCAGGGGCTTTTTTATCATCACAATTTTGTTCTAAACCTCACATATCCATACACTATGTTTTGTGCTGAGGTTTCAAACTCATCTCCTGAGCAAAACTCTGAGCATTCTTTTATCTATTTATTTTCTTCTTCACTATAATTTCAAGGACCTTTTTAAAACTTTCTTCAATATTTTCTAGGGATTCACTAAACATACCTTCAATCCTTTTAGATTTGGTATCTTCTTTTCTAGAATTATCTGAAATATCAATCACGCCTTCATGTTTCAAACTAGTATGTAACAATATTTTAATATTCATTTGATACTTGTTTGAATCCCTTGCCTTGGGTCTCCATTTGCAACTTCGAATTTTTGAGAGCGAGTATAAATCTTTTTAGGCTTGGGGGATGGATATAACGCATCTTTCTCTTATATTTTTTCCATTGATCTTTCTTCTGGATCACCGGGTGTTCTATGAGTTGTCACAGCTCCATCTTCAGCCTCAACAACGTGTTTTTCTTGATTAATCTCTCAAACCTGCTCTGTAATTGACTTTTCCATTGAATGTAATTCGTTAACATTTTGTTGTATTTCAACTTAAACATATCTCTGTATGATGATAAATATGTCCCTCCATTCTTCCTTCAACTGATTTTGGTGAATTCCTTTTCTCCAATCTAAATTTTCATGCCCTGGCAATAGAAACTGGTTCAAATCGACTTCAGAAGGAAACGTTTTGAACCACTGGTCGACTTCGATGGATAACTTAGTCGCTTCTGCAATTGAGGTTTCTGAAACTTCAAAACTCAGATTGTCAAAGTTAACCTGCGTGCCTGTGAATTTGTGCGCAAACTGAACTGTAGTGTGAACTCTACATTGTAACTCCCGATTTTTTCAAAGAACGTAAACCATCGTCGTCTATCAACTTTTTTACACAATGGGTATGTGCTTCTACCCATTTGGTGTTCACAGGTTCGAACCAGTGTAATTGACAACCTATCTTCTTCATCATGGCAATTGATGACTGAAAAATTCGTCACGGATCCAACTGTAACTTAACACGAATCTCAACACACAGATCAGTTCCCAAATGGAATAAAATTACATGCAAACAAAATTTGTTATTCAAAGTCGGACAAATCATTAATCGTGGGAGACACCAGCTAATGATTTAGTGGTTTGACACCGTTTTGAATGATAGCAGGTTCATTGGATTTTTCATAATGAAAAATCTCGTTCCCCAAGGGCATAAATTTCCATAATTACTCAATTGCCCGCAAAATTTGAATTGCCTCTCTTTTTGACATTCCGACAACACTAACTCATGCAACTCTGTTATAACTTGCTACGACAATGCTGCAAATTGAAATACTCTTTTCACTTTGGGTAATTATTTTGAAAATAAAGCTCATATCATGCAATTTATAATAACAATACTATTAGAATGAATGAATCAAAAATAAGAGCCAGACTTTATTTTTTTTGTAAGTAGGGATTTTATTATATATAAAGGATCATATTACAGCATAGTAAAACAGGCCATTTCCCTGTCATCAACAACATTTACTCTACTCTCTAATCATAATGCTACAAAATAATGCTACAAAATAAGACTAGCTATTTCAGAACATAACCTTGACATTTTATTCAGGACACATTTTATATCCATTCCTTAAATATTCTTATGATAAAGCACAACCTAACACTTAACATGCCGCCTTTGTGTAGTTCTTGTTAACATACATAAAACACTTATCAAGCCAAAAAAATGGAGACCTTGCTAAACAAGACATCCCTAAAACACAAACCCCCTACAACAAAATATATGGAAGGTATTGAAAGCTACCATGGTGGATACTACCCTCTAGAGGATGCTCAGAGGGAACTCAATGCCGAGACCCTCCAAAATGGAATCCATGTTCAAAATGGAATCCATTGAACACCTACAATCAAGAAAGAAACATAAACACAATAATAGATGGATGAAAAATAAAACAAATAAATTGACTATAATTACTCTAATCAATGAATTAAGTAATCAAGATTTCATAACCATAAGCTTATCATAGAAATTCAATGAAAAATAGAGTTCTTTATATAAAAATAACAATAATTCATAAGAAAGGTTTCACATGTACTTCATTGTAGCACTATTATGAAATTGTAGTCTTATTCCTTCACCCAAGCCACACACTTGCAACACTTCTCCATGCTTCACTTAGGTAAAATCCAAAAGATAAAGATGATAGATATTGGACTTGATAAGGAATGGATATTGATGGAAATACATAGGTAAAATCCAAAAGATAAAGATGATAGATATTGGACTCGATAAGGAATGGATATTGATGGAAATACATATTTCTAGATTTAGGAAAGGATTTGCAGACTACCATACACGAGGTTAGGGTTGTGGATTCTATAAGAAAAAATGCAACATTATGATGCTATAGGTATTCTCTCCTCCTCTTCTCACCTCATGCCTCTTTTATAATTTTGGGTAGGCAGTTAGAGGATTTGGGGTAGTTATCACAAGAAAAAAGAGGTTAGAATCAATGAAATCCTTTTTACATTTCTTGAGAAATATTTTTTTTTATCCCCAAATAAGTGCATGTGTAGGATAGACACTACAAAGGTGTCTATACATAGTCTAGCCATACATAAGGCGCATATGAGATCAAAAAGGGGATTTTAAGGAATTTTTCTAAGAAGCGATATAATAAGTAATCCACAAGAGGACAATGGAGTCTACTAAAGGGGTAAGATCATAAGTAAATAAAAAGGGGAATATTTGAATATGATGTGGAAAAATATGTAATAATAGGTCCCCTTTCCCCTCCTTGGTCTTCTCTCACCCTTGCCACTAGCAGAATCATACGACCCCATCTGTTTTTGTTGATCCTTTCCTCGATCCAGTTAGGACTTTTTATTAATAACATAATATAATAATACATAAAACTATTTAGGTCATTCCGACCACTATCTCTGGATTTCCACCTGCCAAAATAAATACATATTTACATATTACATTATGGGGGAAAACAAGGGTGTCAAATCACCCCCCCCCTTCAAAAATGTATTTTCCTCAGTGCCTTAACTATGTACCCAACTGTACATCAACATTCATTTTCAAAAAGATGCATGTATGCTTACTACATAGCATCTTTCATCTCTCACATTGTTTCTTCAGGGATACAATGGGTCCATTGAACCTTTACCTGTCCATTGGCCGTGTTTTTCAACAATGTCATATTCTTGTCTAGGATGCACATTCGCCATACCGGAATATCACCTTCTGGTTCCTCTTAGATCATAACCCAATAAATTATGTGGTTAGGATGAGTCAAATATTTATTTAACAATGATACATGGAATACATCATGCACATGCATACAATCATTAAATGCTAATGCATAATATACTTGCCTTATCCTATCCAAAACTTCAAATGGCCCACAGAATTGGGCTACAATATTTGGACAGATTCTTGATTTTAAGGAACTCTTCTTTGTCTTAAATTTGAAGTAAACATGATCCCCCACTTAAAATTATTGGGTTTCTCTACCTCTCTATGCATAACCTCTATATTTGTCCTAAGTTTCCTTTAGATTCTTCTTAATCCTACCATGTTCTCTTCCATTTCTTCTACTAAATCTGGCTCGATCATCACTTTGTCTAGTGGATTATATCAATTAATGGTAGTATTTCATTTTTTTCCATACATGGCCTCAAATGGGATCATATTTAAGGAAATCATGATACCCATTATTGTAGGAAAACTACACCAAATGCAAGTAGTCTTCCCACATGGATGGATGATCCATATTATGAGCAAATATTCAATGACTCGATTAACCATCTCAGTCTATCCATTTTTTTGATGATGATATGATGTAATGATATTGAGAGTTGTTCCAAATCCCTTAAACAACCCCTTCCAACATTTTTCAAGTGAACTTTGAATCTCTATATGAAACAATTGCCTTGCGAATTCCATGCAATCTAGCAAATTCCTCCAGATAAATGTCTGTTATGGTAGCATCGTTATAAATTGATTTGACAAGTATAAAATGAGCTATCTTATTCAACTTTTCCATGACTACCATGATGGAATCATGTTTCTTAATGTTTCTGGGAAACTTATTGATAAAATATATAGTCACCACATCCCACTTCCATTTTGGAATAGGAAAATGTTGAAGCAATCCCATCAAACACCCATGATCAACCTTAACTCTTTGACACTCCATACATTTGGGATTTATATTAAGAAATCCCCTTCTTCATACCTAGCCAATTTTTTTATTCTTTACTATTGTAAGAGTCTTTTGGTATCCTAGGTGTCCTACATCAGGAAGTTTATGCATCTCATCCAAAATTAAATTTCTTAACTCACCCAAGTTGGTAACATAAATTCGTCTTTTATACCTAAGAATTCCATCATCTTCAATCCTGTAACCATCATACTTTTGAAGCACATTTTCTTGTTGCAATCCTTCCTTTACTTGCTAATAATATTCATATGCATTTATAGTTGTAATTATTTTGTCTTTCAAATTGGATTATTCATATTGATGGCTATAACATGCATTGAATATATCCTTCAAATGAGTGTATCAACCACTTTATTCTCCTTAATATTGATATGTTTGATTTCAAAATCAAACTCACGTAGGAACTACATCCATCTTTCCTTTTGGCGTTTAAATATTGATCTCAAATAAATACTTTAATCCATTGTGATATGTCCTCAACTCGAATTTCATGCCCATGAGGTAACTCCACCACATCCTCAATGCATGCAAAATGGTAGTGAGCTCTTGGTCATGCATGGAATCTATTTCTCATTCTCTTTGATCTTTTTGGACTCATAACATATCGCATTCCCTTGCTACATCAAATATCCACCAATTCCTTTTTGATAAACATTTGTGTATACTATAAAATATTCAATGGGGTTAGTGATATGGATGGTCAATGTGCTATTTAGCGATTTCTTCATCTGTTGAAAATGTTCCTCAAATGACGGATTTCCTTTTAATTTAATTCCATTCTTTTGTAATTAGGTAATTGGATGTGCCACCTTTGAAAAACCCTCAATGAATCTCCTATAATAACTAGCCAAAGACATAAAGGATCTAACTTCAGATACATTGTTGGTAATTTTCCAAATCATGATATCTTTGATCTTTTATGGATCCACAACTATCCCTACCTCTAAAATGATATGACCCAAATAATGGATCAACTTCTAGTATAATGTACACTTACTCAACTTGGCATAAAGTTGATGTTTCATCAACAATTGTAGCACTAACTTCAAGTGGTCTACATGCTCATCCTCTATCTTAGAATAAATAAGAATTTCATCAAACAAAAACAATGAAAAAATTATCCAAATACTTCTTGAAATTCCATCCATAAGACACATAAATGTGGTTAGTGCATTGGTCAACCCAAATCGCACCACCATGAATGAATAATGACCATATCAAGTCTTGAATATTGTTTTTTTGATGTTTTCCTCTCTAGTTCTTACCTGGTAATAAACACATCTAAGATATATCTTAGAGAAGACCCTATCTCCTCTCACTCTCAGTTGGTCAAACAAGTCACCACTTATGGGAAAAGGATATTTATTCTTGGCTGTAACTTTGTTTAGATTCCTGAAATCAATGCATAATCTCAGTGTTCCCTCCTCCTTCTTTACAAATAGATCTAGTTTTCCCTAAGGAGACACACTTAACCTTATGCATCCTTTAGTTAGCAACTCCTCCAGCTGCATTCGTAACTCCTTCAACTCTAGCATAATCATCCTGTACAATATTTTAGAAATTATGACATCTCCTAGTACTAGATCAATAAAGAAATCAATATCTCTTTATTGTATTCAAAATAGATCCCACCAATTTTCTATGAAAATGGTGGGAGCCCCTTTTAAATTTCCTACTCAATTGTTTCTAAATTTCCTTTCTTTAGTTAGTTTTTCAATTTTCATTTCATACTTGCAAATATTTAATTTATGGTAAATTTTACCATCTCGGCGTTCCTATCCTGAAGTTTCCGAGCATTAATTATTATCAGACTTTGGAAATCGGGTGATACCTTTTGATCATTTTTTCTGATGTTTACAAATCCGAGACATGTTTATATTTTTGTTTCGATTCTTTTCCTAATCTACGACTATGGAAATATGATGTTGGGAACTTAATTTGGAAAATGAATTAATCTTCATGATGTTTCAATTTATCAGACATCAAATGTTGGAATTCCACTTAAACTTTTTATTTTACATTTTCGACATTTAACGGATTCAACAATATTTTTTAATTTAATTTATTCATTTTACGGTTATGTGATATTAGAGCTTTTACATTGGAAGGATATCAATAGCATAGATTCATCTTAAACTTGGATCTAGAAAGCATCGAGAGGGATCCAATTTCTTTAGGTGTAAGTTATTTTTATCTTAAATTTTTAAATGTTCATAAAAAATTATACCTCAAACATTTTGATCCTTTTAGTGTTTGGTAAATCTGGTTTAACATGGATCTTTTAATTATTTTCATTTAATTTTACTATTAAGTTTTTATTATTTGATAAATTAGGTGACATGTTTTTCTCTATATTCTCTTTTGTTTACACTATATAAATATATGAATCCACAATAATTTTTTTTTCTCTATATATTTTTTTGTTTACACTATATAAATATATGAATCCACAATAAAAAAAAATTGTTTTATTATTTATGTAGATAAACATAATGTTTTTTTTACATCGGTTAGCATAACGTGACTAATGTGACAAGATCTCCTACATACTGGGCTGAGAGCATCTCACTTCTCTTAGTACAATTAAGTTGTAAACTCTTCCTCCAATATTTTGGACCCTGGTTGATATTTCATTGCTGCATTGGTTCTGTGGAAGAAACATTTTAAGCATTTTGAATACTTTCGATGTCCGACATTTGATTATCTCATCATTTTACATCAAAATTTGTATGTCATGATCGAACAAGTGTCGCCAAAGATTTCATGCCGCCAACATATGTGAACAAATATTTAAAAGCATAGATCCAATCAAGTACTAATGGCCACTAATGATTTAGACATCGTTTAAGCCCTGCATAATTAATTTTGATGGGAGGTTAAACCTTTAATAATAAAAAATTGTAAAAGTATATTTTGGGGAATTTATCTCTAATTTTAATTAGTCTACCTTGCACCAAACTTTGAGATTGCAAATTTACAGTTTATTGAGAATTTTACTTGCTAATAGTTTTATAGTTTATATTATAGTTTTCTCATATAATAATATTTTTACTATAATTTCATATTTAATTTTCAATCCAAATCTAAATTTTGGTTATTATGATCAACTTTTTGCAGAAAGATTATCACCACCATGGTTTGAAAAGGAAATTTGAGAGCATCCTCGGATAATACTAAGACTAAATATCTTAACTTTATGATATATTCATATACATAATACTAGAATGGTTACTCTTAGTGCTTAGAATGGGCATCTATTTACAGTTTGTTCAATAATGATGACTTCTCTCAGTTCGATGATGATTCTAAAAATTTTCAAAAAATCATCATATGCAATCTACATTCCATACTTGCATGCTGAGCTTTGATGACATATAATGATTTGGTCAAGTGGTTGGTTTCCTTTGCGTACTTTCCCTCGAGCACATTCAGAGACTTGAACCAGACCCTATTTTCATGTTGCAAACTAGACACTTTTGCTTGGATAGATGCCCTAAAGACTTAACAATTTCTTTCACAAGGGATGGTGGTAGCATATGAGAATACATTTTACTTTTGTCAATCAAATTGGTGAAGGGATGGTGGTTCGATGAGGATAGGTTTCAGATTAAGCCTAATAGGAAATACCCCATACAACATCTGTAGGTGCCTATCAAGTTGTTGGATTCCATGATTTGTAGATTCTATGGAGAAGAAAATTGTACACATTTCATAATGGAATGGGTGCCCCTATTTCATCACATTATAACCCATGGTCAGGTATTTAATAGGGCTTAGATTTGTCTGTGAATTTGAAGACTGGTACCAGTTTAGTGAAACATAGTACAAATACTAACAAACATAACTGCTTCACAGCTTCATATTTATTTGATATCATGTGTCCATCTTTCACATTTCCACTTATGAAGTGGCATTGGACTAGTCAAGCACCCCTTGTACATATTTATTGTGCTACTTTATGGGAAGACAATTATAAGCCACATATATATGATATATGTGAGATTTGTTTGAGCCATGTATATCTAATTATTTTCAATACTAATGCACCTCATCTCTCATAAGATTCAAGGAAATCATTAGCCACTATAGGAAACTAGTATTTGGGGTGTTCTTCACTTAATATAGAATATGGGGGAGAAGTTTACTTCATTTACTTCCATGTATGTCCCAAAGAGTATCGTTCTTTAAGAGGTTGCATATCATACTATTTTTTAGGGTATCCATGACAGGTTCCCAACTTTAAAGAGGAAGACATGGACCAAGTTTCCACTTTCTTTTGGAAACATGGCTATTCAAAATGATCTTGATGCACATATTATGGTTTCTACATTGCAATGATTGAAATTGGTCATGGGATTAAGAATAATGCATGATCCACTACACTGTGGAGAATCATTTCTCTATATATTGGATCATATCAACTTACATTCATGAAATAGTGCCTGATGACTCAAGATATCAAGGGATTTTAATATTTGAATAGGTTATAATAAATTTAACTAATCCTAGAGAGAGATCCCTAATACATGAATCTCAAAAGAAACAGAAGGTCCGAGTCATTGAAGAAAGGAATATAGTGTTTGCAGTAGAAGAAGAATCCAAGAGAGGAGAGCTAGAATCATTAAGCAAGGAATTGGTTATAAGTACTGCACAAACACAGGGACATGTACAACAAGAATTAGAACAATCATGATAAAGAACATCCAAGCCTTAGACACCTATTGAACCTACCTCCGATATCAATTGATGGGCATAGTTTCTCAAAGGTAAGGAACCTAAAATATTTGGCCACCATGCCATCGTTGGTTCTTCCTTTGGAATCATTTCCCATTTAGTGATCAAAGATGACAAGATCTCAATGACTACTATTCCTAAACCTTTCCCCACTAAATCCTCTATCCAAGTCATTGATATAAACATGGAGAAACCTAAAGAAGTTTTTTAGTCTATCCAAATCATTCAGTAAAATCCAGACCCATCACTCCCATATTCTACAACTACCCCTTCAAACACCTTGTCCATTTATTCTTGTCAAATTCATCCCAAGAAATTTTAAATACTATGGAACCTACTTCCCCATCTACTCAAAATAAACACCTATCTGGTCTCATTGAACAAATACTTTCTCAAGTGCAAATATGTCATGATTATTCTCATATTCCTTCTACCATTTATCAACCTCAATCAATGGAAATCGATAACGCTCCCTTGAATAAAGGTAGTAGTCATTTAAATTCTCAATATGAAAGCATGTTTCCCTCCAATTAGGCCTCTCAGTATGAATCAGGAAACTATCCTCCCCATGCCCCTCTACTAGTGCAAACCAACCCTTAGGTTTTCTATGTCTCTTATCCAACACTGTTGATTATTATTACTGAATCCATGCCTATTGTATCATTTATTGGCCCTTTAGTCACTTCTTCTCAAGACACTATGGATTTTTTAGAAGATGTTGTAGTCTCTTTGGGAGATTACTTATTTAATAGGAACTATAAGGCTGTAATGAAAAGAGGTGCCAAGAGATAAAGGGTAGATGATTGTATCCCTAAATCATCATATTATTTGGAACAAGCAACTATATGGATGTGTAGAAATAAGCTATTGATACAACAAATACCATGGGATATTTTGCACAAGTAAATCATCAAAATATTTCCACTCTGAATAAGATGATTGATGATGAGAAGGATAAAGTAGCCTCTTTGGAAAAAGAGAAGTCGTCTCTCAATGCAGACTTTGCCATACATATTGAAGACCTCAAAATCCGACATTAGATTGAGTTGGATTACTTTAGGGAACATATGAATTTTGTATCTGAAAAAAGGAAGGAGGTTGAAAGGACAATTTCTAATCAAGATATTAAAATTTGAGAACTGGTGTTACGGAGAGAAATTCCTATGGCTTGGGGTACCACAACAGACAGCTTGACTCCAGAAATCAATCCTTTCCAATATGCAATAGAAATTAAATGTCTAACACTAAAGGATTAGACCTCGTACCTTATTCCGGACGGTTGAAGTAGATCCCTGTTGAGATTTCTAGATTCATCTTGAATTGATAGATTACTTCCTCAACAACAAGTAAACAATACAAGCATTCTATATATCATGGTGTTAGATCTATTCTAGCATATATAATCAATAATGTATAAGCATTTGACATAATCCAATGGATAAAATATTCATTCAAACACACATTATTTGACAGGAAAAGATATTTCTATTAATATAAATCAGAGATTACAAGATACAACCTCTGTCGGCACGTCTGCAAACTGGAGAAATTGAATCCCCCACTTTGGCCTCCACCACTTCAATCCTCCATCTCTAGACAACAAGCTCACAAGCAAAAGGCAAGCTTGGGAAGAACACAAAAGTGCTCCAAGGGACAAAGGGATGCAGACTCAAGCATAAGTTCCGGAAACAATAGACTATAGTTTCTTTGCTCTCAATCCTCTCTTATGCCTTCAATGTACCAAGGAGTTCCTTATATAGCTTTTAAAAGGCGTAATGAAAGGTCAAATATGAGCGATCTCAAGGCATAGGGAAGGCTAGGACTCAAGTGAGTTAGATCCACATCAAGGAAAACTCCAAAAGGATTTGGATTTTGTACACATCCCGATGTACGCGGTTTTAGTGGTCAAACCCACATATATACGCGATTATAGGTTTAAAAGTCACGTGTATAATTTTTCACATGTTTTTAGGGATGGTGAGGGAAACATCAAAGGACAAAAAATGGTCCAAGGGGTCTAAGGATTCTGTAGTGGGACAGGGGAAGGCGATACAAAGTGTGATTCACCTGGAGTGGTGAAATCAACTATAACAGATGCCCCCTAATGTGTGAGGTCAGAGGGGTCATACGATGGCTGAAATACATTATAAGTCCATCGCAGAAGTGGAGTGATGAAGGATCCCAAATGGAAGACCAGCCACCTAATCAGCATAGTACAATAATACAAATCTGCACATAACTGCAAATACACCTAGTAGTACCGGATACATAAGAGTACAATGGCCATGAATAGGCATGATACAAGAGGCATGATACAAGACATCATATAAGTGGTCATCACCATGTACAATATACACAGCTCAGAATCTCCATGATGAAGATATACAAAGGATCCTGATCTCCATACTGGATGAAGATATATAACAGATCAAAATCTCCATAGTGGCTGGAAATATCTAACATATACTGGAATCAAGTCATGAGACCTGAAATATCATGAACATTGGCACGATCAAGGAGGTAGCATATAAAAGATGCCACCAATCTGGAAAGTCTTCTACACAAATCGCTACGAGTACATGTCCTACTATGCGAATAGAGGTGTCGAGGTCGAACATAGTAGTCCCTCATCTGATTACCGGTCATTAATGTATACCGTTAACAGACACGAGATCGCCCACCGATAATGAAAATGGGAATCAAGGTACTAGAGTGAAAACTAATAAGTGTGAATAAATGTGTTGAGGTCGAACACTTGAGAGGATCCATCGATTAGGGGACATTGATGTATTCCCAAAAAATGTCGACGGCAAGAGAACCTACCACTGATGACTACAAGTCTCAAGGCACTCAAAGTGACTCCAGATTCCAATCTAAGAATAAATTATCTGAAGTCGATGGGATGAAATCCACTGGAAGGAGGGAATTAAGGCATCCCCCATCATCCAACACGAGGTACTCAGCAAAGCTGTATAATGTGGAAAGACTCGATCATAAGGTGCACGAACCAGTAACTGTACCGGGAATGGACGACATACAAAGTCAAGAGAACTGAGGAATGACTGACTCAGGCTTCAACTTCCTTCGAACAAGAGCATAATAGCGTATGGTGACTGAATAAAGGAAGCATAGACTCGATATACAAACTGGGACATCTCTGCGACACAGGAGGCATCGACAGAGGCTCCATAGGGACTGGAAGCTTAACCAGTCGGTGGAGATAAACTCAGATAAATGAGTATAGCTCCTAAAGTCAAACTATAACCCAAACAATGTATGTGATATACAGTGCTCTGTTCGAAGGCGACATGACTCAACAGCTTCCAAAGATAACATCTTTCTTTATCTGGCTTTTTGGTTTTTTGATTTTTTTTTTGGACTTTTTCAATTATTTAAAAAGCTTGAAAAAGAATAAAATGTCTTTATAGTTACAAACTAGGAGGCGATGAGTGTCATAAGGGAAAACAAACTAGTTCCAAGTAGTGGAACATACATATGCTCAATGCAAGGATACATGTGTAGGATATCGACACTCGGGGGAAAATCTCCTCCCGGTAAAAAGGGAAACAAGCTGCGAAGGATATAAAAATGGCTCTGCATGGCTAGACATGAGACAAGCTCGGGCTATATGGATGAAACGCAATGTCAGGGAAGCTGGAATAAAGCTCAATAAGGTAGGCAAAGCTCATGATAATGAATTCACAACTTGACATGAGGGAGTCCTGAGGGAAATGGCCAGCATAAAGTTCAAGAGGAGTATGAATCTCTTGCTCAAGGAAATGGCGGGACTAAAAGGGACTCCCAGACCTAAGAGAGGACTCACAGCATGGGTACCAAATGCAAAAGGGAGCTAACTAGGGCACCCATGTATAGGAAAGCTCTACCATTCACATAGTACCACTTCTAACATCAACATGAAGGTTCCGTGATACCATGGAATGGGTTCGTACCTAAGGTTAAGATAGAATGGTCATAAGGCAATGCATAAGTGCAAGCAGATGTGAAATCCTAACCTATATGATAGTTCAGACATAATACCTGTGATAGGCGCGAACAGGTCAAAACCTCGGAGAGAGTGTAAAAACTCTAGACCCTACATGACAACCCTATCAATCCAAAACAACCCAAAATAGTCAATAAGAATCCAAACTATAGGGAATAAGGAGGAATGCTCATGAAAACTGCACCCAAAGGAAACAATGCGGTGAACAATGGGACATAAAAAGGAAATTAAGGTGTAGACCCAACGTTCACGCATCCACTACCACCCCCATGAGGGTGACCACTGGTGTAAAGACCGAGCAAAGGGAATAAAAATCTTCCACAAATGGAGTAGAGGATGGAATATAACCATTCCCAAATCTATGAGCACGGTAAGGGGCTGTGATGCCCCCAAGTCTGACACCAGGGTCCATACTAGGACCAAGGACGGGTGACAGGATACTAGGCATGCCGAAAATAGAAAGACCCAAACTCAAGAGAGCATAAATATACTCAAGTAACCACGATCCCAAAGGCCAACTAGTGCACAAAGAGCACAGTCCTAAGAAAATCTACAACCAAAATACAAGCAAACCAAGGGGAGGATATGTGAGCTCCCGAATGCAACAGGTATGTATCGCCTAAGAGAGGCTCAAAACTCCCATACACTACAAGGTGAGGTATGTAACCAATTATAATGGCCCTCAGCTTCAACACATAAAGCGGCTGTGTTGTCCAACCTCTACCTGGTCGGGACACTTGCAAAATAACCCCTGCAAAGTACCCCCTCGATATCCTAGGTAAGGAAACTAAGGTCACCTCAATATAATCAATGCTTAGGCAGATAGTCACAGGCAGGATTGACCGTGTTGGCAGGGTAGAAAAGCCCAAAACTCTCAAAAGAGCCCCCAGATATGAATACAATCCTGGAAATATCTCCGGTGCTACTCAGTTATGACTAGGGGTCATCCCAATCAATAACCGCTCACACTACCTCGTGCTTAACTCCCTTGTAAGAGGAGGATCCTGAGAAACATTAATTATACCAAGGAATTTCACACTCTCACCTGGACAGACACATACATGTTTTTGTTTAGTGGTCTTGGATAATTTACTGACAATGAACTATTCCAAGACCCTAAAACCTAATCTTGTTGGTGCACCCTATAAAAGAAAAGAGTGTAATTCATTTTATTATGCGTTGATTTTAATTGGCTGTAATTACTCAAATGGAAATGGTCGTGCAACTAATGACATTATGACTCAGCAGTGAAATAAATATGCACACCATAACAAACACTGCTAAGTACAATATTTGTCAAATGAAAAATAGGGTATGCCACTACATGAGATGCATAAATATATATTCCTTTCCGAATGCCAATGCAATCCTTCCTATATGAAATCCTAAGCACAACTCTCATCCAAGCAATCCAATGCAAGTACCTTCTCAAATCCATATCTAAGATGCAACTAAGAGTGCAACTATTTTGTATTTTTCAATATAAAAGAATGAAAAATGCAATAAAAGTCATCTAAAACTCTCAGTCTCTGCAGCAAGTATAAAACACAAGCCCAGCAAGACACTGAGACAAAAAGAGTAATGCACTAATGGCAAAACAAAAAGGAAAAATGACTAAAACTACTTTCAAAGAAAAATCAATGAAAAAGCAGTCTCTGGTCACAAAAGAAGCATCCAACAGACAACATCAGACCCAAGAAAGACCCAACCACACTCACAACCCACCCAGTAACTTCCCACAACATCAAACTCACCAAAAGGGAGGATGTACGCGACTGTTTAAAGAACAACTACGTATGTACACTAATTTTGGCCAAAAATCCGTGTATGTACACGACTTTTGGGCAAAAAACCGCGTATACAGAGAAGGCAGTGGTAAAAAGCAGGCCAAGGTCAAACCAATAAAGGGGAGTGTCAATGGATAAACATACTATAAAATGCGACATAGAAACAAGGAGAAACAAAGAGCAAGTCAATAATATCAGGCCCATTGTGCCCACAAACCCCCAAATAAAAACAAGGAACATCCCCAGTGGAGTCGCCAATTCTGTTACGTAGAGAAATTCCTATGGCTTGGGGTACCACAACAGATAGCTTGACTCTAGAAATCAATCCTTTCCAATATGCAATAGAAATTAAATGTCTACCACTAAAGGATCAGACCTCATACCTTATTCCGGACGGTTGAAGTAGACCCCCATTGAGCTTTCCAGCTTCAGCTTGAATTGATAGATTACTTCCTCAACAACAAGTAAACAATACAAGCATTCTATATATCATGGTGTTAGATCTATTATAGCATATATAATCAATAATGTATAAGAATTTGACATAATCCAATGGATAAAATATTCATTCAAACACACATTATTGGACAGGAAAAGATATTTCTATTAATATAAATAAGAGATTACAAGATACAACCTCTATCGGCATGTCTGCAAACCAGAGAAACTGAATCCCCCACTTGGGCCTCCACCACTTCAATCCTCCATCTCTAGACAACAAGCTCACAAGTAAAAGGCAAGCTTGGGAAGAACACAAAAGTGCTCCAAGGGACAAAGGGATGCAGACTCAAGCATAAGTTTCGGCAATAATGGACTATAGTTTCTTTGCTCTCAATCCTCTCTTATGCCTTCAATGTACCAAGGAGTTCCTTATAGAGCTTTTCAAAGGGGTAATGAAAGGTCGAATCCGAGCGATCTCAAGGCATAGGGAAGGCCAGGAGTCAAGTGAGTCGGATCCATGTCAAGGAAAACTCCAAAAGGATTTGGATTTTGTACACATCCTGATGTACACGGTTTTAGTGGTCAAACCCGCGTATATACGCGATTATAGGTTTAAAAGTCGCATGTATCATTTTTCACATGTTTTTAGGGATGGTGAGGGAAACATGAAAGGACAAAAAATGGTCCAAGAGGTCTAAGGAGTCTGTAGCAGGACAGGGGAAGGCCATACAAAGTGTGATTCACCTGGAGTGGTGAAATCAGCTATAACAACTGGATGAATAACTTCGACATTCTAAGTTGCATTCTACTTCTAGTCTCTTTTATAAATTCACTTTAGATGAATTTAAAATAGAAGCTATTCTAGTCAATAAATGAATTTAAAATAGAAGCTATTGCAGGTCATAAAAATTCCTTTTCTAATATGAATTATTTGCAAGATGATTATAATGATTTTATCCACTTGTCTAACATGTTGGTTAATCATTTAGAGGAAAATAATATCGTTAATAAATATTTTGAACAATTGATTGATTGGAAAACCTATATCAAAAATGTTCTCAAGATTAAATGTTTATCTTATATCTTGATTAGACTAAAATTAGTTGAAGTGATAAAATGTTTATCTTAAATCTTGACACATTGTATGCATTGAAGTTTCCTGCATGATTGAGAAAGGTAAATTTTTTTGGAGTAGGATTTGGACACAAAAAGACAACATGTTTGAAGACATGGGTATGCAAAGCTTTATTGAGTTAGAGGATGTTGTTCCTTCTAGATTAAATATTTGTCATTGATCAATCTAGTGATGAGTTAACAGACCAAATCAAGGCACTCCACTAGATCAATATGTCAGCACTGAAGGCATTCTTTGTCACCTTGATTTCTTTGAAGATGTGTGTTGTAAGTTTCCTTGACAATTGGAACAAAGTTAGATAGAAAGATATACGATCATTTATTTGTAGGTTTGAGCTTCAATTGGAGCACGTGCCTTGAAAAGACAATGATTGCATGCTTGTTGTTTGTAAAAATGGAAGGATTATTTGGATGATACTGGCCAAAGTAGTTAGGTCTTCATAGGGTCTAGGATAATAGTTACTCAATTTGAGGAACTTCTTTATCCACTTGTATCTATTTATTTGTAAATTTTGTAATGTAAAAGATCCATGAACCTAGATAAAAACCTAATGGAAGTTTGATTGAAATCAAACCTTTTGTTGAGAAGTTTGTAATCCCTATTAAGGAACTACATAATTTATTTTGGAGTAATTAATGGAGGATGGAGGAATTTTTTCATTTTGGCTGCAACTTATTGAGTAAAGTTTGATGCTTTCAATTTTTACTTGATATTTTTATAATCCTTTTATGAATCATTTTTTTTTGGAATTTATTTCAAAAATAAAATTATTATTTGTTTTTGCATTACAATGGCTATACTTAAGTTATGATATTTTTCATTAACTCTAGTATTGATATACTTTTAATGTGTTGTGAATAACATTTTTTTGCATGTTTTCATAAGTCCTCATTGTGATATAATTAGTTTTCTTTTATAGATCTAGATAATAGTTTAATGTTTATTGATTTATTAATTTAGTTTTACATTGATTTCCTCTTATACATATTTTATCAATTTGGAATTTTTTTCAAAAGAAAATATTATAGCTCTGCAAATGATCAGTTTATGAAACTGCTTGTGTGTGTTCATTTATAAGTTATTTACTCTACACAATCTAGTCCATTGATGTGTTGTAATCTAATCTTTGATATCTCTTTGTTTGGACTGTGAAATAATTGATCTTTACATCAAACAGTTAGATTCTTTCTCTTAGATTTTTCACTAGCCTTTTCTTTATTTCTTTGTAGTCAACTTTCATTAGCATATTTTTCTATTAATATTTTAGTATTAGATTAGTTATATGATTGCTTTTATATTTTAGGAAAACATAATTTAAGTCTCCCTTTTGTAGGAGAAACCCCAATCATTGGAAATGGGGCCAACGTAATCTCGTTGAAGACAATGAAACCAAATGACTAGAGGACTAGAAATGCCATGAATCAAATTGTCTTTCTAACATTGATGAACAAGCCATATTTTCCCATCAACAAATGGAACTAGAAGGAGTGTATAAATAGTTTTAATGTCTAATAGGACAAACTTTCATCTTCTCACAAGTTGATCTCCTATGATTAACATTATTCCATAACAAAGTAATCTAGAAGTTTCTTCATGGTTTATTAACACTCCCATACCTAAAACGATTACCAAACCACCCCCATCCTATATGCACTCTAGGTTGATCTATCATTTTGACCGATCCATTAATAAATTAAGGATTTAGCGAACTTATTCAATATTCTCATTGGATTTTGAACCAAGAATATTATAGGATCAGTGGCATTCCAACCATCAAACATGTTTTCCTTAGTTTCCTCATCGACATATTGAGGAATCCATGAACACATACCATATCCAATAACCGGTTCTATGAATTATCATTTTCATAATATCTAGACTAGCCATCCTTGGTGAATGTTTTCATCAGGAGGAGTTGGTATTCCACCTTCCCCAATAGAGTCATCGCCGAACTCAAATCACAAAATTTATTCTAATGAAGAAATATCATTAGAATAACAACAAACAAACAATAACAACATACCATGGCTTGACCAGGATTCCATCATTGTACCTAGAAATATACACCCTTTACCTAAGAATTTTGAAAAAATCCTTCCCAAGTTTGATCTTGATAGTAAACAATCAACATATAACCACATTAAGAAATTCATTCTAGTTGTAAGGCTGAAGAGTGTTGAACATGAATATGTGTTTTGCACATGGAAAATCCTCTACTTAGTAATTTTCCCACAACCACAAATTTTCAAATAAACCACAACATAAAAACAAGATTTTGAACAGCTCAAGAACAAGCTTTTGATAGCTCTATTGCTCATGCTACCTAATTTGCACCATCCATTTTAAATTTAAACCAATGCATCAAACTATGTAATGGGATTCATGATCACTCAAGAAGGTCACCAATGGAATTCCATTTGGAAAATTACAATGATATTGTTCACAAATATTCGACTTAAGAAAGTGGACCATATTTCATTGTACAAGCACTTAAGCAATGGAGACATTACATTCTAGGAAAATAAATGGTCATTCATGTAGACCATAATCCTCTATAGTTTTCTCCATCATAATCTAGGTTATAGATGATGATACAACTCAAGTGGATTAGTTTCCTACAATAATTTTAGCTGGTAACTAAGCATGAAAAATGAAAATCTAGTGCAGTAGTTGATTTCCTTAGTAGAACACCAGTCACTTCACTTATTATAGTGTTAATTATGCATGATTATGAAACCATTACTTGGCCTCAACTGTATGAAGAAGAAAATAAATCATCCTCAATGTATCGACAAATCCATACATGTCAATCAATTTCTATAACCTACCATGTGAAGGACAATTTTCTGTACAAGATAGGACAACTTTATCTACCTCTAAGTAAGCATACACAACAGTTCATATAGAATGCACGATATAGCAAAATAACAAGAAATTTTAGAGTGTTAAAGAATATCATAGTACTCCAAAAGTATTTATATTGTCCTTCACTCAAGACGAATATCAACAAGTATTTCAAGTCATGTGTGGTTTGTTCCATATCTAAGCCATCGAATCGATGATAGGGTTTGTATACACCCTTTCCCATTCCAAGTCCATAATAGGAATCCATTTCCTTGGATGACTTGACTAGATATCCTGTCACTAGACACCAACATGATGCAATATTGATAACAATTGAAAGATTCTCTAAAATGTATATCCTCATTTCTTGGAACAATACTACGATAACATAGTAGCCTTCTCAACTCTTTTTCGACCATGGTTGGAAACACTATGGATTATCGAATAAAATCATCTCCAACGTAGGATTCCATATTTGTCAGCACTTTTTGGAAAACAATATGGTAGCATCTCAACACATAGCTATATATGTTTACTGTGTTCCATCCTTATACTGATGGATAGATGAAAATTGTGTATCACATGGTGTTATAATTTATCCACAAGTACAACCACAAACATCACAAAACATGGAATGGAAGTCTCTCATACATCAAAGATAGTTATCATTGAAAACAACACAGTTCAATATGTAAGAGTCCATTTGAATTTTGTTATGGATTTCATCCCTTAATGCGTATAGACATAGTTAATTGATTTATTATTTTGATAAAAAAATACCATGACTCAGCGAGAATTTAAAAAGGAACTCAAGTTCAAGCATAGGGTTTGTGAGATTTAGAATCAAGCATACGATATGTTGCAATGAGCCAGTTAGAAATCTAATGCTTGACACGATAAGAATCATATTCCTCATTCATTCAAAAATGGGGATCAAGTATGGCTAAATCTCAGAAAAGAAATATTTATTGTCTTGCATAGAAAGTGTTGGTTGTGGAGCCTAATATTCCAGATCCAGAGATATTATTCAGTTGTGTTTGTACCCCATGTGTACTGTACACTCATTCCCCCTGCCTTGGGGTTCTAGGTAGCACCCCGAAAAAGGGGGTTCGGGGGCAGTGCCCCCAAGAAAATGGTGGTTCGGGGGCGAAGCCCCCGAGAAATTTTTTTGGGATGTGTATTGGCCAACAGTATTGCAGACCCATGGTATTGGGTTAACCCTAGAATTTTCCCATTGTATTTCCCTTATAAAAGAAAGCATTGTAAAACGACTGAGTATGGTATTATATTGCATTGTATTGGAAGAGATACTGTGAGAGCATGAAGAGGAAGTGCATCAGTTTTGCTGCAGGGTGTATCCCTTCATCTTTCTGGACTGTAATAAAAGGACTATCAATTTCTTTGTGAATGTAGCCCATCGTTTGGGTGAACCATGTTATATCTGTGTCTCTCTATAATGTTTTAATGTGTTTTGCATCTTGTTTATTGATTTAACAATGTATCTGTTATTGCTTTGCGGTCCTGTTTTCTAACAGCAAGATGAAGCCTTTCTTAACATTCCACCATACCTAGGTTTCCATCCAATATTCAATGTCGACTTTCTTTGACTCTATTTTCCACTGATGTTGGAACAGATCGACTTATAGATAAAATATCTAGAAGACATCCATGTAGATGTTCAAGAGTCCCTTTCATTTGAAACCATTGTTGGACAACAAGCATTCTTATAAGAATGCAAATGATTCCCTTGTTTCAGTTGTCGAAAGAAGGACAACTTCCAACAAAAATAAAGTGATACTCTTTCACTAAACTAGATCATAAGTTTCTTCATATGCTTAAGCATGATATGAGGACTATTGCCACTTAAGGGGGGAGTTCTGATCTTCCCCAATATTTGACTGGTTCTATCAGCTAGAGCATAGTCCTAGTTCACTCTTTGGTTATATTTCAATGGAGCAATGGTGGAAGAAGGAAAGTTTAGGGTTGAGAAATTTAATGGCCAAAACTATCAGTTATGGAAGATGCAAATGGAGGACTATCTGTACCAGAAGGATCTGTACTTGCCGTTGGGCGAAAAAGAAAAATAGCCGATGGTTATGAAGGATGGAGAATGGGAGTTTCTTGATAGAAAAGGCATTGGGAACAATACGGATGTGCTTAGCTTCGTTGGTGTCCTTCAATATTTTGAAAGAAAAAACAACAGAGGGTGTGATGAGCGCATTGAGTAAGCTCTATGAAAAACCCTCGGCTTCTAACAAGGTATTTTTAATGAAGAACTTATTTAATATGAAGATGTCGGAAGGTGGATCTATTACTGACCTTTTAAATGAGTTTAATACACTTACCAGTTAGTTAAGTTCTATAAAAGTGAACTTTGATGATGAGGTTAGGGCTCTTCTAATCTTGTGCTCATTGCCAGAAAGCTGGAATAGCTTGGTCATGGATGGCTGTAAGTAACTCTGTCCCTAGTTCAAACACTCTTAAGTTTGATGATGTTGGTGTTATTCTTAGCGAGGAAATGCGAAGAAAAATAATAGGTGAGACATCAGGTAATGCATTGACCATGGAGAGTAGAGGGAGACAAAACGAGAGAGGAAGGAGCCCAGAAAATCGAGGCAAGTCTAAAAAGGGCAGATACAAGTCTAGATTCAGAAAAATAGAGTGCCAGAATTGTGGTAAGAAAGGACATATGAAGAAAGACTGCAGAGCTCCAAAGAAGAAAGGAGACATACAACAAGAGACTACTCAGGAAGCGAATGTAGCAGGTGATATAATACAAGATGCTTTGATTCTTGCATTAGACAATACTAGTGATTACTGGGTAGTAGATTTAGGGGCTTCATGTCATGCTACACCCCATAGGAAATTCTTTCATGATTATGTTCAAGGTGATTTTGGGCATGTGCTATTGGGGGATGATAAACCATGTAAGATTGTTGTAAAGGGTAAGGTACGGATTAAGTTAAATAATGGAAATGACTGGTTGCTAAAAAATGTAAGGCACATTCCTTCTATGAAAAGAAATCTGATCTCAATAGGTAGTTGGGAGATAGTGGCTGTTTGTCTATGTTTGGATAAATGTGGTGGAAGATCACTAAAGGATCACTGGTAATAGAAAAAGGAGATAGGGTAGGTACGTTATATTTATGTCCTCATAATACTGATTATTTTATCTCTGTAGCTTGCACAGAAACAGGGGCAGCATTATGGCATCATAGGCTTGGCCACATGAGTGAGAAGGGGATGCATATTCTCCACTCAAGGAAACTGCTTCCAGATCTGAAGTAGGTAAGTTTGGAATTTTGTGAGAACTATGTTTATGGAAAATAGAAGAGAGTTAGATTCCTCAGGGTTGGGAAAAAAAAGGAAGAGTGAAAAGTTAGAGCTTGTCCATTCAGATGTATGGGGACCAGCTTAGATACAATCTCTTGGTGGCTCTCGTTATTATGTTACTTTTATTGATGATGCAACTAGAAAAACTTGGGTTTATTGCATTAGACAAAAATTTGATGTGTTTGATACTTTTAATAAGTGGAAAGATTTGGCTGAGAATCAGACATGAAAATGTTGAAATGTCTTAGATATTATAATGGAGGCAAGTACTATAGCAAGGAGTTTGATAGTTACTATTCACACAATGGTATTCACAGAGAGAATACAGTCCCTGGAACACCACAAGAAAATGGTGTGTCAGAAAGGATGAACAGAACAATCATGGAGCGTGCAAGGTGTATGAGATTGCATGCAGGGTTGCCCTTACAGTTTTGGGCTGATGCTGTAAACCCTACTATTTATTTAATAAACAGAGGGCCTTCAAGCGCTTTGGATGGTGGCATTCTAGAGGAGGCATGGACAGGTAAACAAGTAAAATACTCATTTCTGAGAACTTTTGGTTGTGAAGCATTTGTCCATATTGATAAAGATGATAGAACAAATCTTGAGGCTAAATCCAAGAAATGTACCTTTATTGGATACAGGGTTGATGATTTTGGTTATTGCTTATGGGGTCTTAAAAATTGCAAAATCATTAGGATTAGAGATGTAGTATTCAATGAAAAGGTCATGCACAAAGATCAGTTGCAAGGAAAGAAAGAAGAAAAGGAAAACATAAAGTACACAGTGCTTGATGAAATCAAAGAAAATGAAGTTCCAAAGGCACCAGAAAATCAAGAGCAGTAGCAGGTGCCTGAAACTCCTGCAACTGTAAGAAAGTCTACCAGGTTAAGTACACCCCCTGAATGATTCTCTCCTTCATTGTATTATTTATTGATGACTGACTCTGGTGAACCAGAATGTTATGAAGAAGCAATGCAGGTAGAAGCTAGAAAGAAGTGGGAGCAAGGCATGGATGAGGAGATGGACTCATTGGTAAGAAACCAGACTTGGGATTTGGTTAAGTTTCCTAAAGAAAAAAGGGCATTGGAAAATAAATGGGTTTACAGGTTGAAGGAAGAAGATGGAGGCAAGAAGCGGTACAAGGCTAGACTTGTTGTAAAGGGGTTTGCACAAAAGAAAGGTATATACTTTGATGAAATATTTTCTCTTGTTGTTAAAATGAATTCAACTAGAACTATTTTAATTCTAGTGGCAGTAGAAGATTTGCATCTTGAATAGTTAGATGTAAAAACAACCTTTCTCCATGGGGATTTGGAGGAAGAGATTTATATGCATCAGCCACAAGGGTATGAGGTCAAAGGGAAGGAGAATTTGGTTTGTAGGTCGAAGAAGAGCTTGTATGCCTTAAAGCAAGCTCCAAGGCAGTGGTTTTTTAAATTTGATAAGTTTATGACAAAAAAAGGTTATGATAGATGTCATTCTGACCACTGTGTTTATTTGAAGAGGCTAGATAATGGAAGATATATTATCTTGTTATTGTATGTGGATGACATGCTTGTTGCAGGGTCTAACATGCAAGATATAAATGTACTCAAAATAAAACTAGCTAAATCATTTGTGATGAAGGATTTGGGTGCTATAAAGCAAATCCTTGGTATGAGAATAACAAGAGACAGGAAAAATTGCAAATTGACATTGTCTCAAGGTGAGTACATAGAAAAGGTGTTGCAGAGGTTTAGAATGCATAATGCAAAACCATTCAGTACGCCTTTGGCTAGCCATTTTAAACTAAGCAAGGATATGTGTCTAGAGACACATGAAGAGATAGATTGCATGCCCAAGATTCCCTATTCATTAGTGGTTCGAAGCTTGATGTATGCCATGGTGTGCACAAGACCAGATATTGCACACACAATGGGAGTTGTGAGCAGGTATATGAATAATCTAGGTAAAGAGCATTGGAAAGAAGTACAGTGGATTCTCAGGTATTTGAGAGGTACCAATTCTCATGCATTATGTTTTGGAGGTTTAGACACTATTCTATAGGGATATGTTGATGCAGATATGGCTAGTGATAAAGACAACAAGAGGAGCACCACAGGGTATTTGTTTACCGTGGGTGGAACAGGAGTAAGTTGGATTTCAAAACTGCAATAGGTTGTTGCACTTTCAACAATGGAAGCAGAGTATGCTGCTTCTACAGAGGCTAGTAAGGAGATGATTTGGTTGCAGAGGTTCATGGAAGAATTGGGTAAGAAGCAGGAAAATAGCAAGCTATACAGTGATAGCCAGAGTGCCATTCATCTTGCAAATAACTTAGCCTTTCATTTGAGGACTAAACATATACAACTCAAGTACTACTTCATAAGATCTGTTCTAGATGAAGAATTGTTAAACTGGAAAAGATACATACTAGCCAGAATCCTGCAGACATGTTGACAAAGGGAGTAACCAGAGAGAAACTGAGTTCCTGCTCAGTTTTTGTTGGCCTTCAAGCATTAAGGTGAAAACAAGAAATTTTCCAAGTCCAAGGTCCAGAGCATAGTCCATCAAGTGCAATAGCAGTGGAGTTGCTATGATCAGTCTCCAAGTGGGAGATTGTTGGTTGTGGAGCCTAATCTTCCAAATCTAGAGATATTATTCAGTTGTATTTGTACCCCAGGTGTATTGTACACTCATTTCCTCTGCCTTGGGGTTTGGGGCAGTGCCCTGAAAATAGGGGTTCGGGGGTGAAGCCCTCGAGAAATTTTTTTTGGGATGTGTGTTGGCCAACAGTATTGTAGACCCATGGTATTGGGTTAACCCTAGAATTTTCCCATTGTATTTCCCCTATAAAAGAAAGCATTGTAAAACGACTGAGTATGGTATTGTATTGTATTGGAAGAGAGACTGTGAGAGTGTGAAGAGGAAGTGCAATGGTTTTGCTGCAGTGTGTATCCCTTCATCTTTCTGGACAGTAATAAAAGGACTGGTAATTTCTTTGTGGACGTAGCCCATATTTTGGGTAAACCACATTATATCTGTGTCTCTCTGTAATGTTTTAATGTGTTTTTCATCTTGTTTATTGATTTAACTGTATATCTGTTATTGCTCTGCGGTCCTGTTTTCTAACAGCAAGATGAAGCCTTTCCTAATATTCCACCATACCTAGGTTCCCATCCAATATTCAATGTTGACTTTATTTGACTCTATTTTCCTCTGCTGTTGGAGTAGATTAACTTATAGATAAGATATCTAGAAGACATCCATATAGATGTTCAAGAGTCCCTTTCATTTGAAACCATTGTTGGACAACAAGCATTCTATACAAGAATGCAAACGATTCCCTTGTTTCAGTTGTCGAAAGAAGGACAACTTCCAACACAAATAAAGTGGTACTCTTTCACTAAACTAGATCATAAGTTTCCTCATATGCTTAGGCATGATATGGGGACTATTTCCACTTAAGTGGGGAGTTCTGATCTTCCCCAAGATTTGATTGGTTCCATCAACTAGAGCATAGTCCTAGTTCACTCTTTGGTTAGATTTCAATGGAAATGACTCAGTCAAACCTAAGGATCAACCAATCCATCGACTCATTCTACCCTACAAACCAGTCAATTCATCGATTCAGTAAACCATGCATATTATTCGATCCATCGACTTAATCAAACTTGTGAATTAGTAAATTCATCGACTCATTCAACCTTACATATTAGTCAATCCATCAACTAAGTCATTGAATCTAGTGGCCCATTCAATATTCTACAATATTTGTTTATAATACATTCCCTACGGCATTCGATGAATCTAACACATGTCAGATGAAATTATGAATAATTAGAACAAATTAGGAATATTATGTCAACGTGTAAATGATGTCTACTCATATTTTTCTGGCATGTTTTACTTTTTATCACTCCCACGGCTATTGAAATAAATTAGTAGAGAATACCCTTGCGTGAATGAACCAATATTCGATATAACAACTCTTAGTAGGAGATGTGGGCCATTCACGATGAAAAGGATGCATTGCAATATAGGAAGGGGGATATGCTCAAAATATAGAGATGATATCATGGATCTCTTGATAAAATATTTGGTCCATTCATGGTGGAAAAAGTGCATGGTAATATATATGGGGGACCTATGCATGAATAATGGAGATTATATTGTGCAAATCCCATTAAAATATCTGGGACATTTGCAGTGATGAAAGTGCATGAAAAAATAGGTAGGTACCCATGCACAAATGGCTATGATTAGGTTGAGCACCTCCTATCGATATATCTAGTTCATTCATGGTGACTGAGTTGCACAATGGAACAAAAATGGGACCCATGCATGAAAACATGAGATTCATTAGTCCCCCTAGATATAGTAGACTTGAGTCATTCATGTTGAAAGGATCCAAGTATTAAAGTAAAAAAAGTTACCTCTATGAAAGGTCATGATCATTTCCTCATTTTATCAACAATAGATCTGGGTCATTCGTGATACGAGGGTCACTTCCTCACCAAAATAATTCTTTGTAGATTCACCGGAGCATCAGATATTCATTGGTAAAGCACATGTACTACCAAATATATTTTCAGAATTGTTTGATTTTTGCATTTTTCTTACTAGGGCATACCTCGGTGATTGTACCTCACCAATTAAAAGAAATGATTTTATTTATTTATGGGTAGTATATTTGTACCCTGGTACAAATAGCAGATTGGTATCTCCTTGAGAATCAATTAAGGAGGCATTTATGTTCGAGTATAATGGCTAAAATAGATTTTTCTTGGATATGCAAGGCACTTTGAAAAATTTCTCTTAGGAAAAATATTGATAGTAGTTTCCATTTCCACTGCCCATTGAAATTTTATAAAGAGATATAAATTCTTTGGAAACCTAATTGTTGATGACCAACATACACTAGAACCTGGTTGGATATCCTCACAAGTTAAATGGGTAAGTATTTCTAAAGTTCCCTCACACCTTTGAGAATCTCTACATTTGTTTTAGCTTGTCAAATGTAGTTTTTATCAAAAGTTTCCTTATCATCCAAGTAATTTCTTTCTAGATTAAATTATTATAATTATCAACTACCCTTCATCTGAAAAAATCATCATGACTAAGAATAATCAAAATGCTTCTAAGACATCCTCATCCTGAGCCACATCCATTAGGTCTAGTTCCACTAATGTCACATCCCCTCAAGATCTCTCCTTTCTATATTTATTGGATGATGAGGCCACATCTAAAACTACAAAACATTCGACTTAAAAATTCATAGGTTCTATCCTTGGAAAGTTATTTTGTCCAAAATCGACCAACAAATTTTGGCCATTTAGGCTAGCTGAAAAATTTGTCCTTGATGATTTTACTTTCACCGAATTTTTTCAATTATGTGCTAATAATTTCAATCCAATCACCTCAACATTCACCACAAATTATGGTCAAACTACCATGTCTATATCTCAAGGATATCCATCACCCAAATGATGGGAACTTCCTCAAAGTAATTGCACCATATCATCATCGACAAACCACCCACTCATTAAGTAAGTCCTCCTTTACTCCATATGTCGGGTTTCTTGTAGTAGTTGGAGGATCATATTGTAATGATTTAATCAAAACTATTCCTCTTACTCTCCCCATGGCTAATGATAACCCACTATTGGTTGTGGAGATTAATTATAATCTTTTTGATTCATAGGTCATGTTATAGCCTTGTTTGGATCCCAATACCTAAATAGGAGTTATGGAGGGTATTCCCTCCACCCACTATTATCACCATGGGGTACAAGGGAGGGTGGACATAACCTTTTTGGAGCCTCCCCATAGTGGGAGTTCGGAGGAAATGCCCGCGAAAAGAAATTAAAAAAAATCCTTGTGAAATGTTGTAATTTCGTAGTCAATATAGAGAATTCATCATTAGGTTATATATCTGAGGGTATAGATTATGTTTTTGTATTTTTCCCCTATAAAGCAACCCTCTTTTAAAGATACCGTTGTATTACAGTTGTGTAGTGTGTGAGAGAGACCTTGAGAGTGTGAAGAGGAGGTTGTAGTGGATGTGTTACAGGTTGTATCCCTCCATTTTGTTGGTTGGGATAACAAAAAAGACTTGATGTTTCTCCATGGATGTATCCCATAGCGATGGAAACACATATATTGTTGTATCTCATGTATTGTTATCTTCTTATATTTTTTATTTTTTAATTTATTTTCTTTTGTTGCTTTTCAATCATGTTTTCTAACAATTGGTATCTTATTTGAAGTTCTATTTAACTGATAAAATCAAAGGAAAAGAGGATTTTTGTTTCTAGTGGGAGCAATGGTTCCTAGTTCGAGTGGGAGCAATGGAAGAAGAAGGAAAGTTTAGGGTCAATAATTTAATGGCTAAAACTACCAGCTATGGAAGATACAAATGGAATACGATATATATTAGAAGGATCTTTTCCTACCATTGGGAGAAAAAACAAAGAATCTAGTGACTATGAAGGATGAAGAATAGGAGGTTATTGATATAAGGGCATTAGGGATGATACAGTTGTGTCTAGAAACATAATTGGATTTGAAATTTTCAAAAGAAAATACAATGGAGGATCTGATGAGGATATTGGCTAAATTGTATGGAAAACCATCAGCCTCCAACAAGGTATTTCTAATGAAGCAATTATTTAATATGAAGATGTTAGAAGGTGGGTATGTTTTCGACCATTTAAATTAATTTAATACGATTACTAATCCATTAAGTTCTCTAGAGGTGAAATTTAATGATGACATCGGATATTTTCTAATTTTGTGCTCATTGCCAAAAAACTAGAACAAAGTGGGCATGGATATTAGTAACTTGACCTCTACTTCAAACACCTGAAATTTGATGATGTTGTTGGTGTTTATCCTTAGCAAGGAAATGAAATAGAAAAGTACAGTTGAGACATCATATGATGCATTGATAGAGAAGAACATGGGAATACAAAGGGAGAGAGGAAAGATCCCAAGGAACTATGGGAATTCTAGGAAGGGAATACCCAAATCCAAACTAGGAAAGAGAGTGTTAGAATTGTGGGAATAAAGGATATATAAATAAAGACTACATATCTCTAATGAAACAAGGAGATGGACAACAATATAATAATTAGCAAAAACATTTAGCATGTGGTGTGTTACAATATGCTTTGATCCTTCTATCTAATATTATTACTAATTCTTGGGTATTAGGGGGATTAATTTAATGCCAGAACCCATAAGAAATATTTTCAGGAGTATGTTCAAGGTGATTTTGGACAAGCATGTTTAGGTGATGATGAACCATGTAAAATTGTTGGAAAGGGTAAGATACAATTAATGTTAAAGAATGGAAACTAAATGTTGTTGAAAAGGGTAAGGCTCATCCATGCTTCGAGAACAAATATAATTTTAGTGGGGCAGTTCGAAAGTGAAGGTTGTATATCCACATTTATTGAAAAAACATGAAATATCACTAAAAGATCATTGGTAATAGAAATTTTTGGTTATCGCTTATGGGATTACAAAAAATCGCAAAATCGTTAGGAGTAGAGACGTGGTATTCAGTGAAAAGGTCATGTACAAATATTAGTTTCAGAGAAATAAGCATGAAAAGGAAAACACATAACACACAATGCTTGATGAAATAAAACAAAATGAAATTCCAAAGGTACCAGAAAATAAAAATGTACAAAAACAGTATCAACTAGTACCTCAAACTCCTACAAGTATTGTTAGAATATCTACCAGGTTAAGTATATCCCTTGAATGACACTCTCCTTCATTGTATTATTTATTGTTAATTGATTCTAGTAAACTAGAAAGTTAAGAAGAGACAGTTCAGGTGGAAACTAGAAATAAGTGTGAGCAAGGCATAAAATAGGAGATTGGACCCTTGGTAAGTAACCAGACTTAGGACTTGGTTCAATTTCCTAGAGAAAAACATCATTGAAGAATAAATGGGTTTACATGTTGAAGGAATAAGATGGAATAAAAAACTGGTACAAGGCTAGACTTGTTGTAAAGGGGTTTACACAAAAGAAAAGGTATAGATTTTTATGAAATATTTTCTCCTTTTGTTAAAATGACTTCAATTAGGACTATTTTAAGTCTAGTGGTAGTATAATATTTTCATCTTGAACAATTAGATGTAAAATATATTTTATCCTTGAGGATTTGGAGGAAGATATTTATATATAGCATCCATAGGGGTATGGGGTAAAAGGGAAGGAGAATTTAGTATGCAATTTGAAGAAGAGCTTGTATGACCTAAAGTAATATCCAAGGAAGTGGTATTTTGAATTTGACATGTTTATGACAGAACAAGGCCATAGTAGATTTCATTCTGACTACTTTGTTTATCTTAAGAGGCTTCATAATGTAATATTGTATTGTTATTGCATCGCAGGGTCTATTATGCAAGATATAAGTGTGCTCAAAAGGAAATTATCTAATTCATTTGTGATGAAGGATTTGGGTGTTTCAAATAAAATCCTTAGTATGAGAATAAGAAGAGACAAGAAAAATCACAAATTAACATTTTCTTGGGGTGATTACATACAAAAGATGTTGGAGAGGTTTAGAATGTAGGATGCAAAAATAGTTAGTACACCTTTGGCCAACCTGTTAGCACCATTTATGGTTAGGAGTGGGAGAGGGATAGAACAAAGGAGAAACAAGGATGTGAGAAATTTTTGAAGTATGACCAGAGGTATGTTAAAAGGTGCTAAAGAATAATAAAGGGGATATTTCTATTCTTTAAATCATGGTTCAATATGTAGATATATGTTACATAAAAATCCACACCGATGTTATCATATTACAGGTTCCAGTGGTGTATATATGTAAATGGGAATATCTATGGATGTTACTAAATCCGCTAGTTAAATATGCAAGAAAGAAGAAGTTTAGGCAGCCAACATAATAAGATAAAAGGGAGAAAATATCAATGGTTGTGTGAAGAAGGTGAAATAGATATATGGTTGATATGGATTCCACTGGTGGAACTAGCATGAACAAATAAATTTTTCCTATCAGCAGAAAATATTACATGTTGCATAAATCAATGACAAAGATCGAAAGGAGGAAGTGATCGACGGTCCACAAAAATTCCACTAGGTGAGCATGCATGGAAAAAGTGAAGCTTAAAATCAATGAAAAGTGGTATACCCTGCATAGTTCAATGGTTGTGATTAATGCATGATCATGATCGATGGATGTGGATCATTCTACTGATTGAAGTTGTGCCCATAAATAAAATATTGAAATCAATGAAATGGACTAAAGTTCCTGCAAGATCTATGATGGATATTTGATGATGGTAAAATCTATGGTCCTAAGGTATTCCGCTAGTGTAAGGTGCACAGATATAGTTCTAATAGCCCTCAGCGAAATCGGTTAAAGGGAAAAAGTAATCGAGGGCTAGGATTGAAGCAGATGAAGATCTACGCTGGAGGATGAGACCACTGGAGAAAGATGCATGTTGCTTGTAAATTTGAATCTAAGTAGAATGTTTAAAGGTCTGGATTAATCAACGATCGATATTCATGGAGAATGAGATCGATGGCTATTTACTAATCCACGGTGAAAGAAGCTGGATATTTAAGTTCTAGATGGGTGGCAATAAATTAGTAAAAAGATCCATGGTGATGAACAAATGAAGGATGGATCTATGACATGAAGGGATCCGTAACCGAAAATTGAAGAGAAGATAAAGTTAGATAGGGTAGCGGAGTTGGGAATGTAAGGTTAAACAATGATCGGGATAGATGAATAGGAATAAGAAGAGATCATATCTAAGGATAGAGGAAGATTCACATGGGAAATATATATGAAGAATAATACATATTTCCAAAGCATAAAATACTATAAAAGGGTAAAGCATGTGGATGATGTTTATTCATATTTTTTGCATTGGAAGAAGAAAGTTCAGTGTGCATGGAAGAATCCAACTCAAACAGATTCAAGTCCATCGATCTTCTGACCAGGTAGGCCACCTTTCACCTACCAAACAATATAAAAATGGATAGTGGAGGGGAAATAGAGGCTTAGGCCCTAGAATTTTATAAAATTGAAGAAGTGTTTGAGGATAGGGATAGTGAAATTTTCGATACCCTATTGTCTTTCGGCTCTATTAACCAATTATAGACTAATTTAAAAACATTTAAAGAACATGGTAAAGATGCACATGGTATTTATAGGTCCCATTTTCATTTTTTCTATTGAGAGAAAACACTAATATTTCCTGACTTCATTGATTGGTGCACTTCTAATTATTCCTCTTTTGAGAGAGTTATTATGGATGCAACCAAGAGTAAAATTTTGTGTCTTTTCAGCTTGTTAGTTGTATGTGATTCCTTTGGAATTCCATCTACATTTACTAAAAAATGTGAAGACTTCAGTGAAGAAGAGCTTGTCTAGTGATTCCGTATATAAACCATTGAACATAAACAATCCTTTTTCACTATTTTTTTTAAACCAAATGTATCCCTACAAAATCAAGCCTTCCCTGTAGACACCAATTTGTTTAATAACGAGACAAAATTGGCCATTTAATTAATGAGCTAGTTTTTAGGTCTAGATACTAACATATAAGACACTGAGTTATTAATGAGTCTCCTTTTCAAAATTGGTACTAGTCCAGCTGAGCCTTAGTCATCCCAATCAGTTTTCCTTAAGCATGATGAACTCCTAGCTGAGAGTATTCACTCACAGCTGGTGAATTTCCACAATACAAAACATTTCATATTTTAATCACATCTAGTGAGGATGTTTTTGTTTTTCAATGAAGAGAATTTGTAGTTTCTAGAGATGGTTTTAACTGATTATACCAGTAGGAACTTCTTCAAATATGTAAAATTTATAATGGTTGAAGTGTATAAGGTATTTTTCCAGCACAAGTTTATTAAATTGAGCACATAGATCTGTGGACAAACACACAACTCACAAGATAGATCACACAATTTACTCAGTTATTGAAGAATGAAACAATGCAAAAATGGATTGCAACTGTGAATGATTTTCATTAATCAAAAGGTAATTAGATGATAAATTACAATGTAATACAATGGCTAAATAGCCACATGCAATTTGAATCCACATGAGGAAATTTGATTTGATTATACTCTACTTGACTGTAGGTAAGTAAGACCTTGTCTAAATCTTTATCAGAGGACTCAATAGTTAACTGAACTTGTCTAAATCATTATCGGAGTTCATCGGAGTTCTAAAACACAACTCAAGCATATAATTCGGTGTTAACTAAGGCCAACTGACTGTGGTAGGTGAGGAATGCATCTCTTGTGCATGCATCCATGCAAACCTAGCGCCAACTGAATGTAGAGGACTACAAATGAATGTAATTGACTCCTAACTCAACTTGACTAGTCACTAACTGAACTCAACAAATGAATGTTGGTATCAACACTCCTAGTGGCTCCTAAATTGTAGGGATTGATCTAGGAGGCTCCTAAACTAATGCATGCAATTGAAATCAGTGGCATTAGGCCTCAATTAGTGTTTCCCACACTTCAGTAACTGGAACATGTGCCCCAATTAGTCCAAGTGGACCTAATGGTGCTAGTGACTAAAAATAGATTGGAAGGACTCCCGATTTAGACATGAATCCTGATTTAGACATATGACCAAATTGGAAAAGGGAGGATTAATAATCCTAACACCCCCCTTGAATGCTAACTTGGACAATATGTGGACCCTGGTAACTAAGACCATAGGTCACCCATTACATGAAGTAAAGTAAAGTAATTGCTCAATACAAGGAGCTAGGGAAAAAACCACATGGGAAAAAATCCCCCCCTCTATATAAGCAGATAGAATCTGGAGTAAAGTTTGAAAAAATTGGAACTATGTTTCTACAACCTTCATCTCTGTGATGTAGCAAAGTAGCATGAATGGTGTTCTGTGCATAGGTATTCTGGGGCCTGGCATGTAGAATTCTCCTTCTTGTCCCAAAATGTTGATAGAAGGAAGGAGGAATGTAACCTTTGCCTCTTTCTGGATGAAGAGGTGTATGATCCACTTTATTCTTTTAAAGGTAGTGTGACTGATCAGACCTTTTCATGTGACATATTACATGCAATTTTTTTGCATCTCTTTGAAGGAGGTAATATTGCATGACATAGCACAAGCTTCTCTGTCTTCTGAATGTCATATGAATTTCTGGTCATCTTCCTAGCTTCCTGCTTGGAAGTAGGGACTAAATATGAATCTGAATCTAAATGAATCTTAATCTCATGAACTAATACAACTGGTTCTGCAATACTAGTTGAAACTGCAAGAGAAGGAGATGGAATGTTTTTATCTTCCCTTTGAGAGTACGCTAGTTCTGAAAAAGGAATGAAGTGTGAGAACTCATATGCCTTGGAGGCATGATTTGCAACACCCTTCTCTATGATGTTCCCAGTAGATATATCTGTGATATCCACTGAGTTAGGACCAAATATCACTCGCTTTGGAGAGCCAGTATTAGTCATCTGGTATACAGATAGTAGGTTTGAATCTAGGGAGGGAACATAGAGTACATCTTTGAACCTTCCATGTTCAAGCTTGATAGATTCCTTACCTTTGGTTTGAACTTTAGTGTTATTTCCTAGCTGAATACTAGGACCATCAAAAGACTGTAAAGAAGAGAATGATTCTTTGTATGCAACCATATGATTGGAAGCTCCAGAATCAATGAGGAAGACATGTGCTGTTCAACAGCTGGCCTTCAGTGCATGGCCTCTTACGAAGCAATATTCAGTGTCTTCTGTTTCTTCTCTCTGGTCAGCCTTCCTTGCACTAGCAGGTGTAGTAATGTAATGTTTCTTTAGAAGAAGAGTAATTTCATCAATTTTTCTTCTCATGCAGGAGCTATCTGGATAAAAGACCCTTCCATAGTAGGAACAAAGGGTCTTCCCTTTTCCATTCTTCTTGCTTCTCTTCAAACATGAAGGCTCATTTGACCGCTCTTTCTTCATAGGAGACTCATCTCTTTGCTTCCCTTTTTCATTCACTACCTTACCTCCTCTTGCAACCAGTGCTTGATATTTGGGAGATCGAATGATCCACATTTGAATCAACTTGTCATTCTCATAAGTGAGAGATTGGATGAAAGCATCAAGAGTGGGCATATTCCAATTTGGAGTGGTGAGATTCACTGTTTGAAATGTTGATACAAATACTGAGTAGTCTGCACCGAGTTTTGAGAGAATGGCAAGGATGAGCTGATAATCCTCCTTCTCCACCTTGCATTGCTTCAAATGGTATATTAGGTTCTTGAATTTTGTGAAAAATTCATTCATTATTTCTAAGTTGGATGGATTAAGAGATATCAACTCATTTTATAGCTGATGGACCCTCATCTCATCCTGCTTATCAAATAAGGAAGCAAGCTTGTCCCAAATCTCCCTGGGAGTCTTCAATCCTTTGATGTGGAAGTGAAGATCTCGAGAGATTGAGAGGGACACATATCCAAAAGCTTCATCAATCCTGTTAAAGTACTTTTCTTTGTCATGATTAAAAATTGGCTCTGCCTCTATCTCTTCTGTGAGTCTGAAGAGCTTCTTAGTGTGAAGCAGTCCCTCCACATCCTCCTTCCACTGGTGGTAGCTAAAGGAAGTGTGCGGCTCTACTGGATGGGCCATTTTGAATGCAGTAAAGAGGAATAACCTACTGTAGCGAATGCAGTGAGGAGAAAGGGCTGCTTGTAGAGAATGTAGTGAGAAGAGCTAATAACTTGTAAATCACACAATCAAACATACAAAATAAGATCGACTACCTGCACATTTCAGGTTTTCTTCACACCCAACGTAATTGATCAAGCAAGCTTGATCAACAATTCCTTAACTTGGGGTATTAAGTGGTAAACCTTCTGCTTCTCGTGCAGAGTAGGAATTGATCAAATTGCTCAAAAAAATGATCCAGCTAGAGATCTGAGGAGGAGAAGTTCCTTTTCCGCTGAGGCTCTGATACCATATTAAATTGAGCACATAGATCTGTGGACAAACACACAAATCAAAAGATATATCACACAATTTACTCAGTTATTGAAGAATGAAATAGTGCAAAAATGGCTTGCAACTGTAAATGATTTTCATTAATAAAAAAGTAATTAGATGATAAATTACAATGTAATACAATGGCTAAATAACCACATGCAATTTGAATCCACATGAGGAAATTCGATTTGATTAGACTCTACTTGACTGTAGGTAAATAAGACCTTGTCTAAATTATTATCGAAGGAATAAATAGTTAACTAACCTTGTCTAGATCATCATCGGAGTTCATCAGATTTCTAATACAAAATTCAAGTGTCTAATTCAGTGTTAACTAAGGCTAACTGACTGTGGCAGGTGAGGAATGCATCTCTCTTGCATGCATCGATGCAAACATAGTGCTAACAGAATGTCGAGGACTACAACTGAATGTAACTGAATCCTAACTCATCTTGATTAGTCACTAACTGAACTCAACTGATGAAGGTTGGTATCGGCACTCCCAGTGGCTCCTAAATTGTAGGGGTTTATCTAGCAGGCTCCTAAACTAATGCATGCAAGTGCAATAAGTGGAAGTAGGCCTCAATTAGTGTTCCCCACACTTTAGTAACTGGAACATGTGCCCCAATTAGGCCAAGTGGACGCAATGGTGCTACTGACTAAAAATAGACTGGAAGGACTCCTGATTTAGACATGACTTATGATTTAGACATATGACCAAATTGGACAAGGGAGGATTAGTAATCCTAACAAAGATACCAAGGGTGTTTCCTATCATGAAAGCGTTTCTGCAGTTTTCACCAGAAAAAGGAATTGGTGATTGGTTTTTTTTGGAAGAAGGTACTATCATTAGGGTATAGGGATTCATTCATGAACCATATATCCTACCTTCATTTCTCACCCCTATAATTTTTGCACTGGAATTGGTCAGAAAAAATCTCATTGTTGAAAATGAGCATTTTATTAATTTTAGAAAAGCTTCAGAGATCAAGTTTACCTGGGTAGTTGTTCCTTTTAATATCAAAAGTAAAGCTGCATTACTTGTAATAAATATTTTGTTGAAAGAGATGGGGTTTCAAATAGCTATTTCCATAAACTATGAACCCCATCACATCATTTCCATAAGGAGGCAGGTAAATAAGAATAAACCATTTGAACACCAGGAGGTTGAAGGACTGGGTGAAAGTACAAACTGGTCATATTATCCCTTTCTAGTACAAAATGAAGAGGATATGCACCAGGGTTCTACATCACTAATGCAAGATACTAATGTTACACAGTCAGATCCATTAGTTATTGTCCCATCACCGCAGGTAATTATTACTATTGCTAGTCATTATGAAATAACTAACAAAATAACTTTTTCCTAATGCTATGGAAAGAGAACATGAAGACAATTAAAAAACATCTAAGAAATAGAAGGTTGAAGTTGAAGGTGAGATGGTAAAGGTGGTGAAGACTGAAGGGAAGAAAAAAATGCTGATGTAATTGTAACTTCAGAATGTATTCACTTGTATATATTATGTATTATACCCCGATGTTTATTCTAGGAAGTATCTGTAATGTAATTGAGTCATGTCATGCACCGATGTTCTGATTGGGAGTTTCTATAATGTGAACAAGTCATGTCAAGTCTTTGTGGGTAACCCTCCTATTGGTCAAGGGTTAAAGTCCCCACAGTTGTGGGGCCCTAGGGTTATTAGACTATCCTAGAGAAGTCGACCCTAGGTGAGTCATTGTAAGTTGGGGAAATAGTCCCCACCATTGTGTTAAGGATAACCCCCCTTTTTGGTCGGAGGAGGCAAAGTCCCCACAAGTTGTGGGGAACTAGGGTTATTAGACACTCCTAGAGATGTCGACTCTAGTAAGTAATTGTTAAGTGAGGTCGACATGTTGGAGTGTGTTTCAAGTGAATGAAAGAATATAAATAGAGAGTGAGCCTCTCTATTTATCACACATACACTCACTCATTAGGGCGCATGAGTGAGAGGAGAAGTTGCTGGGACAAGAGAGCGACTACTGCTGTCGGGAGATCATCTTTATGTTTTTGGGTTTTACTTTTGGTGCTAATTCTATCTCTGAGGAAGTTTTGGGGTTTTATCCTTTATGGTTTCCCCAAGGAAAATTCTTTGTGTCTCTTGTCTCTTGTGTTTTATTGCTGTGCATGTTATTCTCTCAGTTAAAGATGCTAAGATCATAATGATAGCTTGAATGATAAAAATCTAACATGGTATCAGAGATAACCTGAGAAGAAGACATTTTGTAGCTATAGAAGCTAGGGATTCTTAATTTTTGGGTCTCTCTCCACAATCCATCAGCAAAAGTATGCTAGGATGACTCTCCATTGAAGGGCGCATCTTTCTATCAAAGCATAATTCAATTCTGAGCATTTTCAGTTTTCGGTGCAGGAAATTAGGGCTTTCTACAGAAGAGGAATTTTTGAGTGAGCCCAGCATAGGATTTATCTCCTCATGAAAATATAATTTTAGAGACCTGGGTCAATATTTTTGGTTGGGTGAAACTCCAAGAAAGTCAAACCCTAGTTTGACCTCGACCTGAAAAAACCCTAAATACTAAAACTGATAAGTTTTGGTACATTCGCTATATCTCAGGATTGGAGAAGGATCAGGAGCTGAAAATTTAACAGGATGAAGATACAATTCTTATTTACATTGTGTCCAAAATTCAGTATCATATTCACTATATTATGGGAGATATGATCCGTCCAAGTTAGGGTTCCATCCTCTTTCATGATTCATCCCTAAACAAGACACCTGGGGAGAATTGCTATATCTTGGGCTAAAAAGGTCCAAATGAAATTTTTGAAGATGTTCCAGAAAGGGAACGAACTTTAATTTCTGTGGTCCTATTTTTAAACCCATAATATGAAACAGTGATATGTGGAAGTTCATACAACGTCGTTGTTCTGAACAGTCTTGTAACAGGCCACCTTGGGAAAATGATCATAAGTCCCAATTGGTGAAACCAATTCTGATGAAACCTATGGTGTTGAAACACATATAGGTTAGGATACCTCAATGAGAAGTATCAGACACATAGGAGTAGTAATTTTGGAGATACCATAGAAACAGTATCAGGCATTTCTACAGAAGAAATTGGAAAACTAGGGATTCTTGTTCTGAGAGCTTCCCTCCACTGTTTTTAGAAAAGGAGTACATTGGACAGCTCAATTTGAAGAGACATATATTTCTATCCAATTATATCTAAAAGATTCCAAGTTTTAAAAATTAGGGTTTCTCTGACAAACCCTAGATCAGCCAGCTTCGGAACCAGGATGGACACCTCAAATCGGTAAGATCTAATCTTGTGCTATTTTCAATTGAGGTTGTAATTTCAAAGTAATCTATCACATCAGCCTAATGATAAGTTTGGTGAAGTTGACAAATTCCAAGCATGGAAGTATATGATCTCTTTGAAGAAAATGAATTGGACACCTACATGAGTAGAGAGGTTCCAGTTCCAGAGGGAGATGAGGCTCAAAGCCTTACACAAGAATAACTTGGTCAAGGCCAAGAAGATAATTGTTGATTCAATCACAGATCAACTTGTACCACAAGTGTCTTCCCTAAAGACACCGAATATGTTTGATTCCTTGACCAAGATATTTGAAGGGAAGAACATAAATTAGAATATGACCTTAAGAAACTAGTTGAAGAATGTGAAGATCTAGAATGCAGAGACCTGTTGCTGCCGCAACCTGTTTCCCCGATTTTAGTCTTTTTACTTAAACTCAGGGATCCCTCCTTGTCATTAGTTGCTCGAACCTAATGTTGAAAGTTTGGCGTCTTGGAGCTTATCTTGTGTTTGGATTCGATTGCTCGACCTTTAAGTGTTTGTCCAAGTTAGCTTGAGTCGTGCGATTTTCCTGGTACCCGTCAAAGTTTGAAATTTTTGCATGAACAGGGGAAAAGACGGTTTTTAGGATGCAAGTTAATTCTAGCTCTAATTTTTTTCTCTCTTTGGATCGGGCCTCTTTTGGAAGAAGTAGAGTCTTATCTCACCCGCCGTTGCGACCCTCAGAACAAAGTTTCTGCCTGACCCACTTCTCTCCGACGCCCGATTCGAGTTGTGAATCGCTTGCCCCAGAGTTCCTGTTCACCCCACGTTGCGGCTGGGGAGATAAATTCGGGCCCCGACTTGAGTTTCACCCGACGCCTGAACTACCGCCTTTACAGCTTCCGTCGCCTGTCCGTAGCTTGCATCCTGTCCGCCGTTGCGGGTGGCAGAGTAGTCTGCCCGCCGATCCACTCTCCTCCGCCGCCCGATCACCTACGACGCTCGTTTTTCACTTCCTCCCTTCCCGTGCTCGCCCACTGTTGTGGCCCCCCCGAAACTTACCCATCCGATGCCTGATTATTAGCCCACCCGACAGCCATTTCTCTTCATAAGTTTTCACCCGTAAAGCCAGGCCAATTTCTTTGTGAATCTTTCACTAGGGTTATAAAATTTTGATGGTCGATGCCTCAAGTTAGTGGATAATGCGCATAAATTACGTGCAGGGAGAATCACATGGGTCACGAAGGCGGCCTCCGGCAAGGAAAGAGATAACCCAAACGGATGACAAAGGCGCCACTGAAGCGTTTCAGCAGTTACTGTCAGAGGGTAAAACGTTTATTCAAATGATTGAAGAAAACGAAGCGGCCAGGAGAGAAACTGAATCGCCAAGAGCGCTGAAGGGTCACGCTCCAGGGAACCCAGGGGACATCAGTTGTTGTTTAAATAATGGGAAGCCCGATGAGATGAGGGATTTTTCCCTTAGAAAATTTTGTACTTGTTGACTCGGAAGAGGAACTATTTCGTTTTGCGAAGTGAACTGCAAATTTTGTCTACTGGAAAGAGTAAAGAAGTGAAATGTATCAATGCTATTTAATGAATAATGCTGAAGAAGAAATATTTCGTGTTCAGTTGTATTTCATGCGCTGTGAGGATATTTGATGTTTCGAACCTAAGTTCTTGTTAATTATCCTGCAGTCTTTTCTGGGATGCATTTGCACTATGAGTAATAATTGCTGTTATAGAATGATCGGTTAACTGGTTATTTGAATATTTGTAGTTTTCATGTGCTGTGGGAAAAGTATCAGCTATCTGTAGTTTTCTTACAGTATATGTTTCTTTATTGCTCATTTAAGAAGATAGCCTCGCTCCCTAGGGATAGTTTAGATAGTTAGTTATTTCTGTTCGTATCTGGTTTGTTTGCTTGTGAGCATAAGACGAGAGGTAAGAACCTGCGCATCACTTTGTGACAAGCTCCTGCATTTGAACCAGCCTGCATTTAATTAGGCACGTGCATATCATTTACTTTAAGTCAAAATACAAAAACTCGGTGGGCTGGGCCGCAACCGGTAAAGCCTTTGTTTGTTACTTTGACCTACGGTAGCCGGACCGCAAACCAGACGGATTCCCTACACCAAACAGTCAGCGGGCTAGTTGGGAACGCTGATTGGGGAGAATCCCTTACTGTTGCCACCTGCGAATTTCCAGGCCTCAATAGTTTTGGCGCTAGAAGGAGGGCTGCCAGTGCATGGCTGGCCGAGGAAACCCGTTTTCCCGAGAATATTCCACTGGTCACGGTTCTGAAAGTAGTGTACCATGCAATTCAATTCCGGAAGAAGAAGAAAGAGAACATCTATATCTTGTTCGTAACGAGATTCTTAACGATCTGAGAAGACACACCAGGGCATACTTAAAGAAGATTGGAGGATTACCTATCATCCATGAGTTGCCTAAAAGAGAATATAAGAGAAAATACCGTCCTTTGATAGAAGATTCAGTGTTGGTTGGAGATTGGCAGGAGCTAGTAGAGACTGCCTTACAAGAGGTAGAGCTACCTTTGAATCAAGAAGGCCCTGAGACTCCTTACACTTCTCCTATTCACACCCCAGTTGGTTCACCTCCGCACTCTCCACCTCGACTTATGGCAGCAGCTAACGCAAACCAGCCGCCTAATCCTCCAAACCCCCCACCTGCATGGAAAGCCAGATCACCTCTAAATCTGACCGCGCCTTTACACGACCTACCTCAAGCCTTCGAAAAGTTATTGCCTAAGTTTGATCCCAATGAGAAGATATTGGTAGACGACCACTTGCAGAGTTTTTATTTGGCTATAGAAGGATTACGGGCAGGGGAGCATGAAGACGTGGTTTGTAGACTTTTCCCACACACTCTTAAAGGAGCCGCTGCCTCTTGGTATTTCGGTTTGCCTGCCAATTCCATTCCAGATTGGAACACCTTCGAAAGAATGTTTAGAAGTAAGTATGCAGTCCAAAAGACGCATGCTTCCCTGATGAAAGGACTTTGTGCTTTAAAAAAAGAAAAGAAAGAAAAAGTGCACAGTTTTACACAAAGATTTGCAGCCTATCTTAAAAACTTCTCTGATGCAGATAAACCTTCGGAAAAGGTCCTAATCGAATATTATACATCAGCTCTAGGTCCTGACCTGGCCATGTTCGCAAAAGGTAGGGCCAAGCCCACTTTGACGGAAACTTATGAAGAAGCAGAAGTGGTGGAAGCAGAAAGGGAGAGCATTGAAGATTACCCTGAACAGTCAGGGGAGAAAAGGAGAACGCTGCTGTTTACGAAGCCCAAAGAAGAGAAAACACCAGATTACGAAGGTATGGCCAAAATGGTACAGAAGCTGTCTAACAAGGTCATAGATTTGGAGAAAGAAAAAGAAGCACACAAGTTTTTCAGGCCGTATTATAAGAAAAGGGAGGACAGCAACCAGATCCCTCCCCCCTCTCAGAAAACTGCATCCATGAACCTCACAGAGGTAGGTATGGATAATTTCTGTACTTTTCATCAACAGCCCCATTCCGAAAAGAACTGTCCGCAATGGATAAATTCGATGACATTGGTCATGAATCAGATGGTGGATTCAAGATTGACAGAAGAAGATGAGGAGGAAAGAAAAGAAAACATTGTTTCAACAAAAGAACTGGAAGAAGAAGAGACTACGGCCTTATGGAGTTCTGTTTCAGTACTAGATGCGCAAGAAGAAAACACTCAGGGGCGCAAAGATGTCAGGGAGGCTAACGTCACAACTAGGAGCAAAGGGGAAGTAAGTGATGACAGTTTTCTGCTCCCAAAGATTCGAAGGCTGCAAAGAAATATTAAAAAGAAATTTCAAGACAAATTCGTGGCTAATCCGATTCCAGAATTTACCATTACCAGCCAGGATCCGAGGCAACTTAGAACACCACCTAAGCCAAGCGAAGAAAATGTGAGCGCTAATAAACCTCAGCCCAGTAGACAACTAATCGAATATGATGTTGTTGAAGATTTAAAGACGATAAAGGCAAACGTCCCGCTTTTCGAAATGTGTAGAATACCTTAGCAGAAAGAAAGATTGTTGAAAGCATTGGAGACATCAGAAGAAAAGTTGCCCACTGACAACCAGCCGCGGCAAGAAGAAGAAATTGGGGAGGCCAGCATTGGTGGTAAGTCCAAAACCAAACACCCACCTTTCCTTTTAACTTTTGAAATTTTTAATCATAATGTGCACAATTGTCTAGCGGACTCAGGGGCGTCGATCAATGTCATGCCCATATCGGTTTGTAAGAAAATAAATGGGCAGCCTAAGCCAACCACGTGGAAAGTGGTGCAGTTGGATAGAACCGACATCAAGGTAGTTGGCGAGATGGAAGACGTGTTAATCCGCTTGGCGTCCGATGATAGAGTGTGCCAAGTCATCAACATTGTAGTGGATGACATACCAGATGCGTACGGCTTGGTCTTGAGTAGAGATTGGTCAGCCAAATTAAATGGATATTTCGCCATAGATTGGTCACATCTTTGGTTTCCATACAAAGGAAGTCCTAATCAGATCAAGATTTTGAGGGAGCCTCATATGAAATACAATGTCACTCAATTGGATGGAAAGAATATGCCAGTTGAATCTGTATTGGGAAACTACTTTCTGGAACTAGAACCGGGGAATTATCAAGCGGAAGAGGCTAGCAGCACACCCAACACCCAGCCTGATCTCCTTCATTTTTCTCAGGCTGATGAGCTTGATTGTAAAATAGTAGATTTAGCTATAGGAGTAGATTCTTTTTCATTAGACAATGTTTGTTGG